>JBBBDQ010001163.1:667500-942500 GCA_037127315.1 Ascarosepion bandense
AAATGGACGCCAAAAATAGTTCGAATGAATGAAAATAAATTTTATCTCAGTCAACGCTTTCTTTCAACGTCGTAATTT
The DNA here is from genome assembly GCA_037127315.1 of Ascarosepion bandense. Lineage (NCBI taxonomy): Eukaryota > Metazoa > Mollusca > Cephalopoda > Sepiida > Sepiidae > Ascarosepion > Ascarosepion bandense. The sequence continues at coordinate 667,579 of JBBBDQ010001163.1, forward strand.
TGATACCGTTTGTCCTGATTTTTTTTATGACTTCCCAATTATTCAAACATTGCGTGAGATATGTTTTCAGCTTTCAATCTCTCAGATTTCTTCTTGTTCTCGTTCTTGTTCTTCAACTTCTCCTCCTTCTTCTTCATCTTCCTCATCATCGTAATTCTGGCACAGAAACAGGACCATCAATCAACTGTGATAAAACCAAATCAATGCTAATCGGTAAATCAGCCACCCAAACGCAATGCTACTTGAGAATCCGCAATAAATATACCGGGACCGGGGCTGTATAGTAGGTGGGGTGGATGCAAAATCGACTGTCTCCCATTTGCCGAGATGAGGTGACGAAAGTAGCAGTCAGACTCCTTCCAGAAGTCAAACAAAATGAAGCTGTTTTTTTTAACTTGGCCTCTCGGCCTGGATCCGAGTTAAAATCTGTCTCCCCAGCCACGTGGCGCAGCTGAAAAACCTACAGCACGGGTTTCTTATGAAATTATATCTTCACCAGGCATATAAATAAATCCAGTTTGCAGTACTCAATTTGCGAAGATAAGCTTAGCATTCGCTGTTTTCAGTTTACGAAATTTGTCCACATTAGTGATATAGCAGAAGGATCAGTCCCTTCGAATTTGGAATCCGATATACGGGTTCTTTCAAAACTAGAGAAATATCTCCGGCAGACTCAGCTCCATGTTGGAAATTATTACACGCAAGACTATTTTTTTGCTGACATTTCACTCTAATTGTTGTTGCATACATGTTATAGTATCTCTGCGTCGAACGCATGACAATTATGTACGTATATGTATAATTTTGTTTATGAATTAGCGGATAAAACTTTATGAGAACAAACAATGTTTATCATTCCTGTTTCTTTCAGCTATGGCGTTCTTCTTCTTCTATGTGCCCTGTCCCTTCAAGACGTATGTGATCATGGTTTTCCACGTCTCCATATCCCTCGTGGCTCTTAGCACGCCTTCTCCTGTTACACCATGCAACCCTCGTTCCATCATCCGCCTGATCAAGACCTTCAAATATGTTTATCCGTTGCTTTCCCTTGTCTATTTTCCCCTCTATCTGGCCTGTTAGTATCAGGTTCTCTAAACCTTCCTTCCTCATTGCATGTCCCAAGAACTTTAGTTCTCTCTTCCTGATGCTCAGTATTAATTTCCTTTTTGTTTCCATCATTTCTAAGACCTCATCATTGCTCACATGCTCCATCCATGATATCCGCAGCATCCTTCTGTAGAACAACATTTCAGCTGCTTCACGTTTTTCCTTCATCTTTGATGATATTGTCTAGCATTCACTGCCATATTGAAGAACTGGCAACACATAGCAATCCAATACTGTCTTCTTTGTTTCTAGCGAAACTGTTCTCTTTCTTAATGCTTTACTCAACTTCTGGAATGACAATTCGCCTTCGGATCTCTGTGTCACACTTTTCGTCTTCTGTTAGAACATTTCCTAGGTATTTAAATATCTGTCCCTGCTTGATTTTAGAGTCTCTCACCTGTAATTGGCATTTTGGGCTGCCCTTTTTGCTGATGACCATACATTCGGTTTTCTTGCAGTTTATCTGTATTCCTTTCTTGTCACTGTCTTCAGCTACCTTCTGTAGGAGGTCTTATAGTTTTCTTTCTGTGTCTGCTATCAGCACTGTATTATCTGCGTATCTTGTATTGTTTAAATTGTGGCCTCCGATGACGAATCCTGGCATAACTTCTAGGGTTTTCAGAATAGTCTCGCTGTATAAGTTGAATAGATCCGGTGAAAAGACGCAATGGCATTAAATGTTTTAATTATCTGGGCAAAATTATTACAACTAATGTAATCTACAAAACGTTGCGAAAACGAATTTTCAAACGATTTTTTTTTTAACAAATTCCTGTTTCGGAAGCTGAAATTTCGTCGGTTCACCTTTTACATGGAGTGAACTTTCATCGAAGAATGTGACATCTGCAGCTTTAAGCTTCCCGAGCTTAAGATGAATATCGAAGCAGCAGAAATAGGATTTATAAGAAGAATTCTCCGGACATCATACGAGAACAGGGTAACAAACGTGGACGTTTCCAGAAGAGCCCAAGTGAGAAGGAGGATACTGTCGGTATTCACGGAAAGACAGGATTGATTTTGGGTTTTCTGGAGTAACACTCACTAGTTGGCCATACTGCATAATATATGCCCCTAACTGCTCTCCTAGATTACACCTTGGTCCTACGCTGTTTTCGGTATTCTGTGCGGATGATTTTGTGATTCTGTTGTCATCTACCATCTCTCTGACTTGTATCCTTTACTTAATGTTCTTTTCTCCGTCCACTATACTCATCACACCAGTATTCTCATCCTTACCCTTTCTCTGACACCCTTTATTACTTGTTCCTTTACTTTCTTTCTATGTAACCCTTTGCACACCAGTGGCAGTAAAACTGCCTTGTTCAGAGTACGGTAACATGCATCAGATTTAAACTGAATTAAAGAAGTGTTAGTGACACAGTCTGCTGCGACCATTTTCAGCTGTGCTCACGATCACCCGAGGTGGAAAGACATGATCATCTAAGCGTGCAACATGCATGGCCTCTACGCAAGCAAGCATAGAAACTTATTTTGTAACGTGATATCTTAGGTAGGATTATTAGTCAAAACAAGTAACTGACTTTAAAAATCCCGTATAACGAGGTAATCGTTTTGATAAACATTTATCTATGGCACTTAGACTTCTTGAATTTAAATTTCAGCACTAGATTGGAAGAGAGTTTTTATCATTTTGCACTTGAAATGGCTAGATGTAACAGTAAGTTACATGGTAAAAGTTCATTCTACCTCAGTTCTCGTTTGAGAAACTCTCTTCCAGCTTCTAGCACCAAAGACAACATTAGTCAAGTGCCATACGTGATACACGCTTTGGGCGATCATGTCTCGAAAGAAACATGACTGACTGGGCAGAAGATTATCCTGCAGTAGGTTATCATTGCTTTCTGCGGTAGACTGGTTGCCAACCAAATCTATAGAACACAATCTGTCGTGCTATTCAACCCATAGCTGTAGGAAGAAGAGGTAGAGTATATTACTATATAAATAAGTAGTAATTAATGGGGGATCAGTTTACTACTTCATGACAATAGAAAACCGATCCCCACTTTATGCCCAGTAGAAACTGTGATTATGCTTCCAACTATTATTTCAGTCAGTTAAGTGCCATACGTGATACACGCTTTGGGCGATCATGTCTCTTTCGAGACATGACTGACTGGGAATAAACTTTAGCACGCAGTAGTTTGTCATTGCTTTCTGCGGTAGACAGGTTGCCAACCATATCTATAGAACACAATCTGTTCTATTATTTAACCTATAACTGGAGGGAACATTAACAAATTTTATTTGGGATTTCAATCATTACCTACTATCTTCTTAATACTTGTTCTTTTAAAGTTTTCTCTACATAACAGTGTTTTACACTCAGAACCCCTTGCGTCTGAGTGGCTTTTTTGTTTTGTTTGGGGGTGAAATAATTAATGGTCTCAGTTTGTTTCTATCTATCTATCTATCTATCTATCTATCTATCTATCTATCTATCTACTGTTACTGTTTTTATTTCCTTAGCAAATAAATAAAAAAAAATTAGAACCGTATTAGTTTTCCGTATTTCATCTTTTAAAAATTATATTAATCTGAATAACAAATAAGTGATTCCAGGGGTCATCATTAAATTCGTCGTTCAAAAATTTAAAAATATAGCATCTGTCATTTTATTTTATTTATTTTAAATGGCGTCTTGGCAATTCATTTATTTTGAGATTGCCCTCTACCCATTTATTTCCGAGTCTGGTTGGATTTTTGAATAGACGATGCCATGAAAAGAGATGAATTAATCAGACAATCAAACGAAGACTTCGTGAATACAACTAATATATGAACATGTCATCGTATTGGAAATGTCTAGACGAGAAATGCGTTTCGAACAAAAAATAACGAATAAGAAAGGTGATAGATTTTTTTTTTCTATAGGAAAAAGAAAAAACAAAGAAAAAAAGAAGAAAAAATAAAGAAAAATGATTAACAAGAAATATATATATATATATATGTGTGTGTGTGTGTGTGTGCGTGTGTGTGTGTGTGTGTGTGTGTGTAAAAAAGAAGAAAATAATAAAGATAATTCATTAAAAAGAATATATATATATATATATATATATATATATGTGGAGAAAATTGATCCCTAAAAGGATTAAAAAAAATTCGATTGCATTTTGCCAAAATCATTGTTCTTTTTTGTCTGTTTTTGTGAGAGAGATTGAAAAAAAGTATACTAAAAAAAAAAAAAATAAACAGACATTTAATATGAAACCATTCGAAATAAATGCATCACTTATATACAATTTGAATATATTGCCTCTTTTTCTCACTTTGATAATATATATATATATATATATATATATATCAAAAACTTCGCTTAATACTTGTATACATTATTTTGCTAGAATTTTAAACGAAAATATATATTCCATTTCACCATGACCCATGGCAGAAACACTATAAAGCTGCCAATATTCACACATAAAACTTTTCCATTGTCCAATCCCTTAATCAAGTCGTGGACTTCCTTACTCGTTTCCCAAACAAAACCGAGGAACAAACTTCTCGGCTTAATTTATTTCTTACCTCTTCTCCTTGCTTTGGTCAACCTTCGCAATACTGCCCTCGTAGATGCCCTTATACCGAAAAATTCACCGTATTTATTCAATGACCCTCGTAGAAATCCTTATACCGAAAAATTCACCTTAGTTATTAAATGACCCTCGTAGAAGTCCTTATACCGAAAAATTCCTTGTATTTATTGAATGACCCTCGTAGAAGTCCTGATACCTAAAAATTCACCTTATATATTGAATGACCCTCGTAGAAGTCCTTATACCGAAAAATTCACCTTATTTATTGAATGACCCTCGTAGAAGTCTTTATACCGAAAAATTCACCTTATTTATTGAATGACCCTGGTAGAAGTCCTTATACCGAAAAATTCACCGTATTTATTGAATGACCCTCGTAGAAGTCCTTATACCGAAAAATTCACCTTATATACTGAATGACCCTGGTAGAAGTCCTTATACCGAAAAATTGACCTTATTTATTGAATGACCCTCGTAGAAGTCCTGATACCTAAAAATTCACCGTATTTATTGAATGACCCTCGTAGAAGTTCTTATACCGAAAAATTCACCTTATATATTGAATGACCCTGGTAGAAGTCCTTATACGTAAAAATTCATCTTATTTATTGAATGACCCTCGTACTAAACAGGAACCCTTATCCAAAAGACCGCTTTCCGTTACCAGCATGCTGATTGAGACTCACACAACGATTTTCTTTGTGACGCCTCATGGAGTGATACCTTCAATTTAACAATTAAAAATTGTGCCACTGTGGTTTCTTTTGGGGCCAAAGCCGGCAGGGACGATTTCAACCATTCTCGGAGATACCAGATGGGAACCTCGATTCTCTCCATGGTTCACTCCAGCATGCTCCGAAAATGCTCAGTGGAATATTTCATGATGCCATTTCTGACCTTAGGTCGTTGGTTGGGACCCCCGGAAAGTAATGAGTATACACCATAAATGAAAAAAAAAAAATCTATGGTCCACTTGATTTCAATTCTATTGTTCTAACTCATTAATAATATTTCTTTGTTCTTTCTTATCCTTTCACGCTCAGTAACCATTTGTGACTTAGTGACTTTATTGCCTTCCATGGGGTAAAATGATTAAAAGAAACTACTCATTGATATCCGTTATATTATAATCACCTGCATTGTGGTCTAGTGGATATCGGCTCGGAACGAGAAATCGGGGAGCCGATTTCGAATTCCAGTTGAATTCATTGCATCCACTTACGCGCAAATATCCTTAAGAAAGGTATTAATCCATCTCTTCCTTCCAGTCATGGGTTAAATAACAGGACCGATTGGGTTCTATAGCCTTGGCTGGCAACCAGGCTACCGCAGAAAGCAATGGCAATCTACTGTGGGATAATCTTCTGCTCAGTCAGTCATTTATCTTTCGAGACATGATCGCCCATGCGTGTTTCACGTATGGCATTTAACTGACTGACTGACTTTAGTGTAAAAAAAAATCACACCTGTTCGATAAAATAATGTAATTCCGTTCTTTCTTAGCTGAAGCTGCACAATCCTGTTTCCACCCTTGACAGATTGTAAAACTGTTAACGAAGCCTTGATGTTGATTAATTATTTCCATCCCTACCAAATCTCTCGAAACCACGAAACTGCCAGATTATCGCTCAGTCATTCAGTTAAGTGCCATACGTGGAATAGACTTGGGCGATCATGTCTCTAAAGATTTACTGGGAAGATGATCTTCAACAATCAGTCAGTTAAGTGCCATACGTGATACAAGCTTTGGGCGATTATGTCTCGAAAGAGACATGGCTGATTGGGCAGAAGATTATTCCGCAGTAGGTTGCCATTGCTTTCTGCGGTAGACTAGTTGCCAACCAAACCTATAGAACCTAATCTGTCCTGCTATTCAACCCATAGCTGTAGGAAGAAAAGGTGGATTATATCATTATATTAATAAGTAATGATTAGAGGGGGATCAGTTTACTACTTCATAACAATAGAAAACAGATCCCTCACTTTATGCCCAGTAGAAACTTTGATTATACTTCCAACTATTCAGTCAGTTAAGTGCCATACGTGATACAAGCTTTGTGCGATCATGTCTCGAAAGAGACATGACTGACTGGGCAGAAGATTATCTCACAATAGGTTGCCATTGCTTTCTATGGTAGACTGGTTGACGACCAAGGCTATAGAATCCAATCTGTCTTATTATTTAACTCATAACTGGAGGTAAGTTACGGATTAAGATTATTTCACAAGGAATTCAACTGGAATTAGAATTCCTTGCATTCACTTAGTAGGTTGCCATTATTTTCTGCGGTAGACTTGTTGCCAACCAAACCTATAGAACCCAATCTGTCCTGTTATATTAACAAATAGCTGAAGGGAAGAGGCGGATTAATACCTTTCCCAAGAGTATTTGCGCGCAAGTGAATGCAACGAATTCAACTGGAGTTCGAACACGGTTATCCCATTTCCCGTTCCGAGTCGATATCCTCTGCATAGAAACTCACATTCCCACTTTCTTGCTACTGCTCTCAACTCCATGTTTAAACAATCTACGTTCCTTAGTTCCACCATTTCAGACTTTAACAATGTGTTATCAGTTAATTTGAATTTTAACGATTAACTGAAAACCACTTTTCTTTTAATAAAAATAGTTTATTTCAGGTGGCGGACATAAATTGCTCGGTCTACCTAAAAATTGGTAGATTTATTAACTAAATGCTGCGGTCAGCCCAGATCGTAAATAAACTGCATGTGAGGGAAAGAGGGTCGGATCCTCCTCATGCCTTTCGTATCCTATTTGTTAGAAACAAGTTGCACTCAGCTTTTTGAGAACAGCTACTTTGGGTAGCTGTCTTCAGACAGTACACTTTTTTGAACCCAACAAAATTAATCTCTTCAAGTCAACGGTCAAGCTTTTTCTATCCTAATTATCTTCATAATCTGCGCTAATTTCCTCCTTTTACACCCATGCAGCCAGTCAGTTTAGTGCCATACACGCTTGGGTGATCCATAATAAAGACATGTCATAGAAAATCATTCCATAATAAGGACATGTCATAGAAGATCATTCCATAATAAGGAAATGTCCTAGAAAATCATTCCATAATAAAGTCATGTCTTAGAAAATCATTCCATAAAGAAGACATGTCATGGAAAATCATTCCATAATAGAGACATGTCATAGAAGATCATTCTATAATAAGGAAATGTCATAGAAAATCATTCCATAAGAAAAACATGTCATAGAAAATGATTCCATAATAGAGACATATAGAAAATCATTCTATTATAAAGAAATGTCATAGAATATCATTCCATAATAGAGACATGTCATAGAAGATCATTCCATAATAAGGAAATGTCCTAGAAAATCATTCCATAATAAAGACATGTCATAGAAATCATTCCATCTTAAATAAAGCAGCAAGGTTTTGCGGCAATGCGTTATATTAATTTAAGATTGTTCTTCTTAAAAGTTCAATAATTTTAAATTTTAAACATCAACAATATGGATAAAACATTAAAAAAATTTATAATGTATTTTCGAGACTTCAGTCAGTCAGTCAGTTAAGTGCCATACGTAAAACACGCTTTGGGCGATCATGTCTCGAAAGAGACATGGCTGACTGGGTAGAAGATTATCCCGCAGTAGGTTGCCATTGCTTTCTGTGGTACACTGGTTGACAAGCAAAGCAACAGAACCCAATTTGTCCTGCTATTCAACCCATAGCTGTAGAAAGAAAAGGTGGATTATATTATTATATTAATAAGTAGTAATAAGTGAGGGATCAGTTTACTACTTCGTGACAATAGAAAATGAATTCCCCATTTTATACTTAGTAGAAACTTTAATTATGCTTCCAACTATTATATTCAGTCAGTTAAGGGCCATACGTGATAAACTCTTGGGTGAACATATCTCGAAAGAGACATGACTGACTGGGCAGAAGATTATCCCGCAATTGGTTGCCGTTGCTTTCTGTAGACTGGTTGCCAGCCAAGGCTATAGAACACAATCTGTCCTGTTATTTAACCCATAACTGGAAGGAAAGAGACGAAGTGAAACCTTTTCCAAGGGTATTTGCGCGTAAGTAAAATGCAACGAATTCAAATGGAATTCGAGCTCAGCTCCACGATATCTCGTTCCGAGTCGATATCCACTGCACCACAATGCATATATAGCCTTGTGGGTTATTAATTAGTTGCATCCCTATAGACAAAGCTTCTCGATTTTTTTCGTGTTCAGAAGTAACAGAAGCCTTCTACCTTGAGTGATTCTTTGGCCTTCTATTAAATTTAAAAATATAATAATACCTGAAGAAATATTACATGTAAATGAAGTATAAATCATTGAAAAGGCATGAACTCACCCTTCCATGATATGAGCCATCTCATTAATTCTAGCAATGTTACCAAAAACACTCAATGGTTGGCTCGAAAAGAGTGGGCGTGTGAGAAGTTAAACAATACTGACTTTAATAATCAAGTTACATGCCCAGTCGGTCTTATCAACATAACTGTTCTATCTGCTGTCAACCTTGACAGATGGAGTGATGCTGAAGATAACGAAGATGTATAAAGAAAAAATGGTAGGATATCACTTTGATAAGGCACAGTTTGAAATCAAATATTTGTGCTCGTTGGTCGCGCTTGGTTCGATTTGACAGCCTTTAAATCGTTTACGGTTTGAAGAAGGTTGATTTGCTGTACGAATCAGATTGACGTAAGAATTTGTAATCTGCCAACTTGGTTAGCGGCTTTGTTTGTTGGTTAGGCGGTCACAACGGCTTACTTTTGTAATGCTATTCAGGCAGGAAAAGGAAGGAGGAGAAGGCGGGAAAAAGAAGGAGGGAAAAGGCGGGAAAATGATAAAAGCGGTCGCTTTGAAAGAGATTCCTTTCGCTGGGCTAAGAACCTGCCACTTAGGGTTAATGCATCGACAAGGGTTGACGAGCAAAAGTTGGATAATGAACGAGGAAAAGGGAGGAGAAAAGTAAAGAGACTCGAATAGGGCGGCTGGGGTTGAGTTATATCATTGTAGTTAGGTATTTTACAAGTTCCTGAATGCATTTGCTACTTACTAATTCTTTATTTTTTTACGTTTTATTTGTAGGTTATTTAAAGCCAGGAAATATACTAGAATTATACAAATCTTTTAGATATAATAATAACTTAGATATTTAGTTCTACCAGGTTATTTAAAGCCGGAAAATATATTTAGATTAGAATTTCTTTTTGAGATAATAATGGTTTAGGGACACAACTTTTAATAATTAACTCATAGCTGGGGAGAGAAGAGGTACATTCATACATATATATATATATATATAAATATAACAACCGCGAATGGAATTGGAGATCGACTTCTTGGTTTCTATATATGTGGTTATCCATTACACTAGTCGCAACTCCAAGCGTACAACACCTCATATTACCGAGCGGTTACCCACCTAGATACTGACCAGTATCGACGTTGCTTAACTTCTGTGATCGTATGGGAACGTATGGTTATGCTGTATTGAAAGGAGAGCTTCTTTGAACGGAATCTAGATTTGCAAAACTGGCTGTAGTTATAGAGATAAGAAACATTGAAAAATAACGCAGCAATCGCAGGCATGAAACAGATAAGTTATGAATCGTTAAATATGAAAGATGAAATTATAAAAGATATGATAATCAGTGCAAAATGAATGATTATATTGGTCAACACGATTTTTCTGGCCAAGAAACAAAACAATATTTTACCTAATTGGATGATTCTGATTCCAAAAATGACATTAGATTTTTAAGATTAGCTACTGTTTTTGCTGTACTGAAATTGTTCATTTTTGGGAAAAAGATCAATTTACGATCTTGGATGATCGCAATATCTAAACTTATTTATAAATGGAACTTTGTGTGTGTGTGTCCGTTACCTATAGACTCCGAAACGACTGAACCGATTTTCTTGAAAATTTACACAGTTATACTATAAGCGTCTTCGAGTGTTCTTAGCTAGGTTTTGGGTCGCGGTACCCCAGATAAATATTGAAAATTGACAATCGAAATAATCGGGTTATAGAAGGAGTGGTTCGATTTTAATCAAATTTTATAGACTCATAGACAAAGACATAAGAAACGATATTCAGAAATTTCAAGGTTGCAGTTCTTACAATAGTGCAGAAAATCGATAATATATATATATAAATCGATCCCAGGAAATCAAAATTTGACTTACATCCATTCATTTTTAAGTCAACGGTTTCGCTTTAACTGGAAACAACTATTGCTTTTTAGTCTTTCGTGCCAACGTTCAAAGAGTCTGAGCTCCGGGACCATGGATTAGTTTTAAAGCTTTCATTACACCCGAGCAACGCCGGGCTATACCGCTAGTTTAGTTAATAAATCTACCAATTTTTAGGTAGGCTGAGCAATTTATGTCAGCCATCTGAAATAAACTATTTTTATTTAAAAAAAGTGTTTTTCAAGTTATCGCTAAAATTCAAATTAACTGATAAATTTTATCAGTAATACACATTATCATTAATACGCTAATATGAGTATTAAGATTGACTTTTTAAAAAGCCATCTAGATAAATTTCTGTATAATTACTGCGATGTGAGTAATGAGCAAGAAGAACAATTCCATCATGATATCAAAACAATGGAAGAGCGCTGCCATTACCAGGGACGGTGGGACAAACGAATGACGACTATCAAAAGACCCTTAAATAACATTGAACATGACAGACAATTAAAAATAAGAAGCTTTTTACCATAGTTCTTATGTTACCATAGTTTTATTTCTGCTGTTTATTAAACGACTAGCAATATAGCCCGGCGTTGCTCGGGTGTAATGAAAGTTTTAAAACTAATCCATGGTCCCGGAGCTCAGACTCTTTGGACGTTGGCACGAAAGACTAAAAAGTAATAGTTGTTTCCAGTTAAAGCGAAACTGTAGACTGAAAGAAAACTGAATGGATGTAAGTCAAATTTTGATTTCCTGGTATCGATATCAAATAAGTTTTTTTCGTTGTAAACTGAATTTTGAAGGTTAAATAAGTCCTCTGGGTAAATGGTATCATGGTTGAGACTAAGAACTACAATTATACTTGCTTAGAGCCAAACCCGAAGCAAAAACTGAAATAAAAGGGCTGAAAAAAATACAGACATACAGGCAGGTAAACAGACATATACACAAACATATTGCCTTTTATATATATATATATATATATATATATATATGTGAAACTTCTGAATATCATTTCTTATGTCTTTATCTATGAGTGTATTAAATTTGATTAAAATCGAACTACTCCTTCTATTACCCGATTTATTCGATTATCAATTTTCGATATTTATCGGGGGTACCTCAACACAAAACCTAGCTAAGAACACTGGCAAACGCTTATGGTAAAACTGTGTAAATTTTCAAGAAAATCGGTTCAGCCGTTTCGGAGTCTATAGGTAACGGACACACACAGACACACACACACAAACACACACACAGACAAAGTCCCATTTATGAATAAGTTTAGATTTGGGTTTTTGAGTTTTGTTTAACGGCATATTAACTCTGTGGGTTATTTTATGGCTAAAAGGTAGGGTCTTAAGTTATTTTTTAATGTTCGGTTATAGTGAGAAAGTTGATTTAGTTATATTTTAAATGAAAATGTTTGTTTTTATTCTTTTTTATTTTAGAAAACTGAAAATGTCTGTTAGATTCTTTTTAAAAAATGTTTTGCTGAGAATAATTGTTTTTCATTCAAAAATGTATATTTTCTATAAAAGTTTATTTTAATGTATATGCTTCTATAGAAGTCTATTTTTATACTCTCATAATGTTTTGATCCCAGTTTGGGGGTTAACTATTTGTCCATAGCTGGAACCCTAACAGGTGCTACCATTCCGGGTCAGAATTGACCTGGGAACAACAACAATTAAGAGGTGGTTCCATGCTCCTCACAACCTTCCAATCAGAGGGCTTGCTGCTGGATGCAGTTTACTATCATGCCCATAAATGATTTGACGAAAATACTTGTTTGTTTTGGTATATTCAATCGTGTTATTTTTAAAAACTTAGGGTCTGATTGTTATAAAAAAAAGGATTTCTCAATAAGCCAACTAATATTTGTTGTCTTAAATAATAACTGAGGGGTTTCCCCGATTTTGCTTTGAGAAATATTGCCAATAGTCAATATCATATGTACAGAAAACAAGTGAATAATGCTTTTTTTTTAAATGAGCCAATACTGTACTGCAAAAACTGGAACTAACCATGAAATAGTAGAGCGATTTTCAGATTCAGCGCTATCAAATTAGCTAAAAAATACTCAAAGCATTTAAATTTTTTTTCTTGACCAGTAGTTGAGCTGCGTTATAATACCTGTGTGTGTGTGTGTGTGTGTGTGTGTGTGTGTGTGTGTGTGTGTGTGTGTGTGTGTGTGTGTGTGTGCATCTGTATCACCTCTAAATTAGGTACCTCCACTTTTCACGGGAAAAACAGCATAGCGTAATGCAAAACGCCACAAACTAATCGGAAATAAAGTTTTATCGTCAAAATGTTGATCTTATTATTAAGATGAAAGACCGAATTATTTTTTAATTATTTTTTGAAATTTTTTTAATCCTTCTAACACGTTCGAAATTTTGGTTTAAATCTTGTTTTGTTTTGCGTCATCGACTACTCCAAAAATTAACATTGTTTTTTTGGCGCGTTGTTTCTGTAGAAATCACATTAATTTGGAAATTTTGGTAAAAATCAAATAATTGTCCGATTTTAATGAAATTTTCAGGACTTATTCAGAAATGAATGAAATTATTTTTAATTTTTTTTTTATTTTAAATATTGGTAGTAAACTTTTTTTTCAAATGTGTTACCCCCCACTTACTTAATTTCACGAAATTTTGCACAAAACTTTTTTGTACAGTGAATTTTTTTTTTTGTTAGAAGTAGGAGTCTTTGGAGATAGAAAAAAAAATCGGTGATTTACAAATTGGGGCTCAAAGAACTTCAAATTTGCTCTGAATTGAAAAATAATAAATCCAATAAAATTATGACATTATTACTTAATTAAAAAGCTCCTAATTGCTTTTGTAAATAAATAATATTAAGGACATTATTGTCTGAAAAATTTTAAAAACTTGATAAATAATGAATTTTTACAAGAATTTTTTTATCAGGTTTTAAAATTTTAATTATAATAATTAAAAAAATTTAATAGTTAAAATCGTGTAAATTTCTGTATTTGTTTGTTCCGCGGAGATTATATAATAATTAAGTGAAAAAAAATTTACGAATCCAAAATTGCAAAGATTATTATTTGTTAGGGGGCTCAAAGATTTTTTAAATAATTATTTTTTTGTATTTTTGGGGTTCCGTATTTTCATGTACGGTACACTATAAACGCCATTATTACGTAAAATGTCACGTGATCTAAGAGTTTTGTCCCTTTCTTCTAATTATGTAACATTTTTGTTTCTTATCTCGTCTGCAAACCAACTGGTTGCATTTTTGCTCGCCTTTCGTGTAAAATTTAAAATGTAAAGTTAATTTTCTTTTTTCATATAAAAAAAATTCCAAATCAAGATGTTAATTTTTTGGCTTGTTTATGTTATTTTTAATTTTTGTTAATTATAGATGTCTATGAACATTTGTCATTTCTGGTCATCCGTAGCAATGTCAATACTATGTCTGTTAACACTTCGTCAAACATTCGATCTGATAAACACGATCAAGCGTTAATAATTCGTTGTATATTACTTTTTTATGCTATAAATAGGTAATATTTGTTTCAAATCAGATAAATTAAACTTTCAATTTTCAAATTTTACTAAAATAAAGTGTCAGAAATCTTTTGAAATATTTTAAAAAATTGATGATTTGTGTTTGTTTACAAATTTTTTAATTTTAAGAAAATGGCCACTTTTAAGAAAATTTTAAGAAATTGAAATTAAATGTGACATTCAAATTTAATAATTTCTGTATGAAATACATCAGAATTTTTTAATCAATGGAAATAATAAATTTAATCATTAAGCTTTTATTTAAATTTAAAATGAAATCTTTAAGAATGTTTTTTTTATTTTAAAATTTTCATTTTAAAATTAGGTATCGAAAATTTTTGCCGAAAAAGTGGAGGTACCTACTCTAAATCTATTACCTCTATTGAGGTAATAGATTTTTTGCTTATTAATCTGACAGATTCAATCACTTAATATTTAGTGGATACTCATATTTGAGTAGACGTTTCCTTTGTTTAGCAAACGGTCTATTTATTTATATTACGTCCTGTGTATGACGATAAACTACATCCAGCAGCAAGACAGCTCCAGTCAGGAGGTTTCGATGAGCGTGGAACCACCTCTTAATTGATGATTTTCCTACGTCTATCTGAATCGTGGTAGCATGAACTATTATGATCCCAACTACGGGAAAATCGTGAACCTCTAAACTCGGCTGAAAACACGATGAACTTGGATAAAAACACTATGAAAATATAAAAATACATTTTCATATTAAAAATGTTTGCAAACATTTTCATAGTAAATAAAAATTACAGCAATATATTTTTGTCAAAAAGTATAAAAAAATAAAAATAAAAATTATCAGCAATAAATTTTTGTAAAGAAAATTATTAATGCTGTCAAGAAAATTAAATTTTGGCTTTAAATGACCCATAAGGTGTTGATAAGCGGCTCAACAAACAATTAAGCAAATATTTATTTATATTCGTCAACCGGCCTGAATCTTCTTAAATAAAAATTTATGTTCACTGTCATGATTCGAACCTTCGTTCTTTTTAGAGAGGATAAATCAACGTTAGATTCCATGAGGTTTGGACCAACTCGACCACGATGGGCTTTGCTGTGTAAGCAGAGCCGAATAGCGTCTTTAAACATAGTACTTTTGAAAGATTCTTGAAATATTTATATGTTTCGTATCCTAACGTAAACAATGCAATTTCGAAAGAATTAATTGATTTTTTTATTTAATAATCCGTGGTTCGTTGTGATGAAGTAGATATCAGTTCGAAACGAGAAATAAGAGAGACACGTAAGAATCCGTCCCTTCACCTTCCAGCTATGGGTTAAATAGAAAAACAGATTGGGTTCTATAGCCTTGTTTAATGTGATAGGTACCGACTTGGTGGCTCGACTCCAGCTACTTTCTCACCGGTGGGATGTGGCTGAAGGAAAGTGTGACACAGAGATCCGAAGGCGAATTGGCATGGCGAAGGAAGCATTCCAGAAGTTGCGTAAAGTATTAAGAAACAGGACAATGTCGCTAGAAACAAAGGAAAGAATACTTGATTGCTATGTGTTGTCAGTTCTTCAATATGGCAGTGAATGCTGGACAATATCATCAAAGATGAAGAAAAATTTGAAGCAACTGAAATATGGTTCTACAGAAGGATGCTGCGGATATCATGGATCGAGCATGTGAGCAATGAAGAGGTTTTGGAAAGGATGGAGACGAAAAGGAAATTAATACTGAGCATCAGGAAGATACAACTAAAGTTCCTGGGACATGCAATGAGGAAGGAGTGCTTGGAGAACCTGATACTAACAGGCCAGATAAAGGAAAAACGGCAGGGGAAAGCAGTGGATAACATATTTGAAGGACCTGATAAGGTGTATGACGGAACGAGGGTTGCATGGTGTAACAGGAGAAAGCGTGTTAAGAGCCACCAGAGATAGGAAGACGTGGAAAGCCATGATCGACTACGTCCTGAAATGACATGGCACATAAAAGCAAAAAGATAATATTACGATTCCCCTCAGTTGGTCAAAATGGATGCTTTTCACAGCGCATCATTTTCTCTGGCTATGATAATGCTTAAGGAAAATAGTATTTAAATACATTATTCGGACTATCGTCTTTATCTGTATTGTCATATTCATATTCAAGACGTTTCATAAAGATGAACAATCCGAACAATGTAATTAGCGTAAATAATTTCAATACCTCAGCGCAAAAAGTAAGGAGGCCGGAGTGTACAAAAGCCGAAACGTCGTGAATATGACAATAAATATGAGGACAACAGCCTGAACAATGCAAATAATGTAAATAGTTACAATACCTTATTACACCAATATAGATAGATCCTAATAGAGGCTGGAGCATAAAAAATCCGAAACGTCGAAAATATGAGAATAAGGATGAGGGCATCTGTATGAACAATGTGAATAGTGTAAATAGTTACAATACCTCTTAATCATAGGCAGATACCCACCTTGTATTTTACATTATAACTTTATTTTATTTTCCTATGTAAAATCACCATATTTTAACGTTTTCCGAGCTACAAATCTCATTCATTTGTCCTCAGATATTTAATTTTAAGTTTTATTATCTGCTAATTGTTTTTCTTAAAGTAACCACAGCGTTCCAAAGTCATACGCTTGTTATGGTAACGGTTTTTCCTTAGATTTTTCTGAGAATGCTAAACTTTGACAACAGAAAAAATAAAAACGTTGACAACAGAAAAAATAAAAACGTTGACAACAGAAAAAACAAAACTTTCAACTGGTTTTCACAAATTACATATTTTATTCAGTTATTTCATAGAAATTTTATCATAATTTATTTTCAAAAACCAATGTGCTATATGAGGTACGCAAAATTCTTTTACCGACATTGTAGCATTATATGGAAAGTTGATTGTGTAAGATAGTCTGCAGTGATGTCAATTGTATCGCTTTATTTTATCCACGTTCTAGTTCCACGTGTCATGCCTCTTCCTGATATCTCAGTATCAGATGTTTCTCTTTCGATATACTCTCTAAGTTTTTGTTGGAGACAACACTTTCATCCATGCTTTTCACACTAACATTTATTATAATTCAAAATAAATAACCACACTGTTATGTGATCTATGTCCTCCTATATGACAGTGAATGCTGGACAATTTCTGAAAAGATGAAAAAAAACTTGAAGCAAAACAAATGTAGTTCTACAGAAGGATACTGAGGATACCATAGATCGAACACGTGAGCAACGACAGCAGAATGGAAATAAAAAGGAAACTTATACATAACTTCAGGAAGGAGACGTTGAATTTTATGGGATACGTAATGAGGAAAGAGGGCTTGGAGAATCTTATACCCACAAAATAGATAGACGGAGAGACAGGAGAAAACAGCGCGTGACATACTTGATAGGCTTAAGCGAATAAATGGCAGAGTGAGGTTTTGTAGAAATAACAAGACTAATTGTCTTACAATGTACAAAGAACAGGAAGATATGGAGGGCCAGGAACGCTTATATCCTGAAGGGACACGGCATATTAAAAAGGAAGTATATATATATATATATATATATATATATATATATATTAATTTTCAACTGGCACATAAATTTCTTAAGCTAATAGATAAACATTTCCCTCCCAAAAAACCCTCTAAGCAAAATTTTCAATAGGAATACAATAAAACTCAGTTATAGATGCTCCAACAATTTAGAAAAAATGATTAAATTACATAACAATAAAATATTGAAATCATATAACAAAAATAACTCTAGCACTCATGTCACTTTGCCCCATAATAATAACTTTTTTAATTGTAGAAACCCGAATCAATACCCCATATTTAATAAATGCTTAACAAGATCCCTGGTATATATGTGTTCGAATTCATCCATGGAGAATCCTAAGGATGCTAAAATTTATATCGGAAACACCATGAACACTTTTAAAAAGCGCTTTTAGAATCCTTCAATAACAAGGACAAATAAAATATGACATCACTTTCTAAATATTTTTGGAAGTTAAAAAACGAAAATAAAACACCTAAAGTTAAATGGAAAATCCTCAAACATGCCAGAACATCTAAATCGGTAAAGGAACCATGTTTCCTTTGTCTTCAAGAAAAAATGGAAATCATTAAATACATGAGTAAAACATATTATTAAAGTAGAGGCATGAAACAACAGTAAACTGCAAACACATTAAAGAACTAACCTTAAAATCATGCTAAAATTACAAAAGCTGAAGTTAAATACTATAAACCTTTATAGTATTAACAACACTCTTACCTCAAATTT
The DNA here is from genome assembly GCA_037127315.1 of Ascarosepion bandense. NCBI lineage: Eukaryota > Metazoa > Mollusca > Cephalopoda > Sepiida > Sepiidae > Ascarosepion > Ascarosepion bandense. Next base: position 686,242 of record JBBBDQ010001163.1, read on the forward strand.
TACCTTTATTTCATACTACAAATTGTGATCTAATTGAAGTTTTATATAAAAAAGAGATTTCCTAAATTTTAAATTAATGTTAAATGTAAAAAATAGATTAATTATAAAAACTAATTTTAGATACAAAAATATTTGTAGCCGTATAACCATATACGTCACTAATACAGATATGTTTACGAAATAGCAATTCCTATTCACTTTTAGCGCACCCTTTCCTACTCCCCCACCCCATATACATTTCCTTATTTTTTCCTTTTATTAAACCCAAAGGACTGACCGTAAATGCTGTAAAGGACCATACCTTAACCTCTACCGTTAAATCTGTCTATAAAATTTTCAACACGTCCATTAATCACATCCATCCTCTACATCTATCTTCTTTTCGCTCAAATGCTAACTGACAGCTTACAACACTTATTTCCCGTTTCCCACCCCACCTACCTCTCACACACAATTCGCCAAATATAAGATAAAGAATTTCCATTTTCTATTCAAACGACCCAAGGAGATATTGTTCTTTCAATGTCGAAACAAAATGTACACTTTGTAGTAGATAATAATTTGTACATGTTCTAAACTATAATTCTTAATATATATATATATATATATATATATATATATATATATATTCTAAGCATATACTATTAGATATAAGAGACAATGGATGTCTATTATGTTTAATCATGAGCCGTTCTAAACATCGTATTTTGGCTTTAATTTCAGTTGAAAATAAAGACAAAAATTCTCCAACATTTGGATAAGTTTTTATTAAGTTGGTTCTAAGCTTTCGGCTCACATGAGCCATCTTCAGAGAGGTTACAAGGGCGTTAACACAAAAACATCCACCATCAGCGACGATTTTATCTTGTGTTGACTTAAAACTCCGCTAAGCAACGGCAACATTTACCAAAAATATGACGTCACACCGCCTGAGAGCTCGAAATGATAACAGAACCATATATTTAAATGCAATGTAATGTGTTATGACCAGATTTGAACGTGGTGTTATTAAGTGTGGGTTGTTTTGATTTAATGTAGATGGCCTCCAATATCTGAAGGTCGAAATGATAACAAAAGCATATATCTAAATGCAATGCCATGTGTTATGGCCAGATGTCCTTCAATATCTGAAGGTTCTTTTTACTGTGTGTATGAATGATGATTATTGTATTATTGACTAAAATCTGTCCGATATTACCTACATGGTTATGTTTTTCTGAGAAGTGTTTTAAAGACAAAGGCTCCGTAAAACAGCATTAAACGTGTCAGCTATTGTCGGATTAAAAACACAGTTACTGGCGGATTAAAAATAAGTTTCTGCGATATTTTAAACTTAATGTAAATATTTTTTTCTAATAAAGTGAATTATATTTTAAATCAGCTAATATTCCTCAAATAAAGTTTCAAGAAAGCACATTTTATTTTTGGAAGGCTTCTAATAAAGAGAAGGACATTACGAAACAAGACTACTAAAAAAAGGTTCCAATCAGCACTTGTAGCAAAATAAAAACTTAATTTAGTCAATTTAAATTAGTTTTAAATTAGATTTTGAAATACAACAAAATACTCTTTCTCTTTCTCTCTCTCTCTAAAACAATATATGTTTCTTTCTTTCTTTTCCCTGTTGCTCTGTTCATCCGAATGCACACTATATCCTTTCCTTCCACTCCCTACCTTACTCAAATCTGATTTTATATATATATATATATATATATATATATATATATATATATCCGAGTGAGTACAGAACGAAGAAAGAAATTTTTTTCCCGTTCCAAAACATTAATTTAAAACAGTGCTCGATATATGATGTATAGTGTTGTGAATATTTATTATAAATTATGTTTTAGAATATGTACATAATTTTTTCTATAATATGTCCTCTTCTCTACAATCATATGTTTGTTTCAATGTTGGGTTTCCAACATTTCATCAGGAGGAAACAAACATATGATTGCAGAGAAGAGGACATATTACAGAAAAAATTATGTACATGTTCTAAAACATAATTTATTATATATATATATATATATATATATATATATATATATATATATATATATATATAGTGTTAAATAGGGACTTAGGTGTTTTGAATCTTTATAAATATTTCAATAGTTAAACATTTTTTAGATACACTTAAGAAAAGTTTCTTTAAAAAAACATTTATAAGTATTATTAAAGATAGGTTTACGTTTACAAATATCAAAAACAACTGTCGCTTTCTACGTCACGTGATGTAAACAATCTCTCGGACGAACGCTCATCGCTTCTAATTTAAATTTTAAAATCATTTGTTTCTGATGAAAGGCCGAGGATGGTCTGAAATATCAAATATAATAATAGAAATAAATAAATACTGTCAAAAAATACATTTTTAAATTTATAACTTTTAGTAGTTTTTCCTATACATATTAATACAGTATACGTGGATAATCACTATATATATATATATATTCATTGTTAATTATACTTTAGAACATGTTTAAACTACAAACTCCTTTAAAATTTTACATTTTGTTTCATCAGGTAATTAATAACCCATCCTTATTTATGTTAATATTATAATAAGTAATAATCATATAATACCTGATAAGACATTGTTCTTCCAATGTCGAAACAAAATATACAATTTTGTAGTAGTTTGTAGTTTGTCCATGTTCAAAAGTATAATTATTAATAAATATTCATTGCTCTATTTTTATATTGAGCACTGTTTTAAATTAATGTTTTGAACGTTGCAATTAGTTTCTTCGTTCCTTATTCATTTGGATATATATATATCTATATATCTATATCTATATCTATCTATCTATCTCTCTCTCTCTCTCTCTCTATATATATATATATATATATATATATATATATATATTTGTGTGTGTGTGTGTATGTATGTGTGTATTCTGTGTGTAGGGCAAATGAGGTAAGATAAAATATCTCGGTAGATTTATAAGTAGTTCATTAATTGATTCAAATATGGAAGAATGACGGGGGCTTGGAGAATCTGATACTCACAGGGCGGATAGAGGCAAAGAGTAACAGGGGAAATTGGCGCATGACATACTTGATGGCAGAGCAGAGTTTGCGATAAATACCAAGAGGCAAGGTGACAGAAGCTACAAAGAATAGGAAGATGTGAAAATCCAGGATCGCCCTCGTCCTGAAGGGACACGGGACACAAACGAAGAAAGAAAAAAATGCTGGAAGAGAAAAAATACATATCTCGAAAAGAAAGTGAGATGGATCAGTCGAAAATCTTTATTTAGGAACAGCCGCGAATGAACGCAGAATTGAAGAATTACAGGGTGCGAAAGATAAATTGCCATCAAAATGAAGCAAAAATGAATATACTGTATTCTCAAGGCACTTGATGTAGTCCTCCATGTTGAATCTGAAACCCTGTGGAAAGATTTTTGTAGCCATAACGTCACCAACAATAGGGATCACTCCAAACATCATGATGTTGACTGGATATAGTATCCAACACATTTTGAATCCTCTGCACTCTCCTGAAATTTAAACCTAAACAATTCAAAATGTTTTTATTAAATCCCAAGCAGTACAGTTTTCAAATTCCTGGCGGAGGGAATTGCATCATAGTGCTCTATTTGTTACAAACGGTGTCTAACTGACCCTACTATACCGTGTAGTCGACACAACTAAACCAAACAACGCACAAGAGCGAAATTATAAAAGCGGTGACAATTTTCCCATCGCACCCTTTACACACACACACACACGCACACGCGCATACACACACACGTATATATATATATATATATATATTGAAAACAGAAATAGGGGTTGTTTCAACGAGAGAAACTGGTATAGGTGAAAAAAGTGTGAGAAGTCGTGAACGTTTTGTTTCAAGTGTATATTTATTATTATTATTATTTATCTTTTGTTTAATACATTAGGTGTCCATAATTATATTTGAGTCTCTACACGTGTTTCGAGTCCAAAGTTGAATCTCTTCAGGCGAATAAATTTCTGACATTACATATCGAGATCCGTTTGTCTTTGTAGCAACACAAATATGTATCTGGACACTTAATATATTATACAAAAGATAAATAACAGCAATAATAATAATAATAATAATAATAAATATACATTTTAACAAAACTTTCACAAATTCTCACACATTTTCACACACACACACACACACACACACACACACACACATATATATATATATATATATATATATATATATATTGTCATCCCCAGACAGATCTGCTTCGTTCATCAGTACGGTTAGACATCCGATTGCTTCTATGCAGGATTGAAACCCGACCTATGGGAGCTCGGTAGAGGAAGGCAAACTTTAGCCTGTTATATACACTGTAAACACACGCCAGTAGCCGAGAGTGTTCAAATTCATTACTGAATGAACGATGCGTAATTGCTTGAGTAGCTACTATTTTTTCAAAGTCTACCATTCCTCCCTAGTGCTCAACCGGGGTGTGAGACCGTAAATAATCATCCGCAGACAGATCTGTTTCGCTGTATCACAGCTCATCAGTACGGTTAGACATCCGATTGCTTCTAGTCAGGATTGAAACCAGATCAATGGGCGCTCAGTAGAGGAAGGCGGACTTTAGCGTGTTATATACAAAGTAAACACACGCCAGTATATTAATTTAAAATTCATAGTTTTAAGGAAAACAACATTTATGGATAAAAGTGGTGAATAGCTCTGATACAGAGTATAAATATAAGAGTGAACGTTGAGGGCAGCACTGAGTGGCAACAGACTGTTTCATACTAGAACTCAAACTTCTGGCCACGTATGTTAGGTGGCAGCTCGACGATTTACAGTTACTGATTAATGAGGCATTACAGGTAGCAAAGTCAGGTATTTCCGATTTACTGTTGTTGTGTTGTGGCTCGTACCATATGACATCCGGTCACCTGACTGTATAAAAGTCAATGTGCGTTAGCAAGGGGACTTGTCATTATCACGGATGTCGTGAAGTAACAACTACGAGAGACTGTACCTATTGTATATATCTCTTGGTTGTACCACTCTGGTATTAAAGTAGTTCATCGACATTTCACTGGGTATCTCTTCATTCCACGATACAACAACTGTGTTATCATAACGATCATTATGTAGATTTTGAATTATTATGGAGGCTATAGAGTAGAAACAATTACTGACCGGAATGTGGATCTTTTATAGGTGGTTATGGGTAGACTGTTAACTTTTAAGTCCTTATATATTATGGATTATTCAATGTTGATTATTCCCTTCATTTTTTATACAAAAGTCGACCGTATTGGGAAAATGAGCCACACAGAACTAAAAAGTTTAAGTCTTAAATTCAAACAACTACCAGCATTAAACAAGTAAATATTTTGGATGTTAACTTAGACCTTAACAATAGTTCTTTTCAATGTTTTCTGAAGGTTGATTCTTACTAAATAAATGTTCATCCTAATTCTAACCATCTGACGTCAGTCATTAAGCATTTACTGTTTTCAATTGAAATTAGAATCAGCGCTAACTCTTCTAGCAAAATAATTTTCGATAAACATCGGGAATTCGATAAATCTGCCCTTAGAAATAGCGGTTGTAAAGGTACTACTGTTAAATTCAAAAACTTCATTAATAATGACGATAATAAAAAGAAATGATCTAGGTAGATCATCTGGTTCATTCCACCTTACAAATCTGATGGTTAAAAGTAAATTGGGACAAAAGTTCTCCCCTTAGTAAAATATTCAATAATAATACTCTTGAGTTATGCTATTGTTGAACAGATAATCTAAAAAATATAACTAAATAACTAAAAAAACATAAAAACAATGTCCTCAACTAGTATAAAAATTCAAAGAGCTTGATGCATTGCAATACTGCCGTAAAAAATACCAAATATAGTAAAACTAATACCAGCGGATGCAAATGTAGAAATTTTAAGGATTGTCCATTACATAAAAAATATTTATCTAGTTTCATAATTTATCTTTGCATTATTTCTACACTTGAAAACCTAATATTAATATTTTTTTTATATCTGGACTATTAAATCTCGTTAAAAATCTGCAGACATTAGGGTGTACCATCTTTCAATAATAGTTCATATAAATAGAGTACTTCGTTATCCAAGTACTTTTGGTGTTTACAATAAAATAAAAAAAAACTCTCACTGTTAAATAGAAATTAATTAAAAGGGCTCGAACTTGCAATTTCCTCTATGCACCTTGTTATCTTTGTCTTAATGTAAAGTTAGAAATCATCAGATTGAAAGATAGATTAACGAATTAAACCAAAGGAATGAAGTTACTGTTAACTGTAAACATACTTTACCACCCGTATTTTTGTGTAGTGTTAGTTGCTCGCTCTCTCTCTCTTATCATGGAAGAGATCAGCCATGAGGTACAATAACCATTTAAACTATTTATATTGTTTGAACTATTGTCCTCATCTTTATTGTCATATTCACGACCTTTTGGCCGTTGTACGCTCCGACTTTCTTTAGAGTATCTTTATATTTCTGAAATGAGGTACAATAACCATTTAAACTATTTATACTGTTGAAACTGTTGTCCTCATCTTTATTGTCATATTCACGACCTTTTGGCCGTTGTACGCTTCGACCTTCTTTAGAATATGTTTATATTTCTGAGATGAGATACAATAACCAGCCCATCTCTGAAGTATTTTGTTCTTTTTCTAGAATGAGTGTACTGTCCTTTGCTTTTATACACCTTGTTTCTGAGCAGGTCTTCTGTCATGTTAGTTCCTTATGTATATCACCATTATTTGTTCTGCTAAGTCACTCTCCTTTGGCACATTTGTTGCTGAGTCATCTTTCTTTAGCTTGTCTTCCTTGTGTACTTTCTTGTATTCTTGTATTCCGTTCCATACATTGGCATTGTTTTTGTCTCTTTAGCATCAGGTCAAGAATCTCTTCAGTGATCCACTCACTTTTCTTCCGACGTGCTTTTTTCTTTGGGATGATGTCGTTCGACGATGGTGCGTCCAATTTTGAAATTCCGTCTCGCATTTGTTCTTCGTATATCGTTTTGTCACTGACCATATACATTTCCTGTAGGTTCGGGTCATTCACGAGTCTATTGTACTGCAGTCTAATGGATGTGTTAGGTTTCTTTAATAGCCTTAACTTTAGCTTAGCATGCGTTCGCTTCCGCAGTCAGCACCTGGATAGGCTTTGCAGAGAAGAACACCATATCTGAATCTGCTGTCGTTAGCAACATAATCAATTTGATTCTTAATTTGTCCGCATATACTACTCCGTGTTTATAATCTTCTTGGGTGGTCTTGGAACCAGGTGTTGCTTATTATCTGGTCATTCACCGTGCACAATTAGTCCCATTTCTTACTACGGCCATTGTGGTTGCCGACCAATTCATCCTACTGGACTTCCCCGTGTTTATAATCTTCTTGGGTGGTCTTGGAACCAGGTGTTGCTTATTATCTGGTCATTCACCGTGCACAATTAGTCCCATTTCTTACTACGGCCATTGTGGTTGCCGACCGATTCATTCTCCTGGACTTCCCTGTGTTTATAGTCTTCTTGGGTGGTCTTGGAACCAGGTGTTGCTTATTATCTGGTAATTCGCTGTGCACGATTAGTCCTATTTCTTACTACGGCCATTGTGGTTGCTGACCGATTCATCCTCCTGGACTTCCCTGTGTTTACAGTCTTCTTGGGTGGTCTTGGAACCAAGTGTTGCTCATTATCTGGTAATTCGCTGTGCACGATTAGTCCTATTTCTTACTACGGCCATTGTGGTTGCTGACCGATTCATCCTCCTGGACTTCCCTGTGTTTATAGTCCTTCTAGGGTGGTCTTGGAACCAGGTGATGCTTATTATCTGGTCATTCGCTGTGCACAATTAGTCCTATTTCTTACTACGGCCATTGTGGTTGCTGACCGATTCATCCTCCTGGACTTCCCTGTGTTAATAGTCTTCTTGGGTGGTCTTGGAACAAGGTGTTGCTTATTATCTGGTCATTCGCTGTGCACAATTAGTCCTATTTCTTACTACGGCCATTGTGGTTGCTGACCGATTCATCCTCCTGGACTTCCCTGTGTTAATAGTCTTCTTGGGTGGTCTTGGAACCAGGTGTTGCTTATTACCTGTCATTCGCTGTGCACAATTAATCCTATTTCTTACTACGGCCATTGTGGTTGCTGACCGATTCATCCTCCTGGACTTACCTGTGTTAATAGTCTTCTTGGGTGGTCTTGGAACCAGGTGTTGCTTATTACCTGTCATTCGCTGTGCACAATTAGTCCTATTTCTTACTACGGCCATTGTGGTTGCTGACCGATTCATCCTCCTGAACTTCACCGTGTTTATAATCTTCTTGGGTGGTCTTGGAACCAGGTGTTGCTTATTATCTGGTCATTCGCTGTGCACAATTAGTTCCATTTCTTACTACGGCCATTGTGGTTGCCGACCGATTCATCCTCCTGGATTTCCCTGTGTTTATAGATTTCTTGGGTGGTCTTGGAACCAGGTGTTGCTTATTACCTGTCATTCGCTGTGCACAATTAGTCCCATTTCTTACTCCGGCTATTGTGGTTGCCGACCGATTCATCCTCCTGGATTTCCCTGTGTTTATAGATTTCTTGGGTGGTCTTGGAACCAGGTGTTGCTTATTACCTGTCATTCGCTGTGCACAATTAGTCCCATTTCTTACTCCGGCCATTGTGGTTGCTGACCGATTCATCCTCCTGAAATTCACCGTGTTTATAATCTTCTTGGGTGGTCTTGGAACCAGTTGTTGCTTATTATCTGGTCATTCGCTGTGCACAATTAGTCCCATTTCTTACTCCGGCCATTGTGGTTGCTGACCGATTCATCCTCCTGGATTTCCCTGTGTTTATAGTCTTCTTGGGTGCTCTTGGAACCAGGTGTTGCTTATTATCTGGTAATTCGCTCTGCACGATTAGTCCTATTTCTTACTACGGCCATTGTGGTTGCTGACCGATTCATCCTCCTGGACTTCCCTGTGTTTATAGTCTTCTTGGGTGGTCTTGGAACCAGGTGTTGCTTATTATCTGGTCATTCGCTGTGCACAATTAGTCCCATTTCTTACTACGGCCATTGTGGTTGCCGACCGATTCATCCTCCTGGATTTCCCTGTGTTTATAGATTTCTTGGGTGCTCTTGGAACAAGGTGTTGCTTATTATCTGGTCATTCGCTGTGCACAATTAGTCCCATTTCTTACTACGGGCATTGCGGTTGCTGACCGATTCATCCTACTGGACTTCCCCGTGTTTATAGTCTTCTTGGGTGCTCTTGGAACAAGGTGTTGCTTATTATCTGGTAATTCGCTCTGCACGATTAGTCCTATTTCTTACTACGGCCATTGTGGTTGCTGACCGATTCATCCTCCTGGACTTCCCTGTGTTTACAGTCTTCTTGGGTGGTCTTGGAAGCAGGTGTTGCTTATTATAGGTCAGTCGCTGTGCATAATTAGTCCCATTTCTTACTAAGGCCATTGTGGTTGCTGACCGTTTTACCTTCTCTCCTTTGGCCAACTTTGACATTCAGATCTCCCATGACGATTTTCATGTCTTGTAATTTGAATTGTGCCTTGCCATAATCAAGCATAGAGTAGAAGTATTCGATTTCTTCTTCTGTACTTTGTGTTGTTGTTGCATGTACTGTTATTACCAATATATAGAGAGGCTTACCTTTCATTTTAACTACAAGAATTATTTCAGCTATCTAGTAGTATCCCATAACGCATTTCCTTGTGTCTTTATCTAGTATAATGCCGACTGCTTTTTCATTATTTTCACATCCTGCGTATATAATTCTGTAATCGTCACCGATGACATTCTTATTATTTGACTATTTCGTTTCTCATATACCTAAGATGTTTATATTTAATCTAATCATTTTTTTTAATCATTTCACCCCGAGCAGGGCGAAAATGCCACTGATGTGCAGGCGGTTACATAAATGTAAAAAGATTAATTAGAAAAGAGTGAGGAGTACAAACTAGTTAGAAAGGAACAATAGAAAGCTGAGAAAGCAGGTGCGATGACAGATACATAGGTGGAGAGAAAGGGAAGGTTATACAGGGGAGGGGAGAGAGCTAGAGGCCACTGGTTAGTAGATGAGTATTGACGTTGCATTTAAATTTCTGGAGGTTGTAGCCGTCAGGAAAGCAAGAATAGGGGAGTGAGTTCCACAGCCGGGAAGTGCGAGAGAGGAAGCTGCAGGAGTAGAATTGTCGTCTGCATTTGGCTAACCTGACTGTGAATGGGTGGGACCCATTTGCCAGTCTGGTTGCACGGGTAAACACCTTTTGAGGAGGCATCAGTGACTTAAGCTCATCCGAGCAGAAGCCATGAAAGTATTTATAGAAGAGACAGAGGGAGGCCACATTTCGACGATGGGTAAGTGGCTGCAGTCGAGTCGCCAGATCAGTACCTATCACATTACAGACTCTCCTTTGAAGCTTGTCAAGAACACTGAGGTGAACGGCAGGGGCGCCTGAGCATAAATGGCAGCAGTACCCCATGCACGGATGGATGGTTGACTTGTATATATACAGGATGGATTCAGGTGGAAAAAACATCCTGGATCGACATAGTGACCCAATCTAATCATCCTTTGGTTCATGTTTTGCAGCTGTTCACAGTTGTTCATGGTTCTGACATTCCAGCTTCCAAGAATTATGTCAGTTTTTTACGAACAATCGTAGGGTAACGGCCCAGGGACACCATTCATGTCCTTCTATTTCGGGCGAGGAATAAACTCTGAAGAAATTTTTCCCCTTTACGCCGTTAATGCTAACAGTCGCAGGATGGCGGTCCGGTGATACCTGTAGCGCATGTCTTTCCTTACCGGGCGAGGAGTCAGTGTCTTAGACTCAACCCCCTTCACGCCGTTAGCATTTGTTAAATTGTTGTGCAAGTCCATGAATATGCGTGGGAGAAATAGTGGAAGTGATTTATAATTCTCTTCTCCACAGTGTTTTATAGAAACACCTCTAGTTATCTAGCTGTTGAATCTTGAAGAGTTCATCCGCCCTTCTTAGGTTTAATTTTGTGTTCTACCGGGTTGCTGATATCTCGTGAGATAGAGAGACAGACAAAACAAAAAAAAAATGACTTATCGGGTTGCAACGGAGTGAGGAATGAAAGAATGTAAATATTAAGTACGTAATTAGTATGAGTCCGAATGACAACACTTATAGAGAAAGATCATGCAGATTCCCCAGATTAGTAGACCAAAAAAAAACTTGCAATTAAAATTTTCTTCGAATTTTCAAAAATATTCCAAAGACAATGTTAATGTACATTTTTTTTCTTTTGTGGCAACTCAGCAGCAACTGACTTCTTTCAATTAAAAATTACTTGTATTTTGATTAGTCATCACAGACAATGTAAAAATATTTACCCTATTGTAGGGGCTTAGTTAGTTTTGAACCTTTTAAAACTATTCAAATCGAAATCAGCACCATCACTTGAAAAGGCACAAAATGTTTGTAGTGATATTATAATATACTTATGTTATAAATTTTATATATACATACATATATATATATATATATATATATATATATATATAAGTAAGGTTTTCCAAAAATCTAAAAATAGACATTGATTTCTATCTACATTTTTATTAATCCCATCCCTTTAATTTTTCTATGATGTATATTTTTTGAAATTCCGCTGGTAAAATATTTCGGTTTATTTTGAAATAAAGAAGTGAAATTTCTCCTAGGGATTTCATGTAGAAATGCCCATACAAGTGATTTGAACATCGAAATTTATTTTATCTTAATTTATATATATATATATATATATATATGTGTGTGTGTGTGTGTGTGTGTAAATTAAGATAAAACCAATTTCGATGTTCAAATCACTTGTATGGCCATTTCTACATGAAATCCCTAGGAGAAATTTCACTTATTAATTTAAAAATAAACCTATATATATATATATATATATATATATATATATATATATATATGAAAGGTGTTTTAATCTAACGTGTTTTATGTTATTAAGGTTCTTTAGAGATCTGTTTATAGGACACGAACTTAAAAGTAAGAAAATTAAAAAAAAAGCCTAAAAAACAAAAACAAAGACAGAATATACTAGACTGTTGATTGGGATTTTATTCCATTCGTCAGATACGTGTAAATATATGTATATACATATATATATTTGTCATCCCCCATACAAGCCCGTTTCGCGGTATCACAGCTGATCAGAGCGGCTAGACATCTATTTGCTTCTAGCCGAGATCGAAAGTCGACCGATTTGATGTCAGTCAGAGTCTCAACTTCCGAAGCCATAGACGCATAGATTTGGAGAAAGAAATGTTGGCGGGTTATATATAAGCAGTGTATACACACACAAGTCACCGGAAGAACTCAATTCATTGCTGAAGAGTAACCCGTAAATCGAAGAAGTGATAGCTCTTTTGAAATTTTTCTTTCCAGAAATCTCAATTGTAGAGCATAATATATTTATAATCCACATACAAACCCGTTTCACTGTATCACAGCTCATCAGTGTGGCTAGACATCTACTTGCTTCTGGCCAGGATCGAAACTCGAACGATTTGGTTTCAGTCGGAGTCTGATTATATATATATATATATATATATATATATATATATATATATATATGCACACACACACTTACGCACATACACATATATATATATATATGTGTATGTGTGTGTTTGTGTGAATGTGTGCCTGCATATATATGCATGTGGGAGCGTGCGCATTTTTACGTTATTACTACAAGTAAAAGAAATGCAAAAAAAAAAAAAGAAAAGAAAAAGAAATTAGACAGTACGATGGAGAAAGAGAACTGGTCGATCAATCGATTGCGTACGAGGAAAAGAACGTTAAATAGGATATTCGTCAATTCTTAGCTTCAGTCGGAAAAATAGACATATTCCTCGGATGTCCACGTCCGAGCGGGCTTTTTCATCTTCCGTCATCTATTTTTGTAAATTCTCCATTAGTTGGCGAAGAGCCGGCAGGCAGGCAGCCTTACAACTGACATTTAAAACAATGTTCAGGTCGGCCGCAGCAGAGTCGAGATAAATTTCTTTCGTTTGTTTTTCTTGCAGCTTTTTGTCTATTTCGATCTCTTCTGTCTGCAGACGCAAAAATACTATATATATATATATATATATATAAAAGAAGCACACACATATACATACATATATATAAAGAGAGTGAGAGTGAGTGAGAAACCTGAGAGAAAGAAAGACAATAAACAACTGCTTGAGAGCAAAAAGACGTCAGATAATTACTGTTGTGAATTCCTATCTATCTATCTATCTATCTATCTATCTATCTATCTATCTATCTATCTCAATCCTACTTTATCTATCTATCTATCTATCTATCTATCTATCTATCTATCTATCTATCTGCGTGGTTCATCATCTATCTATCTATCTATCTATCTATCTGCGTAGTTCATTATCTATCTATCTATCTATCTATCTATCTATCTATCTATCTATCTATCTCAACCTGTTTATCTATCTATCTATCTATCTATCTATCTATCTATCTGCGTAGTTCATTATCTATCTATCTATCTATCTATCTATCTATCTATCTATCTATCTCAACCTGTTTATCTATCTATCTATCTATCTATCTATCTATCTGCGTAGTTCTTATCTATCTATCTATCTATCTATCTATCTATCTATCTCAACCTGTTTATCTATCTATCTATCTATCTATCTATCTATCTATCTATCTATCTGCTAGTTCTTATCTATCTATCTATCTATCTATCTATCTATCTATCTATCTATCTATCTGCGTAGTTCATTATCTATCTATCTATCTATCTATCTATCTATCTATCTCAACCTGTTATTTATCTATCTATCTATCTATCTATCTATCTATCTATCTATCTATCTATCTATCTATCTATCTATCTGCGTAGTTCATTATCTATCTATCTATCTATCTGTCTATCTATCTATCTATCTATCTCAACCTGTTTATCTATCTATCTATCTATCTATCTATCTATCTGCGTAGTTCATTATCTATCTATCTATCTATCTATCTATCTATCTATCTATCTCAACCTGTTTATCTATCTATCTATCTATCTATCTATCTATCTATCTATCTATCTATCTGCGTAGTTCATTATCTATCTATCTATCTATCTATCTATCTATCTATCTGCGTAGTTCATTATCTATCTATCTATCTATCTATCTATCTATCTATCTGCGTAGTTCATTATCTATCTATCTATCTATCTATCTATCTATCTATCTATCTATCTATCTGCGTAGTTCTTATTATCTATCTATCTATCTATCTATCTATCTATCTATCTATCTATCTATCTATCTATCTATCTATGGTAATGTCGAAGTAGTGTAATGGTTAGCAAACCCGTCTTTCTAGAACCTATTACAACTGAATAGTAAGTTCGATCCTCACTGGGTACCCCATTTCTTCGTGCCACATCTAAGCGGTACTTAGAAAATCAACTATCTATCAAGCTATCTCTCTCTCTCTCTCTCTCTCTCTATATATATATATATATATATATATATATATGTATGTATGTCAGTATATTCACATCTATCTATCTATTTCAATCTGTTAATATCTATCTATCTATCTATCTATCTATCGTGAAATATAAAATGGGCAGGAGGAGTTAGAGGTAAAGATTGTCGAACATTAACCAAAGAATCAGTGACTAATTTTGAGAGGTCACCCCGATTTTATTTATTTATTTATTTATTTTGCCTCAGTAGGAGTCGAATGTGGTTTTACAGAAAGATGCTGAGGATACCTTGGACAGAACACGTGTACAACGATGAGGTGTTGGAAAGGATGCAAACGAGAAGAAAACTGAAAATAAATATTAGGAGAAGACAATTGAGGTTCCTGGAACACGTAATGTGGAAGGAGGGCCTGGAGATCTTGATACTCACAGGTCGGATAAATAGAAGGAGAGACAGGGGAAAGTATCTCGAGACGTACTTGTTAGGTCTGAGAAAATTGTTGACAGAGCGGGGCTTGGATGAGAAACCCTATAGAAAATTACTGAGAGCGACAAGAGACAGAGCCAAGTGGAAGTCCATGATCACCTATGCCCTGAAGGGACACGGCACATGAAGAAGAAAAAGAAGGATACGATAGGTCCATTTATCATCCGGTTCACTCTCCTCTCAGGTAATTTGAACAAGGTGTTATCGCTTGTTCCTTGTTTATGATTGGCTTCCTAGTTTCTTTCTTCCTGAATTCTTCAACACTATAATTCTAACGTCTCCGTTTAAACACTAATGTTTTATTTATTATTTATTTAGTTAGTTAGTTATTGTAATAGGTTCACTTATTATCCTTTTCACACTCCTCCAAGGTATTTTGAATTGGAGCAGAAGTCCATCATTTGCTTCATGTTTAGGGTCCGGTTTTTGTTCTTCTTTTAAAAGTCTTTTGATTCTATTTCACTCCCAATCGCCCCATGTAACTCAGTATCTTTCTCACTTTGGAGGGAATTGATATTTAATTATTATTTCTTATTAACCTATATATCCCAATGAAAAAAAGCTTCAATGAAAATGAAACTTTATATATATATATATATAGCATAGCATAGTGATGATCCACGTGTACTGTCTTAATATGTATAGGAAAGAATATTAAAAAGTTTTGAGTTTAAAAATGTGTTTTTGGGACAGTATTTGTTTATTTCTACTATTATATTTTATATTTCAGACCGCCCTCGGTCCTTTCATCAGAAACAAATGATGTTAAAATTTGAATTAGTAACGTATTTCGAGAGATTTATTGTGTGTCATCTTAACACACAATAATTTTAAATTCAACAACAAACACTATTTACAGATTAGTGGCACAGCAATGGGCACGAAAATGGCACCTAGTTATGCCAATATCTTTATGCACATTCTAGAAAGAAAGATACTAGACAACTTACAATACAAACCATCACATTATTTTAGATACATTGATGGCATTTTCTTATTATGGACACATGGATTAGAAAAATTATAAAACTTTTTTACTTTCTGCAACAACTTCCATAATACAATTAAATTTACCACGGAACACTCATACACATCCGTCCCTTTCTTAGACGTCATGATAAAATTAAACAAACATACACTTTCCACCAGTCTATACAACTAACACACAAACCAACATAAATTCCTACACTTTAACAGTTGTCATCCCCTTAAATTAAAAAAATCTATCGTATACAGCTCATTTCTAAGAATCAAACGCATATGCTCAGACCATCCAGATTTTCTAAACAACATTAACAACCTAACAAAGCAATTTCTAAAATGTAAATACCCAATAAAAATAATAAATGAAGCACTAAATAAAACCATCCATATAAATCGTAACACACTTCTCACATACAAGAAAAGAAAAAACAACAACCCATGGTTTTTAACCACAATCAACATTCACACACACTTATCAAAAATTTAAAAAATGATTACAAGAACCTCCAATCAAACAAAAAAATCAAAGACATTTTCGATAAACCACCCATAAATGCAATGAAACAAACAGTCAACCTATCAACTATCCTCACTTCTAACAAATATCTAAAAAACACAAACCTATCAGGGGATTTAAAATGTCAGAAACCCAGGTGCCTAATTTGTAAACATTTGGTAAACGACACAATATTCTCTGTATCCAACACCAAAATTAAATTGCACCCACCACGCCTCACTTGTGACAGCGAAAACATTATATACTTCCTCTTCTGTTCAATATGTCCCAATAGTGGATATATTGGCGAATCCGGTAATAGCTTTAGATTTCGCTTCAATAATCACAAACTTAATATACGCCAAAATAATTAATATTCCCCAGTAGGAGCACATTTCAATCAACCGGGTCACACCTTAGAAAAATGCAAATGTTTACTAATAGACTCCAATTTTAGTTCTACATACACATGCAGAAAGAAAGAAAAATACTAGATTTTAAAATTAAATACACACAAGCTAGAGTTAAATAGGGACTTAGGTGCTTTGAATCTTTACAAATACTTCAATAACTAAACTTTTTTAGATACACTCAAAAAATCTTTTATCTAAAACAAATTTACAAGTCTTATTAAAGATATTAAAGATATGTTTACGTTTACAAACATAATTTTAAAAAAATCTGTCGCTTTCAACGTCACTTGATGTAAAAACAAAAACTCATCACGTGATGTAAAAAACGCGTCACGTGATGTAAACAGACTCTTCACAGACGCTCATGTGAAATCTCGCAAAATACGTTACTAATTCAAATTTTAAAATCATTTGTTTCTGATGAAGGACCGAGGGCGGTCTGAAATATAAAATATAATAGTAGAAATAAACAAATACTGTCAAAAAACACATTTTTAAACTCAAAACGTTTTAATATTCTTTTATATATATATATATATATAGCCTAGAGAGCCATCAAACCTACCGAGGTTTTACCTAATCGGATCTTTTTTTTCGTTATAGATTAATCGTCTCGGGTTTTTTTTGGGGGGGGTGGCTACGTACTTTGACTGATGTTCCCATGCTTAGCTCTTTCTTTTTTTTACATACATTTTTTCCTTCCGAGTCTATATTCTGAGGGTTTTTCGAATCGAGTATAGTGATAAGATAACATTTATATATAGCCTTTGAGATTTCACTCGCCCGATCGACTCAGACGATTAAAAACTTAATTGGGCTATTAAAGGTTATTGCTTTACTCGCCCGCGGTCGATTAAAAATCTCGCAATGAAACGTGTCCGTTCAAATATAGAAAAAAAACAACTCAACCTTTACAACCCAAAAGTATGCTATTGAAGTTACTGAAGCATTAAAAGTGTGCTATACAAGTTACATAGAATTACCAAAAATGACATTATTGAACTCTTTGGTCTCGCTTTTATCGTCCCGGTCAGTGTAAATATTCGTTTAATTAACGCTTTCTGCGTGGAGACAAACTCTCTTGGTCGCCCAGATTGCTTACGAATAGACAAAATGAACATTTGAAAGAAAGAAAAAAAATACCCATACTTCGTTTAACCACGCACCAAAAACCAAATTATACAAGAAAGTAATTTTAAATCGTTAAAAAAATCTTGTTATTTGTTATATTTTTGTCGTCTATGACATGGAGGTTGTAGTCAAACAGAAGAAAGAAACTACGAATTTAGGTACCTCCACTCAATTGACAAAAAAACAAAAAACAAAAAAAAACTACATATCCTGATGTTAAAACTTAATACAAAGTTTTTCATCAAAATGTGTCTGCTAATTTTAAGAAGAAAGATCAACCTTTGTTGTTATTATATTTTAAATGTTTTAAATCCTTTCTAACACGTTCGAAATTTTAATTAAAATTTCATTTTTTTGTTTTCCGTCAGCGATTCACGCTATGTTTACGTAAGGTGATTATTAAGAAAATGGAGTCGGTCGAGTAAAATGATTTTTGGGCGAGTAAATTTTCCCTCACTCTCGACCGCCGATCGAGTGATATCTTTTTCAAATCTCAAAGGCTATATATATAAAGTTTAATTGAAAATGACAGACAAGGTATTAATATTGACATTTTTATGTAATTTTTCATGTGTTCTTATGATTTGTTTCTTTTCAGAACTTCAATTATATAAGAATTGTTCAAAGGTTTTTGTATTTTTCAAGAGCTTTCGGATATGATTTCAGTCATTATCAAAAATGAATCTTGTTTTACTCGGAACCGGAAAAGACAGTTCTAGTTTCTGGGACATGTAATGAGGAAGGAGGGCTTGAAGATGCTGATACTCACAGGTCATTAGAGGAAAAAAGAGACAGGGGAAAGCACCGGGTAACATACTTGACGGACCTGAGCAAGTAGATGGATATCTACCAGGACCTACCCGTGATATACTTGTTGACAATATAGATATAGATTGAAATAGGTAGATAGATGTGAATAGACTGACATACATATATATATATATATATATATATATATATATATTTTTTTTTTTTTTTTAATCATTTCACCCCGAGCAAGGCGGAAACGCCACTGATGTGCAGGGGGTTACATAAATGTAAAAAGATTAATTAGAAAAGAGTGAGGAGTACAAACTAGTTAGAAAGGAACAATAGAAAGCTGAGAAAGCAGGTGCGATGACAGATACATAGGTGGAGAGAAAGGGAAGGTTATACAGGGGTGGGGAGAGAGCTAGAGTCCAATGGTTAGTAGATGAGTATTGACATTGCATTTAAATTTCTGGAGGTTGTAGCCGTCAGGAAAGCAAGAATACGGGAGCGAGTTCCACAGGCGGGAAGTGCGATATATATATATATATATATATATATAGAGAGAGAGAGAGAGATTGAGAGAGATAGTTGATTTTCTAAGCAGCGCTTAGATGTGGCACGAAAAAATGGGGTACCCAGTGAGGATCGAACTTTCTACTCAGTTGTATTAGGTTCTAGCAAGACAGGCTTGCTAACCATTACACTACTTCGACATTACCATAGATATATAGATAGAGCTGGGTTTGGGTGAGGTCATAGGAGAAAGTGTGCTAAGAGCCACCAGGGATAGGAAGACGTGAAGGGACATGGTTACCTAAGTCCTAAAGAGACATGATACGAAGAAGAAGAAGAAGAAGAAGAAGAAGAAGAAGAAGAAGAAGAAGAAGAAGAAATATGTATAAAGTTTGTGTATATAGAGTTATGTGTATGTTATGTTCCGAGTATGGCAATCATATTGTTATCGTGTTCATAAGTGTAGGATTTCTCTTTTTATTAGTAATGTCTCCATTATTTTTAATCTTCTTTTGCATTTGGATGATGCTATTATGTATGTATTGTCAACAAGTATATCACGGATAGGTCCTGGTAGATATCCGTGTGTGTTTAATTATTGTTTAATTACAAGTAAAATATAATAATTCATTTGTTCTTATCATTTGTTTCTTTTCAGAACTCCAATTATATAAGAATTGTTCAAAGGTTTTGATATTTTTCGAGCGCTTTCGGATATACTTTTAATCATTATCAAGAATGAATTTTGTTTTACTCGTAACTGAAAAAGAATGTTATAGTTTCTGGGACATGTAATGAGGAAGGAGGGCTTGGATTATGTAAAAAAGAAAAAAATAATTTTAAATGAAACTTGAATAAAAGAGAGGTTGTTGCCCAAATACACAATATAATTTTAGCCATTATTAAAAATTAATTTTGTATGTATTGCATGTTTGTATGTCACGGAGATATCCGTCACATACGTACATACAAGAAATAGATAATAGTATCATCCATATGCAAAACAAGATTGAAGATAATGGAGACATTACTGATAATAAAGAGAAGTTCTACACTTACCAACTTGGCAGTTCGGCTGCAGTCGCTATCTCACTGGCGTGATGTCGCTACCCTGTACCTCTTCTATAAATACTTCTGCTCCAATGAACTTAATGAATTTACACGAGCTACTAGATTAGCAACTAGGTCCCACCCTATTACAGTGAAACCGATAAAATGTAACCACAATTTCTACTATAACAGCTTCTTTTCTCGCACTTCCCGCCTGTAAAATACCCTTACATATACTTGCTTCCCCGTCTGCTACAATCTCCAGGAATTTAAATGTAAGGTCAATAGGAATCGATCTCACTAACTCTCATCCATTCTCTCATTTCTTTTTTTATCTACTCCACCTACTTCCTCGGTATTCTCATCCGTCTATTACCCTCCTCCTGACATTTCCTATAACTAACCCCTCTTTCTTATCACTTTCCCCTATGTAACCCCCTGCACAACAGTGGCAGTAGAAGGCCTTGCTTGGGGTGAGATGATTTAAAAGTAAAAAATCATGAACACGGTGAAAATATGCTTACCATATCCGGAAAGTAACATACACATGACACTATATACATAAATTTTAAACATATTTATTTACAAGTAAAAAAAATCCATTCTTGATAATGGCTAAAAGCATAGACGAAAGCACTAAAAGTACAAAACATTTATTCAAAAACAAAATTATTTATAAATGGAAATTTGTCTGCGTGTGTGTGTGTCCGTTACCCATAGACTCCGAAACAGCAGAACCAATTTTCTTGAAAATTTACACAGTTGTACTATAAACGTCTGCGAGTGGTCTTAGCTAGGTTTGGTGTCGAGGTACCTCCAATAAATATCGAAAATCGATAATCGAAAAAATCGGGTTATAGAAGGAGTGGTCTGATTTTAATCAAATTTGATACACTCAGAGACAAAAACATAAGAAACGATATTCAGAAGTTTCAAGGTTGCATTTCTTACAATAGTGCAGAAAATCGATAATATATATATATAAAAGGCAAGATGTTTGTGTGTGTCTGTTTATCTGCCTGTATGTCTGTATTATTTTTCAGCCCTTTTTTTTTTAGTTTTTGCTTCGGGTTTCGTTCTAAGTAGTTATAATTGAAGTTCTTAGTCTCAGGCATAATACTATTTACTCAGAGGACTTATTTAGCCTTCAAAATTCAGTTTACGACGAAAAAAACTTATTTGATATCGATACCAGGAAATCAAAATTTGACTTACATTCATTCATTTTTCTTTCAGTCTACGGTTTCGCTTCAACTGGAAACAACTATTGCTTTTTAGTCTTTCGTTGGGTCCAAAGAGTCTGAGCTCCAGAACCATGGATTAGTTTTAAAGCTTTCATTACACCCGAGCAACGCCGGATTATACTGCTAGTCTTATATAATTTGAGTTCCGTAAAAAAAAAAAAACACCAAAAGAATGTTCGGGACATAACATACATATGACTCTATATGTATATATACATGAAATTTATACATATTTACTTACAAGTAAAACAAAATTCATTTCATAATGGCTAAAATATAAGAGTATATAATTAATGTGGAAAAGTTTGTCAATTAACTAGGCAGAATTATGCTACTTTAAAGTTTTCTGATGCTATGTCTCGGTTTTATACTTATTTATATGAAGCTTGGTTTAATTTGATATTGATATATCCCGAAAAGGAATACAGTATAAAATGATCAGTTGAAGAATGGAACTCCACACCAAGAATAAGAAATACAGATTTATTGTACGAAGGTACAAGTAACAATAATACACATATAGGCAAGCCACATGCTGAAGCGGAATCGACTATCAAATAGTGAATGCCTTCGCCTAAGACTTTTTCTGTATTTACTAGCCTTCCCACGCAAGGCCAGATGTGACATATGGTCATTTTATAGTGGGTATTTCCGGCCATATAGCCGGGCCAAAAAATGTCTGTCTATTTTCCCCAGTCGTGGTTCTACCCTTCGGCGGAACCACGACTGGGTTTGTGCTCTCTGCTCGGAAGCAGAGAGCGCCCTCTATCCGAAGGCAGAGGGCCGACAGTGTCATAGAAAAGTCAGGCGAATGCCTAAGACGTTTTCCCCTCGTCGTACCGCTCGTTACCGTCTTTTATAAAGTAGAGCATTCTATTCACGGGGATGGCAGGATGTTCCACTATAACAGATATTTTTGTATGTAAGGGGTTCTACAGACGGTTAATTGGTTTGATTGCTTTTGTTGTGCTCATTTTTGCTGTTCTAGTCACGCTCTATATAGATATCGAACACTTACGACAAAAAAAAACTTTTTACAAAAATATCTTTTTATAAGTAAACCACTCAAAAAACAAGAAACTTGACAGTAAACATAGTAACATCTCAACAACATCGCTCATTCCGTAATGAATTAGAGCACTCTGGCTATTGGGCGTGTATAATGATAATGTATATGCTAAAAAGTCTGCCTTCTTCTACCGAGCGCCCATAGCCCAGAGGTAGAATCACCGACTGACGCCAATTCGGTTGGGTTTCAATCCTCGGTTAAAAGCAATCGAACTCTAACCATACTGATGAGCTGTGATACAGAGAAACAGATCTGTCAGCGGATGACTATATATATATATATATATACACGTGCTGTGAGTGGGAGAGAGATTGTGTGTTCGTAGGGGTGTAAATTAAGTTCCCAGTCAGAAGTGATTTATTAACTTATCTGTATTCCTTTTTTTCTTTAACTATATATATATATATATATATTGATTTAGTAATGCTCTCGCTCTGTAAAGAGAGGGAAATTTCATACACAGTAGCCAATTACAGCTTTGCTATGCTCTCCGGTTATCATTTGAAACGCTCTAGATTCGATTGAACAACCATTACATGCTATGAAATCTGCCCTTCTCTGGCGTGCACAGATAGGTCGGTGGGTGGATCTCCGACTGCTAACAAATTAGTGCCGGCTTGAAGCGAGCGGTTAATCTACCGCACTGATGATCTGTTACGTAACGAAACGGGCTTGAATGCGCATGTATATATATATATATATATATATATATATATATATATATATATATAATTGAATGCACTACACACGGAAGTTTTGATTGAGTTTTTCCATCAATCAATTTTCGCTTTTTAATATAAATATTTTTCATAATTTTCCGGTTTTGAATATCCTAATTGTCTATAATTTTATTGTTCCAAGCCCATTCAGCCACTTCTCTACCCATTTTCATGGATGTTTATGTCTTTTTCGTAACTTAGTAATTTAATTTGTTGTGTTTTTTAAAAAGGGGCGTTCATTCTAAGCTTTTGTAAACCGTTTGATCATCTTTCTATTAAAAAAACATTCAATACTGTATTTCCACTATTAAATGATCTAAGGTTGATGGTAGGAGAGAAATGTTTGATAAATAGTACCTCTCTCACAGCCATATGTCTTTTGTATTCTGATTTATATAGAATTCTTATTTTTTCGGAGAGAAATTTCCTTTAGGATTCTTGTAGTTATTAATTGTTTTTATGACACTTTGGTTTGATGATTGACATGTAGGGCGTCTATTCAATGATGTGGTAGAGTGTCCAGTATAGGTAACTGATTTAGAACAAGAAACAATATTCTACTGTACATTGAAATTCATACACTATATTTGTCATCGATAGTTTAGATTTGATGGGTTTTTATTGATTAGAAACAATAAAGTTTGCGATCTTCCATTTTCTGTTATATAGGATTAATTTTGCATGTTTTTGATAAAATTCTGCAGAAATATGGTATATTGTGATTAATAATTTTTCATATAGCGAATTCATCCAGCTCATAATTATTGTGCATCTGGTTGCAGTAAAATATATTTATATTTTGTTATGTGCTATTTTTATTACTGCTGTTGTGTATTTGGTTATACATTTTAGTTCGCTCAAAAATATTCCTAGGGAGGAGGAATTTTGATCTGTCTATTAAAGAAGTTTATTATCACTGCTATTTTATATCTTTCAGGGCATTGGCTATTATAGATTAGAAGATAAGAGTTCGTATTGGTAAGATATTTAGTGGAAATGGTTTTTAGTTCTATACTAGCAGTAGAGCCCGGCGTTGCTCGGGTTTAATGAAAGCTTTAAAACTAATCGATGGTCATGGAGCTCAAACTCTTTGGACCTTGGCACGAAAGACTAAAAAACAATACTTGTTTCCAGCCAAAGCGAGACTGAAAGAAAAATGAATAGATGTAGGTCAAATTAATGATTTCCGGTATCGATGTCAAATAAGTTTTCCGTCGCAAACTGAATTTTGAAGGCTAAATAAGTCTTCTGAGTAAATGATATTGATGACTGAGACTAAGAACTAAAACTATACCTACTTAGAGCAAAATCTGAAGCAAAAACCAAAATAAAATGTCTGAAAACTTGATTTTGATCGGAACCGGCAGAATATCGGGGTCGAAAATGTCATCCAAAGATAAAGTAACTTAAGTAAGTCCATGAAAATTTATCGTACCCATCGGGAGTAAAACTAGAGAAAATAATCCCTATTGATGACTGAATATCGGTTTTTTTATCAGATTTGATAGAATATCGGGGGTATCGATTACCGATATCGGAGAAAATGAGTCGTCTGAGAAGATCTACTAATGTTTGAGACTAAAAACTATAATTTTACCAAGTTAGAACAAATTCTGCAGCAAGAACCACGATAAAAGGGTGAAATCCTGATCTTTTTTTCTGATATCGGAGGTAAATCGGAAAAAAGTAGTCCATGACCTGACCGGAAGCCTAAAAAATAGTTGTGTGAAGTTTGGTGAGAATCGGGAAAAATTGTCGATTTGTATCGACAAAAAATTTGTCGATTTGTATAAAGAACATAAATACATACAGACAGACATACAGACAGACATACAGACAGACAGATGGACTCACACACACACACACACACACACACACACACACACACACACACACACACACAAATCTTGCCTTTTATATAGAGAGATTAATCTCAATGAATGGGATTTTGTTACTGTTGTGACCAAGTGAAAGATTTAAGATATTACAAAACGTGTTATTGAAATATATATATATATATATATATATATATATATATATATATATAGCAGTAAATACAACAGAAGAGTATTACTCGACTAGTGCGTGTTTCGGTTGTCCAGCGTTCAATTAATTCGACTGTTCTCCCAAGTCCTCCTCTCCTACTATTCCTATAGTAGACTCTTTAGAGGGAGGACAGCACAACAGTAAATAACTACTAGTTTATATGTCAGTTTTAGCGTTGAGTTCTTTCAAAAATTGATTTTAGATTTATAATTTCAAAATAAAAATGTAATAAACATAGTTTTTATAGATTTCTGGTTTATCAGTTGTTTCAAAAACGTTGTTTTCGGTGTAGGACATGTAGATTTAGAGTAATGGATTTTCCATGCTGACCCCGTTAGTTCGATGTAGTTGTTACCATTATGGCCCTAAAACGCAGTTTTCGTGTTACAAAATCCGAGCGTTACCTGTTGAATTTTGTTTATCAGAGACTAGTTATATTCATTGTTTCATCAACTGGAATGTTGGTAAAAAGATGTTTTCAACATTAAAACGAACTAGCGTCCTACCTTTGGTATTTGTTGCTTTTAAGACACGGATGAATTCATTTGTTGATGCAATATCGTGAGTGTTCAGTATGTGGATAAATAATCTGATTGAGGGTTTTGATAGTTGGTATAAAAATGTAGGTATTTGTGATATGATATCCCGTTTGATAATCACCGACAATTTCCTTTAAATTGCTAAAATTGATAAAGATTGCCCGAATGCTTTATTTATCCAAGCACTTTTCGCTATACTTTTAGCCATAATCAAGGGTGACTTTTATTTTACTTTTAACTGAATATAAAGATCCTTTGGAGTATGAATTTAGAGTTATGGGAATATTTTTTTCTAAAAACGGTCAGCACGTTGTCGTCGCGTTCATAATTTATGCCGTTGAGTGTTAGCTTTTTCTTTTCTTGCATGGGGATGATGCTATTTTGTTTGTATGGCTAGAGTTTGGCATGTCTCCACGTATATTTAAATGAGACCTAATAGAGCTATTGTCAGAAAAGTGTAACACGAATCTTCTTGTTAAGCATGTTTTAGTATATCCAATGAAGTTTACTACGAATTTGGATTGATCAAGAACAACAGTTCTTTAGAAGATATCATGTAAATTCGTAGAAAATATTTATTCTCTGTAATTTAGATCTTACCAGTGAATTATTATTTTGGAAACAAAAGTGAGCATTGTCTATATTTCTGATGTGAGGTAGTATTAACAGTATTTACGTTATTCGAACTATTGTCCCATCTTTGTTGCCGTCTATATCCACTGGGCCATGTATCCTTAAGGACACATGGCTCAGTGGATATAGACGTTAGTTAGTTCCTGTGACTTGACGCAAAGAGTTGTGATTTCAATACCAGGCTACAAAAGTGGGGAGCAAGTAACTTATAGGGTTAGAGGGAGATAACTTTGACTTCTAAAAGTTGCATTTCTATGCAAGGAATGAGAATGATATACCCCAGTGATTATAATAAAAGATTCGGTTCTAAATTCCTAGCATCGGAAGAAGGTCGGAGCGACAATCTCACCTACCTC
Organism: Ascarosepion bandense; assembly: GCA_037127315.1. NCBI lineage: Eukaryota > Metazoa > Mollusca > Cephalopoda > Sepiida > Sepiidae > Ascarosepion > Ascarosepion bandense. The sequence continues at coordinate 713,195 of JBBBDQ010001163.1, forward strand.
CCATTAGCATGGACCAGGCTTGCCTCCCAGAGAGTAAAACACTGCGCCTCCTTGGTCTCACACTTTCAGCGGACCTCAAATGGATTTGACTATATCGAATCCATTGCTAAATCCGCTGCTATGAAAGTCGGTTCTCTGTGTAGGGCCCGGAAGTTTTTTCCGTCTAAATCTATCCTGCACATATATAAATCTACCATCCGCCCGTGCATTGAATACTGCTGCCATATCTGGTCGGGTGCCCCTGCTGTTCTCCTCGGGCTTCTCGATAAGGTTCAGAGGAGGGTCTGTAATGTGATAGATACCGACTTGGCAGACCGCATGCAGTCTCTCTCCCACCGGCGCGACGTGGCTTCCCTGTGTCTCTTCTATAAATACTTTCACGGCTTCTGCTCCGATGAACTTAGATCACTAGTGCCCCCTAAATACGAATTTGAACGAGATACTAGATTAGCAACTAGATCCCACCCTTTTACAGTGAAACCGATAAAATGCAGCCGTAACTTCTACTCCAACGGTTTCTTTCCTCGCACTTCCCGACTGTGGAATTCTCTTCCAAACGATTGCTTCCCCGACGGCTACAATCTCCAGGAGTTTAAATGTAAGGTCAATAGACACCTCCTAACACACTAACCTGCTCCTATTCTATCAAACACTCTTCCCATCTGCCCAACCCTCATCCTCGCTATCCTTACTCATCTGTCACCTTCCTCCTGACATTCCATATGTCTAACCACTCCTTCTCTTTACCTTCCCCTATGTAGCCCCATGCGCAATAGTGGCAGTGGAATGCCTTGCTTGTGGTGAGATGATTAAAAAGAAAACGGCCAAAACGTCGTACAAATGGCAACAAAGATAATGTAAATACTGTAAAGGTCAACAGTTTAACATTTTGAGTTATAGATTTTTTTTTTTATAAGCGTTTCACCCCGAGCAAGGCATGTCACTGCCACTAATGCGCAGGGGGCTACGTAGAGTGGAGAAAGGATGATTAAATATAGGAAATGTCAGAGGGTGGGTGATAGGCGGGTAAGGATACCGAGAATGAGGGTTGGGTAGATGAGAGTGTTCTGAGAATAATTGGGAGTTAGTGTGATAGGCGGTGTCTATTGACCCTACATTTAAACACCTGGAGATTGTAACTGTCGGGAAAGCAGAGTTGTGGAAGGGAGTTCTACAGGCGGGAAGCGCGAGAAAAGAAGCTGTTGGAGTAGAATTTACGGTTACATCTTATTTGTTTAACTGTAAATTGGTGGGACCTAGTTGCTAATCTAGTATCTCGTGTAAATTCGTGCTTAGGCGGCACCAGTGAACTAAGCTCATCGGAGCAGTAGCCATGAAAGTACTTGTAGAAGAGGCACAGGGAAGCCACATCACGCCGGTGAGAGAGCGGCTGCAGCCGGTCTGCCAAGTCAGTATCAACCACATTACAGATCCTCCTTTGTATTTTGTTAAGAAGCCCAAGGAGAGCAGCAGGGGCACCCGACCAGATATGGCAGCAATATTCAATACACGGGCGGATGGTGTAGGGTTCTTGTTTATGTCAAGTGGATTTGTATATTTTTTTTATAATGTTTGTAAGTGAAGATTTATCTTGTTTATAGTTACTACGCATTTGATTTTTGTAGAAAATATCAATGTTATTGTTTTTTTCTGTATGGTTGATGTTACTATTGGTTACCTCAGAAAAAATACTAATGATAATCTATAAGATGGGTTGGAAAACCGTTATTAACATGCGTTTGATTCATGTTATTAAGTTCTTTTAAAAAAGCACTCGAGAAAATTAATTCTTGTGTTTTCTCATAATAACTTTTTTCAATAACTTCTATTTTATATCTAAGAGAACATTGACGAGTAAAATTAAGGTGGCAAGTGTTTTTACTTTTGGTTTTATATACTAGCAAAATAGTGAAAGTATTATTACTAGACTTCACGAGAATATTCAAGAATAGGAGCAATTTTTTTAAGTTCGTAGGTAAAGTCAAGGACGGTAATTATTTTGAATTTAGTTTTTACCAATTTCGTTGGCATTTTTAGTAAAATAAAAAATCCACATAGAAGACATATATTTTATGTTTAGGTACTATTTTAAAAACCATGTTTTCTACGTGCGATATGTAACAGTCACAGAAATATGGACCGGGAGGTCTTCCTATACTTAATCCTTAATCTGCGTGCAAATATAACCATTATGGTCGTAGAAGGGGACTTTAGTAATGAGGCGTGTAATGTTAATCTCTAATCTTCTATTTTGAGTGAGTCTCGGATCTTGTATTTGATGACCTATCAGTAAATAAAGAAAACAAGCATAAAAAAAACAGGCAGAGAAAATATCTCTGATCCGAAGTACCCTGAGAAATTATTATTTTCGAAAAAAGGTCAGTAAATTTCTTTTGGAGACGAAGAGCGTGTTTCTTTATTTACACACACACACACACACACACACACACACACACACACACACACACACACACACACAGACACACACACACACACACACTTATATTTATATAACTATATACATATATATGCGTATATATGTGTGGGTACAGAGTGATAAATATAGAGAGAAAGAGGAAAGTGTGGTTGAGATAGCGTGGACATTAGAACTCTCTCTCCCTCTTTATATATATATATAGAGAGAGAGAGTGTGTGTGTATGTGTGAGTGTATATATATATATATATATATATATATATATATATATATATAAACGTTTTAATAGCTTGAGTGGAAATGCATGAATTCATTTCTTCTACATGCATGAATGGCTTAAATATATTTTTTGCCTTGGTTGTCAACCAGTCAAAAAGAAGGACAACACAAAAATAGAGAATATATTTTTGCTCACTGTCTTTTTTAATCTCTCTTTTTCTTTCCTAGATTATATGTGTTTCATTCTTTATTTTTTCCGTTGCTCTGTTCATACGCATGCGCACTTGTTTCTGTTTTTCTTTCATTCCGTTTCTCTTTCTTGTTCCAGTTTTTTCTTTCCCTATCTCTCTCTCTCTATGTATGTGTGTGTGTGTTTATGTATGTGTGTGAATGTTTTCATGTGTGCGTGTAAGAAAAAGAAGCACGTTACATATCTCGATAGATTTATAGGTAGTTCAGAAATCGATTGAAATATGGAAGATGAATGCTGAAAAGATAGATGTCTAAAAAAACAGCAAAGCGAGATAGATCAGTAAGTGGAGAATCTTTATTTAGGAACAGACGAGAATGAACGGAGAAGTGAAGAAATACATACCTCACCCCACACAATAAAAAAGAAAAAAAACAATGATGCCCCTCTTCAAAAGAAAAGAAAACGAACAAACGAACAGACAAACAAAAGAATAAAAAGCATACAACGATCACAGTTTTGTGAAGAATTTAGCAACGAAAACTAAGTACGAGACGTGATGTTAAGACAGTCTTGATTATCTCCCCTTGAGCCTCAGAGTCTAAGAATATGGCTAAGACGACACAGAGGCCAACAAAAGGCTTAACTCTCCAACAAGACGTGATTACAATGAGATATCTGAAAATTCCCTAAAGATGTCAATGGCAGACCTGTCGAATACAATGGCAAGATGTTAGAGCTTGAACAAAAGGAATACATTCTGAAAAACGTACAATCTGATCGATTGGTTAGCTAAAAAGGTCGCCATGTTGAATATTTTCTTTTTCCGACGATTTTCAAGTCCCCTTCAAATAATAAGAGCAAAAAATAAAATAAAATAAAATAAAATAAAATAAAGAACAAAATGATGGTCTTGAACCAAAGAAAACTTTCATAGAAATCCGGTTAACGACGTTTTCAGTTTTTTCACGGTTAGTGAATGTTCAAGATTGTAATACTTTACACTGCTTTCTGACAAAAAGAATTCTGTTTTTCTTCTCTTCACGTCCACTCCAAACCAGCAACCCTACACCAACACGTACAAACAAAGACAAAGAAAGCTACCCCGAAGTTTTACGAACTTAACCATCATGCAAGACACAGATGTAATAAGGACTTTTGTTTCTGTCGTTTAAGAGTAATATAGTCTATGGAGTCCGGAACAAAGGTATAATTTCGAAGGAATTCGTAGAAAGTAGATGTTAGTGGAAGTAATTTTTTTCGTGGCTATTCCGAAATTTTGTTTCAGCTCTTTATACGCATACAAATACATATATTCAAGCCCACGCGCACATTATCTATCTATCTATCTATCTATCTATCTATCTATCTATCTATCTATCTATCTATCTATCTATCTATCCTATCTATCTATCTATCTCTTCCTTATCTAAGTTTTTTAATATCTATCTATCTATCTATCTATCTATCTATCTATCTATCTAAGTCTCTTCCTTATCTAAGTTTTTTAATATCTATCTATCTATCTATCTATCTATTTATCTATCTATCTATCTATCTATCTATCTATCTATCTATCTATCTATCTATCTATCTATCTATTTTCTGTGTTTCCGTATAGATTACATGTTTTCTAGTCAAATTAGCAAGATCCTTCTTAGTAACCAAAGTAATTATGATTTTATCGTCAGACAACGCTGTCCGGGCGAGATGTCAACTACTGTTCGATTACCAATGTTAAGTCACATATTTGCAACCACACTTACTTGGCATTTCCATTTGTGACTCAGTTTGCTAACTCACTAAAAGGTGTAATACAAAGAAACGCCAGAAATAATTTGTTAAGGAAATAAATGTTAGTTTTGGATGAATTCCCCGAATACTTGTTTAGCAACCAGTGTAAACTGAACGTGTATTACACATAGTTATTAATAACAGAAATAAAGATGAAAAAAAAATTCTAGTAATGGCTGATGATGTTTCATCTAATAAAATTCAAGATAATAGTACTACAAATTTTAAAGAAAGCAAGTAAAATGAAGATGAAAGAAATAATAGCCAAAAATGAATAATGGCTGACAATGCTTCATTTAATAAAAATTAAAGATAATATTATTACAAGTGTAAATAAATCAAGTAAAATGAAGATGAAAGAAATAATAGTCAAAAATGAATAATGGCTGACAATGCTTCATTTAATACAAATTAACGATAATATTATTACAAGTGTGAATAAATCAAGTAAAATGAAGATGAAAGAAATAATAGCCAAAAATGAATAATGGCTGACAATGCTTCATTTAATACAAATTAAAGATAATATTATTACAAGTGTAAATAAATCAAGTAAAATGAAGATGAAAGAAATAATAGACATAAATGAATAATGGCTGACAATGCTTCATCTTATAAATATTCCAGATAATATTACTACAAATGTAAATAAAGTAAGTGAAATGAAGATGTATGAAATGCTTGTCAAAAATTAATAATGGCTGACAATGCTTGATATATTAAAAATTCAAGATAATATTACTACAAGTGTAAATAAAGCAAGTAAAATGAACATACAAGAAATACTAATCGAAAATTAAAAATGGCTGACAATGTTTCATCTTATAAATATTCCAAATAATATTACTACAAATGTAACTAATGAAAGATAGAAGAAATTCTAGTCAAATATGAATAACGACTGACATTGCTTCATTTAATAAAAATTCAAAATACTATTATTACAAATGTAAATAAAGCTAGTAAAATGAAGAAAAAGATATTATAATAATACTTTTTGATAATGATTTATCTAATAATTGTAGATGTTTAGATAATATGACTAAGAATGTTGAATTCGACGTAAAACATATGCAGGATAATGCATAGCCTCTTGACAAACAAGACTTCATTTTTAATTTTTCGAAGCATTAGATGCCAAAGAATTCATCAAGAAAAACGTTGCTTTAAACGAACAACATTCGTCTGCCTAATTCAACGAAGTTGAGTGCATTCACTTGCTCACAAATAGTTTTGGGAAAGTATGAATCCATCTCTTCTCCCTCCTACGATAAGTTGAATAGTATAAGAAATTGGGTTCTATAACTTTGGTTGGTAACCAGTCTATTGCAGGAAGAAATGAAAACCTACAACGAGAGAATCTACTCTCTAGTCAATAATGGATCGAGAGAGAGACATAATTGCCCAAGCGTGTATCAATTATGGCATTTAACTTTCCCACTGCTGTTATCATGGATGAATAACAGAACAAACTAGATTACATTGCTTTGGTTGGCAACCAGTGTACAGCAGAAAGAAATAGCAACTTAGTGCAGGAAAATCATCTGCCTAATCAGTCATGGAATGAAATGGACATGATCACCCAAACGTATATCACATATGACTAGCTATTAAAATTGTTGAATAACAGAACAAACTAGATTCTATAGCATTGGTTTGCAGCTATTTTTGTGAAGATAGAAATAGAATGCCACTGCAGGAAGATCTTCTGCCTAGTCAGTCATGGATTGAAACAGACATGATCACCTAAGTATGATTACGTATAATATTTAACTGATTGACTGGCTGTTATCATTGTTGAATAACAGAACAAACTTCGTTCTATTTCCTTGGTTGGCAACCAGGCTACTATAAAAAGAAATAGCAACCTGGTGTTTGAAAAAATTTTGTCTTGTCAGAATTGGAACAAAATATACATAACCCTACAAGCGTGTCTTCAGTATAAACTCCTTTGTTTCAGCTCTTTATACGCATACAGATACATATATTCAAGCCCACGCGCACATCTATCTATCTATCTATCTATCTATCTATCTATCTATCTATCTATCTATCTATCTATTATTATTATTATTATTATCATCATCATAATTCGATTTCTGCTATGGTTGCACTACGTAACAAGTCTACGGTCTCTTCACTCTCTTCTTGTCTAAACTTTTGCTCTTATGTAGATCTATCTATCTATCTATCTATCTATCTATCTATGTCAGTCTGTTCATATCTATCTATCTATCTATCTATCTATCTATCTATGTAACTAACTGTTAAAATGATTAAAAAGCAGAATAGGCTGGATTCTATCCAGTTTAGCGCAAAAAAAAATAGCAACCTACTTCTAGAAAACCTTTTGCATAGTCAATCATTAATCGAAAGAGGTATGATCCCTAAAGCATGTATCACATATGACTCTTAACCCAATTTTTATTATCATAGTTGAAAAACAGAACAGGTTGGGTTCTATAGCCTTGGCTCGCACCCAGTTTAGCGAAAAAGAAATAGCAACCTACTTCTGGAAAACCTTTTGCCTAGTCAGTCATTGATAGAAAGAGGTATGATCCCTAAAGCATGTATCACATATGACACTTAACCCGCTTGAAGCTGAAAAACAGAACAAGCTGGGTTTTATATCCTTGGCTCGCAACCAGTTAAGCGAAATAGAAATAGCTTTGGATCGCAACTAGTCTTTCTCAGAAAGAAATAGCAACCTACAACGGGAAAATCTTCTCTCGGTAATAGATCGAAGGAGACATGATTGCCGAAGTATGGATCAACTATGGCATTTAACTGACTGGAAATTATTATTATTATTAAATAACAGATCAAACTAGGTTCTATAGCCTTGGTTGGCAACCATTTTACTACTACAGAAAGACCACCTACTACGGAAAAATCTGCCTAGTCAGCCATGGATCGAAATAAAAATGATAACCCAAGCGTGTATCATGTATGTCACATGACTGACTTACTAACCGTTATCATGGTTAAATCAGCTGTTTTCTATATCTTTGATCCGCAACCAGTCTAGCGCAGAAAGTAATAGCAAGCTACCGCGGGAACTTTTGCCTAGTAAGTCATGAATCGAAAAAGACACGATTACTAATGCGTTTATGAGTTATAGCGCTTAATCGAATTAATGGTTCGTATCTTGGTTGAATAGCAGAAAAGGTCGAGTTTTATGGCCTTGGTTGGGCACTAGTCTATTCTAGAAAGAAATAGCAACCTAGTACTGGAAGATCTTCTGTTTAATCGATCCTAAATACGAAGAGAAATAATTGCCCAAGCGTGAATAACGTATGGTGTTTAACTGACTGTTATCATTGTTAAACAACAGAAAAATTTAGGTTCTATAGTCTTGGTTCGTAACCAGTCTAGCACAGGAACATTTCCTGCCTAGTCAGTCATGAATCGAAAGAGACATGATCATCCAAACGTGTATCACATTTAACTGACTGACTAACTATTATCATTATTGAATAACAAAACAACTTAGTTTCTATTACAACTAAACTAGCGCATAAAATAAATAGGCACCTACTGCGGGAATATATTCTGCCTAGTTAGTCACAGATCGAAATAGACATGATCACCCAATCGTGTATCTCGTATGACACCTAACTGACTGACTGACCCACGAAACGAAACAAAAGCCAAAACGGTGTGTCAAAAGGGCGATTTGTTTCTTGATACTGGTATTTCGGCAACTCTTTAAACCAAGTGTGGGCAAACTACGACCAGCAGGCGGTATGCGGTCCTCTAAATAATGGCTCGCCAAATGTTAGTAAATTTGAAAGAGAAATTATTATTTTTTCTTTAAACTTACTTTATATATATATATATATATATATATATATATATACGAAAAATCTATAAGTGACCCACAACCTACCGCGGTTTCACCCTACGGATCGTCAGGGAAGAGGCTGTCAGGGAAAGAGGCTAAAGCACATAAGATCGCTAGCAAATAAATAGATCTTCACAAAAAGGAGAAACCATACCAACACAAAAATAGGGGGGTAAAAACAAACTTTATTAGAAAAAAAAACAAAAAAAATATTAGTGAACCAAATTACCAAAATATATATATATATATATATATATATATAAATAGAAATATATACATATATATTTCTATTTATATATATATATATATATATATATATATATATATATATATATATATTTCTTTTAATCATATCACCCCGAACAAGGTGGTAACGCCACTGATGTGAAAGGAGCTACATAAGAGTAAAAAAAATTAGAGAAGAGTGAAGAGAAGGATAAACCAGTTAGAAAGAAGCAAGAGAAGGATGGGAATTCAGGTGTGATGACAGTTGCAAAGATGGAGAGAAAGGAAAGGATATACATGGCGGTGTGGAAATAACTAAGGTCAAGTAGTTAAGAGATGAGTATTGACCTTGCATTTAATTTCCTGGAGGTTGTAGCCGTCAGAAAAGCAAGAATAAGGAAGCTACTTCCACAGGCGGGAAGCGCGAGAAAAGAAGCTGTAGGAGTAGAATGTCGTCTGCATTTGGTTGATCTCCTGTAAATGGGTGAGACTCAGTTTCCAGTCTGGTTGCACGAGTATACAACTGTTGTGGAGGCACCAGTGACTTAAGTTCGTTTGAGTAGAAGCAATGGAAGTATTTATAGAACAGACAAAGGGAAGGCACATCTTGTCGGTGGGAAAGTGGCTGTAGTCGAGCCGCCAAGTCGGTGCCTATCATATTACTGATTCTCCTTTGGAGCCTGTCAAGAACACGAAGATGAACAGCGGGGGCACCTGACCATATATGGCAGCAATACTCCATGCACGGACGAATGGTTGATTTGTATATATGCAGGATGGTTTCAGGTGTGAAGACATCCTGGCCCGACACAGTGACTCAACCTTCCTAGCAGTGGATTTAGCTATTGACTCAATGTAGTGGTTCCACTTGAGATCAAAAGAGACGGTAAGGCCGAGGAGGCGCAGAGTATTGCTCTCGAGAAGACTCGCTTGGTCCATGCTTATGGCAGGCAGTAGAGGTTGCTTGTGATGATTGACAGACAGCAGCTTGGACTTAGACGCATTGAAATATATATGTTTAAAATAATTATTAATACCATTTTTTAATTTCTTTAAACAGATATACTTAGTTTTACAAATAAATGTTTTCTACTTTATAATATTAATTAATATAGTTGCTTTTTTTCTCAAAACAAAGTTAATATTCATTCAAATGTGTTTCATGAGAAGCTCCTACTTAAAATAGGTATTATTAAGAATTGCTTTCCTTTAAAGTTCAAATTGAATTACGATGGCTTTCAAATAAATTCGTTTTATATGAATCTTCTATAGTTTTTTTAAAATATTAATTAATAAAAATTAAACGCATTTTATCTATAAAAGCCTCTTATTTTGTCTATTTTAAATATTAATTAATTTGGTTAATATATTACGCGGCCCTATAAATTTGTGAATTTTTTTTATTGTGACACTTGTAATAAAAGTTTGCCTGCTACTGCCGTAAACAATGTTTATTGTTATAGAAATCTTTTTTCTATCTATCTATCTATCTATCTATCTATCTATCTATCTATCTATCTATCTAATTTAGTCTTTTTATCTATCTATCTAATTTAGTCTTTTTATCTATCTTTTTATCTATCTATCTATCTATCTATCTATCTATCTATCTATCTATCTTTATTCAGAAATTATAACATGGATATGTTATAATATCACTACAAAAGTAGCTATTTTGTTTCGACAATTCTTGTGTCTTGTCAAGTGATGTGGTTATTTTAAATTGAATGCTTTTAATAGGTTAAAAACAAGTAAGACCCCTTTAATCACCAAGATTAATTTTAGTTTGCCCACATATTCTCCAAATTAGACGTTGTTTTACTGTGATTGGTCCACATTGTACATACAATAATGCCTCTCTGATTAAAGGGGTTTGCTTGTTTTTAACCTTTTAAAACCATTCACTTTAAAATAACCACATCACTTGGCAAGACACAAGAAATGTCGAAACAAAATAGCTACTTTTGTAGTGATATTATAACATATTTATGTTATAATTTCTGAATAAATATTATTAGCTCTACTTTGTATTGAGCACTTTTTTAAATATAGTGTTTCTTTGGACAAGGAATATTATTCCACCCATATCTATCTATCTATCTATCTATCTATCTATCTATCACGCGAAAACCTAGAAAACGGAAGTCACGTGCGCCTTAAGGATTAAAATGAACGGTTGATTTACCCACTCCAAGAAGGTAAACTAAGGTTGTTAATAACCATAGAAACACACAAATAATTTACTGACGAATCTTTAAGTTTCCAAGTCGCGTCAGCATTTCGTTTCAAGAAAAAATTAGAATTCTTAAAATCCGCAGTTTAAACGAATTGTCATGAAGAGGAAATGTTCATACAACAGATTAAATAATCTGATATAAAATAATATTAAATGATGTTTTGAACAAATGTAAAATAGTTCGTCGCTCACAGAAAGGATATATGTTTTGCATACATTCAAAAGTAGATGAAAGGAGATGGCTAGAAATAAATAGCTTTCTTGGATTGTTAACAGAACATTCTTTGAAGTGCTACATGCTAGGTGAGTAACATAAGTGGCGATTAATTTCTAACTGGCGAGAACATAAAATCTGGACATGATTAACAGAAAGGAAACCTTTCCCATGACAGTTGACTCTTCTCCCATTTTAATTTAATTTCTTTCTTCAGTTTATATAAAAAAAGTTTTTACTGCTACAAAGATATATATAAAATATATTATATATAAAATAATTTGCTGCTTCTTTTTCTTGGATGATTTCTGTGAAGGCAATATCTTCCTGGCTTCAAAGAAAACTTTAAATAGGTTCACAAATTTCTTTTTTTCTTCTTTTTAGCTCACCGGTCAAAGAGCGGACTGGGAGGTGCTCCGCGACTTCTTCTGTGATGTCCCTTGGAACAAAGATTTTAGTCTCCCTATTGAAAACTGCGCCTCCGAGGTCTTTTCCTGAGTGAAAGCAACCAGGAAATTCCGACTTAGGCCTCATTTTTTCCTTTGGTTCTCTCTTGCTTGCTTGGCCCACAAGAATCACAAAGCAACAGACAATAATAGGCACGTTTTTGTCTCTGCTCGCAATGAATGCAAGCGTGTCTTAAATTATGCTAAGCTCTTGTTTCGTAATAGAATGAAACAGTGTATAGCATCCCGCTGAGTTTTTTTTTAATCATATCACCCCGAGCAAGGCGGGAACGCTACTGATGTGCAGGGAGCTACATAAGAGTAAAAGCACTAAATAGAAGAGAGTAAAGAGAAGGACAAACCATTTTGAAAGGAGCAAGAGAAGGGAGGGAACACAGGTGTGATGACAGTTGCAGAGATGGAGAGAAAGGAGAGGATATACAGGGTGGCGAGGAAAGAACTAAGGTCAAGTAGTTAAGAGATGAGTATTGACCTTGCATTTGAATTTCTGGAGGTTGTAGCCGCCAGGAAAGCAAGAAAAAGAAAGCGAGTTCCACAGGCAGGAAGTGCGAGAAAAGAAGCTGAAGGAGTAGAATTGTCGTCTGAATTTGGTTGATCTCACTGTGAATGTGTGAGACCCAGTTGCCAGTCTGGTTGCACGAGTAAACACCTGTAACAGAGGCACCAGTGATTTAAGTTCTTTGGAGCAGAAGCCATGAAAGTATTTACAGAATAAAGGGAAGCCACATCCCGTCGGTGGGAGAGTGACTGTAGTCGAGCCGCCAAGTCGGTACCTATCACATAACTGATACTCCTTTGAAGCCTGTCAAGAACACCGAGGTGAACAGCGGCGGCACCCGACCTTATATGGCAGCAGTACTCCTTGCACGGACGAATGATTGATTTGTATATATGCAGAGTGACCCAAACTTCCTCGCAGTGAATTTGGATCTAAGTACTACTGGTGGCCCTGCAAAATTGTACTAAACAACAGCAAACCCTCTATCCCTCCACTACTCCATTATTTTAAGGTCCTCACATCTACAGCGGACAAGGCTTAGTTCGTTACTCGCAAATTCTCTTACAACTTCATATTAGACTCATCTTCTGGGTACCTCGCTGTGGTGTAATGGTTAGCAAGTTTGTCTTACTAAAACATCTTACAACTTAGTCGTGAGTTCGATCCTCACTAGGTGCCAAGTACTTTCGGCCTCCTGCCACTTCTAAGTGGCGCTTAGAAAATCAGTCATACTTGACTCATCTGGAGTACCCACACCCGACTTCCTTCCTAGAACTGAGGCCTAACTGAGTGACGTATACATAACCCAACCTCTGGTCTCTAACATTATTTCTAAGCTTAACTCTCATAAAGCAAGTGGATGTGATGGAATTCTAGTCATCGTCCTTAAAAATTGGGCCCCTGAGCTCTTTCCTGTTCTCACCAAACTCTATAATTATTGCTGTTCTTGCTTCCCTGCTTGATGGAAATCTATCACTGTAGTTCCTGTTTAAAAAAAAAAACTCTAGAGAGCCGTCCAACTCTTCAATCTATCGTCCTATCAACATATGGCCGCTTGTTGGCAAAGTGTTCATAGCTATTATCAATGCAGAAATGATTCAACATCTCACACAAGCACACGACTTTCGCTGTCTCGGGTCTACGACTAATGTACTAACGGTCATCACCGAATACATATATCTTTGATAAAAACGGCTAATCTCGGGCTATTGCCATAGATATCTTGAAAGCGCTTGACAGGGTTTAGCATTCCGGCCTTCTGTGCAAGCTACGGGGTTACGGTATAACTAGACGATTGTTTGAGTGAATCGAATCATTCTTGTCAAATAGTAAAATGATGGTTGTTCTAAAGCCTTTCATGTGAAGGTTCTAGCCTATCTTCTCGGCTACACTGTCTCAGCCGATCTCAAATGGAATAAAGACATCGAATCAATTGCTACATCTACTGCTGAGAAGGTTGTGTCGCTGTGTCAAACCAGGAAGTTTTTCTCGTCAGAATCCATCTTGCACATTTATAAATGTATCATTGGTACGGTCATTGAATACTGTTGCGCTCTCTGTTCGGTTGTCCCTTTTTTTTTGTCTAGGGGTTCTCGACAAAATCCAAAGGAGGATATGCAATGTAATCGCTACTGATTTGGAAGCTCGCCTTCAGTCACTTTTTCACCGACGGTATGTGGCTTCTCACTCTCATTTCTACAATTATTTTCACGGCTTCTGCTCACACGAGTTGAATTCCCTGGTGCCTAGCCTTTATTAATTTATTCGTGGAATTAGATTCGCAAATAGATGCACCCTTTTGCCGTCAAAAAAGGCAAATATAACCACCACTTCTTCTCTACAGTTTCGCACTTCCCTTCCGTGGAACTCCCTTCGCCATACTTGCTTCCATAATAGCTACAACATCCAATGATTAAAGTGCAATGTCAATTGCCATCTTCTATCTCTTTGACTCCCACCTCTCTCTTAACTTTTCTACAAGATCCTCGATAACGTTTTTTCTCTTCTCTCATAATAAACCCTTGCGCACCAGTGACAATACTGTTTTTCTTGGAGTGAAACGGTTATAAAAAAAATTCTGTGAAAGCAAGGTTTTCCTTGTTCCAGAGATAACTTCAAACAGGCTCTCGAATTTCTTTTTTTGTAGTTGTAGCCATTAAATTGCGTTCAAAATGATTAGATTTCGACATTAAAAAACTTATAGAGATAACTGTTTATAATATACTCTGCGTTGTGGTGCATTGGATATTGGCTCGGAATGAGAAATCGGGGAGCCGAGTTCGAATTCCAGTTGAATTCATTGCATTCACCCTTGGGAAAGGTATTAATCCATCTATTCCTTCCAGTTATGGGTTAAATAACAGGACAGATTGGGTTCTATAGCATTGGTCGGCAACCAATCTACCGCAGAAAATAATGGCAAGCTACTGCGGGATAATCTTCTGCCCAGTCAGTCATGTCTCTTTCGAGACATGATCGCTCAAGCGTGTATCACGTATGGCACTTAACTGACTGAATGACTAATTTCTTAAAGAAATCAAACTATTCCAATATATAATTACAATCTAAAACATACATTATCCTGCTTCTAGTAATTAGGTTCACATAATTATGTATATGAAGAAAAACTGTGTATCATCTACGATGTATTTAACTGTGAAAGCAGAACAACGTCTTTGTCTGTATTTCTGATATGAGCCAATATTTACAGCATTTACATTATTCGAAATATTGTTCTCATTTTTGTTGCCATTTGTACAACGTTTCGGCCGTTGTACACTCCGGCCTTCTTCAGGTGCTAGGAAATTCGAACCGAACCCTTTATTACAAACACTAGGGTATATCACTCTTATTCCCTGCTTAGAGCCTCTTCTGGTAGTCATGAGGTATCTCCCTCTAACCCTGTAAGTTACTTTCTCTCCACTGCTGTATCCTGGTATTGAACTCACAACACGTTGGGTCAAATCACAGGAACTAACCAACGTCTATATCCATGTATCTTTAAGTACAAGAATAACTGAATTTTTGGGACTTATAAACCTAATGTTCAGTAACACTTTTTTACTAGAGTTCATATTGCAATTTTTTTATGTTAATGGTTTTCTCTAGTATTTTTACCAAAGCTCATATTGCAATTTTGACACTGATGATTTTCTATGGCACTCCGTATTACTGGTTCCCATATTGTCTTCATCTTTATGCTTAATCGGCTTAGGAGATTTTTGTAGCCAAGTATATGCTGATTTCTTAAGTTTACGTAGTTTGTGACTTGACTCAAAGAATTGAGAGTTCAAATACTTACAGGGTTAACTCATAACTGTCAGAAGAGGATATAGGAAAGGAATAAGAATGATATACCCCAGTTAGTGTAATAAAGGGTACGGTTCGAAATTTCTATCACTTAAAGAAGACCGTAGCGTACAACGGCCGAAACGTTGTACAAATGGCAACAAAGATGAGGACAATAAATGATGAATAATGTTAATAATGTTAATTATTTCCCCACCCCAAGAATGCGGGATCAACCCTAGTACGCAGGGTTAGGGTTAGGGTTAGGGTTACAGTGAGAAAAAGACTGGGTCAAGGGGGTATTGAAAAAAGCTAGAAGATCAATAGGATTCAAGAAAATGACGATTGACGTTTTATTTAACTTGTTGGAGATTATAGCTATCAGGGGAGCAACTAAAAGGATGGCAAGTGTGAGAAAATAAACTTGGAGTAGAAGTTGCCGTTGCTTTATCTATTTCAACGATAAAAAAGTGGGACCTGGATGCCTGTCTATTCTTCTTTTTCTATGTGCTCGGCTCCTTTAGAACGTTGGCAATCATGGCTTTCCACGTTTCCCTGTCCCTGGTGGCTCTGATCACGCCTTTTCCTGTTACACCGCGCAATCCACGTTCTGTCATCAACCTGGTTAGGTTCTTTTAATATGTTATCCTTTGCTTTCCCCTGTCTCTTTTTCCCTCTATCTGGCCTGTTAGTATCAGGTTCTCCAGGCCCTCCTTCCTCATTGCGTGTCCCAGAAACTATAGCTGTCACTTCCTGATGCTCAGTATTAATTTCCTTATTGTTTCCATCATTTCCAAGACCTCATCATTGCTCACATGCTCGATCCATAAAGATTCGCAGCATCCTTCTGTAGAACCACATTTCAGTTGATTCAAGTTTTTCCTTCATCTGCCATATTGAAGGACGGACAGGAGGTAGCAATTCAGTTCTCTTTTCCGAGTTTCTAGCGAAATTGTCCTGTTTCTTAATACCTTGCTCAACTTCTGGAATGCTTCCTTTGCCATGCCAATTCGCCTTCGGATCTCTGTGTCGCAATTTCCATCTTCTGTTATAACACTTCCCAGGTATTTAAGTTGTTGTACCTGCTTGATACTGGTATCCTCGACCTGTATTTGGCATAGCGCGCTTAAATTTACGTGATCGAGTCACAAGGAAAAAAAACCCTCATCAGACCTGTTGCTATGAAATATTTCTAGAAACGAAAGAGGGTTTTATTAAAATTATAAATATGACAGATACAAAAGCAGGTATACAATAATGAAAACCAAACATGAATATGAACGCAATGCATTGATTATCCAAATACATCAATAATAATCACTATTTTTTATAAGAATGTATTGTAAATAATTTTACTATAGAAATACATTGGAATCAATTCACTATAAAAATTCATTATAAATTGCACTGGTAAAAAAAAAATGGTTGAAATAGTGTCGAGACACCAAACTTCTTTTTCATCTAATTTGAGGGCGCTAAATCTAAAAATGTGCGTTGTGGTGCATTGGATATCGGCTCGGAACGAGAAATCGAGGAGCCGAGTTCGAATTCAAGCCGAATTCATTGCATTCACTTACGCGCAAATACCCTTGGGAAAGGTATTAATCTGTCTCTTCCTTCCAGTTATGGGTTAAATAACAGGACAAATTAGGTTCTATAGCCTTGGTCGGCAACCAGTCTACTGCAGAAAGCAATGGCAACCTACTGCGGGATAATCATCTGCCCAGTCAGTCATGTCTCTTTCGAGACATGATCGCCCAAGCGTGTATTACGTATAGCACTTAACTGACTGACTGAATCTAAAAATTACGTTACTTTTCCTTGGACAGCTACCGTTTTTTGCTGTACAAAAGGCCTCATTTTTTGAAAAAAAAAAGCATTTTTATTTGTTTTCCATTTATATGATATTGACCGATGGTAATATTTTTCAAAGTAAAATCGCACAAGCATCTCAATTTGTATTTAAACCAAGAAATATTGGTCTGCTGGGAAATACTATTTTTTCAATAATAATCATACTCTAAATCTTTAAAATAACACAATTGAATATACCAAGACCAACAAGTATTTTCATCAAATCATTTAATAAACTAACGGTAGAAATAAAACCTTCGTCAACATAGGAACTCTGGTAAAAAATTTCTCTTTCTTGGTTGTCTGTCATGTTCAGCGTTATTTAAGTTGTGAATTCTTGTTTAGAAAACCACACAATATCATAATAACCAAAACAGATATGAGAGGAAAAATGTAAGTATATTGAATAAAAGATATACAACCTGTACACGATTAGTAAATTCAGGAATACTTGTTAGTAGGAGTCAAATATATACAAGAAGTAAGTACGGGTAGTAGTCTATATTCTTGCTGACCAATGAGCGGTGGTTCAACTGCTCTGATAAACACCAACTCTAACAGCAACAACCCGTTCTGTGTAGGAAGGATTATTTGCTTAACATGGAAGAGACAATAGAGTGTGTGAAAAGGGGTGACTCCCCAACATAAGTCCATTTTGATACTCCAGCAGTAATCAACCATCATTCATTTGTCCAACCGTCTCTGGTGACGCTCTTCCATTGCTTTGATATCATGATAGAATCGTTCTCATCGCTTATCACTCACATCACCGCAATTATCCAGAAATTTATCTAGATGGCTATGTAAAATTTCTTTTCTAAAATTGAGTAATTTCAGTACAGCACAAACGGTAGCTAAACATAAAAATCCAATGTCATTTTCGGAATCTGCGCCATCAAATTTGCTAAAATATCCTGATAGAACCGTTCTCCTTGCTCATCACTCACATTACCGCAATTATCCGGAAATCTATCTACAGGGCTATGTAATTTTTTTTTTTCTAAAATTGTGCAATTTCAGTACAGCAAAAACGGTAGCTAAACATTAAAATCCAAGGTCATTTTCGGAATCTGCGCCATCAAATTTGCTAAAAAATATCCTGATAGAACCGTTCTCCTTGCTCATCACTCACATTACCGCAATTATCCGGAAATCTATCTACAGGGCTATGTAATTTTTTTTCTTCTAAAATTGTGCAATTTCAGTACAGCAAAAACGGTAGCTAAACATAAAATCCAAGGTCATTTTCGGAATCTGCGCCATCAAATTTGCTAAAAATATCCTGATAGAACCGTTCTCCTTGCTCATCACTCACATTACCGCAATTATCCGGAAATCTATCTACAGGGCTATGTAATTTTTTTCTAAAATTGCAATTTCAGTACAACAGAAACAGAAGCAAACATAAAATCCAAGGTCATTTTCGGAATCTGCGCCATCAAATTTTGCTAAAATATCCTGATAGAACCGTTCTCCTTGCTCATCACTAAGATTACCGCAATTATCCGGAAATCTATCTACAGGGCTATGTAATTTTTCTTCTAAAATTGCGCAATTTCAGTACAGCAAAAACGGTAGCTAAACATAAAAATCCAAGGTCATTTTCGGAATCTGCGCCATCAAATTTGCTAAAATATCCTGATAGAACCGTTCTCCTTGCTCATCACTCACATTACCGCAATTATCCGGAAATCTATCTACAGGGCTATGTAATTTTTTTCAAAATTAAAGTAATTTCAGTACAGCAAAAACGGTAGCTAAACATAAAAATCCAAGGTCATTTTTCGGAATCTGCGCCATCAAATTTGCTAAAAATATCCTGATAGAACCGTTCTCCTTGCTCATCACTCACATTACCGCAATTATCCGGAAATCTATCTACAGGGCTATGTAATTTTTTTCTTCTAAAAATTGTGCAATTTCAGTACAGCAAAAACGGTAGCTAAACATAAAAATCCAAGGTCATTTTCGGAATCTGCGCCATCAAATTTGCTAAAATATCCTGATAGAACCGTTCTCCTTGCTCATCACTCACATTACTGCAATTATCCGGAAATCTATCTACAGGGCTATGTAATTTTTTTCTAAAATTGTGCAATTTCAGTACAGCAAAAACGGTAGCTAAACATGTAAAAATCCAAGGGTCATTTTCGGAATCTGCGCCATCAAATTTGCTAAAAAATATCTCGATAGAACCGTTCTCCTTTGCTCATCACTCACATTACCGCAATTATCCGGAAATCTATCTACAGGGCTATGTAATTTTTTTCTAAAATTGTGCAATTTCAGTACAACAGAAACAGTAGCTAAACATAAAAATCCAAGGTCATTTTCGGAATCTGCACCATTAAATTTGCTAAAAAAATTGTGTTTTGTTTCTTGGCATCAAAAATGTTTTTGACCAGTGTTATGCAAACATCAGTTATAAACCTATCAATCGCTCAAATGTTCAAACTGATCACACCCGGCATTCAAACACTCTTCTATTTGAAATGCACATTTGTACAAACTCTGGGGCAAAGGTCTCTGTCAGCATCAGTTACTCGCAGGCCTCCCCGGTATGAAATGAATCACGAAATCAGCAGAACGTGGCTTGGTTACTCTCAGAACCACTTATTATAATAGAGGCAATAGTGGTATACGGCTTACTGTATACCTACTTTAGCAGCCGCCTGTATAACCGAAGCGAGCCTACGTAAACTTAACACCTTGCTGACACAGTTCTTTAATTGACCCGCTGTTTTTGCGGGTCAGTTAAGTGCCATACGGGATACTTGCTTAACCGATCATGTTTCGAAAGAAACACGACTGACTGGGTAGAAGATTTTCTCGCAGTAGCTTGCCATTACTTTCTGCGGCAGACTGGTTGCCAATCAAAGATTTAGAACCCAGTCTGTCCTGGAGAAAAGAGATAGATTAATATCTTTTCCAAGGGTATTTGCGCTTAAGTGAAGGCAACGAACTCAACTAGAATTCGAACTTGGCTCTCTGATTTCTTAAGCCGAGCTGATATTCACTGCACCACGGCGCATATTCTTTTTCGTTAGAACTTATGTTAAACTTTATCGTATGGTATTGATTCGTTGATTCGAATTCTATAGTTTATTAACTCTTTAACACGTATTAAAAGATCGACTATATCTTTAGATCGCAAGAACTTTTTTTTGTGGTTGGAAATAAAGATTTAAGGATACATTTAAACGTACAACAACCGAAACGTCATGAATGTCACAATAAAGATGAGGATAACAGTCCGAAGAATGTAAATATTTACAATAACTCATCTCAGAAATATAGACACAACCTAAAGAAGGCCGGAGAGTGCAAAGACTGTATCGACGTGAATATGACAATAAAGATGAGGACAGCAGTTCTAACAATGTAAATATTGTAAACAATTAAATATCTCATCTCGGGTATATTGACAGATCCTAAAAACAACGGCTGAAATGTCATGAGTATGATAATAAAGATGAGGGCAATAGTGCAAGCAGTGCAGGTAGTTACAATATCACATATCAGAAATATAGACAGATATAATATCTTTGGTGGGGAGGTTAACAGGGGACGGTAAAATTATGCACCGAAAGCTAAGCAAAGTATTAAGAAACAAGAAATGTTCGCTAGAAACAAAGAGGTGTGTTTTATACTACCAGGACTGCTATACAACAGTGCGATTCTGAACAATCTATCAAAAGATGAAGAAGATACTTGAGGCATCAGAAATGCGGTTCTACAGAAGGATACTGAGATTACCGTGGAAGTTTTAATGACAATAAAAAAGAAAGGGCGATTTGACTTAGAATAAGAAAAAAGACAGATTAAATATGTACGTAATTAGAGAAGAAGGCTTGGAGAATTTAACGCTCATAAGACATACTGAAGGTAAGAAGAAAAGAAGGAAACAATCTGTCGAAAAATGGATTTCTAAACAAGAACTGGGGGTGGGATGATAAACAAACGCAACATATCAAGAGTTACAAATGATAGGAAGTTATGGAGAGCCATAGTCGATCACATTCTGAAGGGAGAGGGCACATCAAAGAATATTTTTTAAAATCATTTCACCCTAAGCAAAAAGAATTGCCACTGATGCGTATGGGGTTACAGAAGAGGTGAGTGATGAGAAAGAGAATCAAGTTACAGGGGAGTTAGAGAATGAGTAAGAGCAGGAGGAGAGTACAGGTGGGAGGAGGGCTGCATGAGAGTGGAGTGGAGTGTAAAGAAGAACATGATACAAGGGTTGTCAGGGAAGGGATGTGAGTCAAGAAGATAAGCGATGGCAATTGACTTTGCATTTAAATTCTTAGTGATTGTAGTTTTCAGGAAAACAAGTATACCGAAGGGAATTCCACAGGTGGGAAGTGCGAGCAACGAAGCTGTAGAAGTAGAAGTTGCGGTTACATTTGATTGGTTTCAATGTAAACTGGTGGGACCTCGTTGCTAGTCTAGTAGCTCGAGTAAATTCATGGAGAGGGGGCAGCAGACAGCTAAGCTCCTCGAATAATAAGAAAACGACATGATTGAAAAAATATCGAAGAATATTTGTCCTCAATATCTATGCAATAATAACTAAGAATTTCCGACATTACTGAAGATCTTTCAATTATGTTTATACTAGCAGTATAGCTCTGCGTTGCTCGGGTGTAATGAAAGCTTTAAAACTAATCCATGGTCCTGGAGCTCAGACACTTTGGACGTTGGCACGAAAGACTAAAAGGCAAGAGTTGTTTCCAGTTAAAGCGAAACAATAGACTGAAAGAAAAATGAATGGATGTAAGTCAAATTTTGATTTCCTGGTATCGATATCAAATAAGTTTTTTTCGTCGTAAACTGAATTTTGAAGGCTAAATAAGTCCTCTGAGTAAATGGTATCTTGGCTGGGACTAAGAACTACAATTATACCTACTTAGAGCCAAACCCGAAGTAAAAACTAAAATAAAAGGGCTGAAAAATAATACAGACATACAGGCAAATAAACAGACACACACACAAACACCTTGCCTTTTATATATATATATATTATCGATTTTCTGCACTATTGTAAGAACTGCAACCTTGAAACGTCTTAATATCGTTTCTTATGTCTTTGTTTATGAGTGTATCAAATTTGATTAAACTCAGACCACTCCTATAACCCGATTTTTTAGATTATCAATTTTTGATATTTATCAGGGGTACCTGGACACAAAACCTAGCTAAGAACACTTGCATACGCTTATAGTACAACTGTGTAAATTTTCAAGAAAATCGGTTTAGCTGTTTCAGAGTCTATAGGTAACGGACACACACACATATGCACACAGACAAAGTTCCATTTATAAATAAGTTTAGATTAGATCTTCTCAGTAACCATCGACCTACTTTTTCTTTCCTTAAGCGTGTCTGTCATACTCTTTTGCTACCAAAAACTTAGAATATGAACTAATATTGGCCGTCTTTCAAATATAACCCGAAGTCTTGTCTTATTATGTTCCTTCCGATGTTTTAATCTTTCAGATTGTCCCTGTGTTTTTGCTGGACGCCTTTTCTTTTGTTCGATTGTGTCAGCCATCTTCTTTTGCTGAAGGCCTTTAGTTATATGATTGACACAAGAGAACCAAGCCATTTCCTCCTGCAAAACAATCTCGTCTTCCACTTTGATTCGGGTAATAGCTAAATTTTCCATACAATGGCAAAAGTTCTGAAATAGAGGGAAATTAGTTGACGTGATTTGTGCAAAGATCTCCAGGCCTCTACCGTCCGTATCGACACGGAAAAACGAAGTTAGCAAGAGGAGATCAAATTTAGGTCCGAGATACGATGGAGGGAAACACCACCTAATTATAATGGCGATTGAAGCCGACATATCAAAACAAGAGCTATATTACTAAAAAAGTAAAGAAAGTAAAAAAAATATAAAGTAAAATAAAAAAACAAGTTATTTGTCGTTCCTCTCCCATCAGAACACAAACAAGGATGAGACATTTTTACAGCGACTAAAACACGAAAGATCGGATTTTATAAAATAAATAGATAAGAATCAAAGGCGTCATTATCATAAGCACCGTTATAAATAAGGCTAAAATCCACATCTTCCTGGGTATGACGATAAACTATATTCGGCAGAAAGAATTTGAGAAGCGTCGAACCACTTCTTGATTAGTGCTGTTCCCAGGTCTACTTGTGTCCTGGGAATGACGATAAACTACATCCGGTAGCATGGCCTCTGATCAGGAGATTTTGAAAAGCGTGGAAGCACTTCTTGGTTGCCGTTGTTCCCAGGTTCACCCTGGATCCGGGGGCATAGAATCTGGTATAGTCATAGCTATGGATAAATAATTAACCACTAAAGTGTTGTTAAAACACTATAAAATAGTCAGATAGTGAAACACGCTTGGGCGATCAGGTCTCTAAAGAGGCATGACTGACTGGGTAGAAGATTATCCCGCAGTAGGCTGCCATTGCTTTCTGCGGTAGATTGGTTGCCCGCCAAAGCTATAGAATCCATTCTGTCCTGTTATTTAATCCATAATTGGAAGAAAGAGACGGATTAATAACTTTCCCAAGGGTATTTACGCGTAAGTGAATGTAATGAATTCAACTGGAATTCGAACTCGGCTTCCCGATTTCTTGTTCCGAGCCGATATCCACTGCACCACAACGCACATATAAAATCATGAAATATTTTCAGCAGTACATTTAAAAAATATAACCCCCAATTCATTAAAAAAATAAAACAAAACAAACATATTACCAGCAATATGTTTTTAGAAAAATAAAAAAAATCACCTGCAATGCAGTTTTTGAAAAAGTATTACCAGCAACACATTAAAAAAATTACCAGCAATAAATCTTTTGACAAAAAAATAAAAAAATTACCAGCTATTCATTTGACTCTCCACAAAAACCCTCTTTACAATAATGCGACAATCAAATCTTATTTCTTACAAATAATACATATTCTGTTTATAAGAACCTATTGTAAAAATCTTGTCGGCATTAAATAACCCACTGAGGTTCAGTCAGTTAAGTGCCATACGTGAAACACGTTTGGGCGATCATGTCTCTCTCGAGACATGACTGACTGGGCAGAAGATTATCCCGAAGTAGGTCGCCATTATTTTCTGCGGTAGATTGCTTGCCAGCCAAGGCTATAGAACCGAATCTGCCCTGTTATTTAACCCATAACTGGAGGGAAGAGACAGATTAATATCTTTCCTAAGGGTATTTGCGCGTAACTGAATGCAAGGAATTCAACTGGAATTCGAACTCGGCTGTCCGAGTTCTCGTTCCGTGTCGATATCCACTGCTCCACACGCACCTATGCCATAAAACAAAACAAAACAAAAAACAAAAATAAACTAACCTTCTGGTTGTGTGGAAAGACTCAATGTAAAGTGACACGAAAACTTAAAGTTAAAAAATAGTGTTAACATTTCCCAGTACCGTGAATATATCTTCGTTCGAGGAAAGATTAGCCTAATAAAACCTATGAGATGTATTAAAATATCTATACAAAATGTTAAGATTCACTTTTTGAATATTTCTTGGTATATGGAGATTAATCCTTGCTTTCAGATTTTAACATGGGCTCTATAAAGTAAAGCGTCACACTAACACTGATAAGCTTAATAACATTATCATTAAATGAAGAAAGAAAATCACAATATTGATACATAATTTTTTATAATCCAATCTAAGCTTTCGCCTTACATAAGCCATTTTTAAAAATGTCAAATTGCATTATCGTATAACAATTCACAATGCAAAAAGAAAGGCACATAATATATACAACCACAACAAAAGAAACCCTGTAAACAATAATAATCTAAACAATAACAAATACATCATACTACCAACCAACTCCATTGCTTCGAATATCCAAAACAATCTATCTCATGTAAAAAAAACACACACATAGTAACAACTACCTCGAAAACTATAATGGACATTATCAGATCTAAAAATAACCGAAATCAAAATGATGAACAAGCAGGTGTATACGGAATAAATTGTCGGGATTGTTCCTCCATCTACATCGGAGAAACAAGTAGAAATCTAAAAAAAAAACCAAAAAAAAACGTATATATGAACACAAAAGAGACATCACTAATAATAATCTAACAAATCCATTAGTGATTCACAGAAATAAATTTAACCACAATTTCAATTTTAAAAATGCCACACAATTAAGAAAAATAAACAATTTATTCAGAAGAAAAGTTTTCGAGACCGCTGCCATCTAGTACTACCATAACATCAATTTGTGCCCCGGATTTTTCCCAATCTCACCTTTACTTATGGAAATTATACTGAAACAGAGTAACATACATAATAAAAAGTTAAAAGAAAACGGTTGAATTCCATTCATTTTAACATCTCGTGACTTTGCACTACACATGAAGGAATTCTAAAACTAAAATATTCTGTTAATCTTTTTAAATGAGTTGTGAGCGTTTTTATAGTTGCCAACACTGTTTACTTATAGATACGTAATTTAGAATAAATAATTAGAATAATTTCGTCTTTCTGCCTTGATAAAGTCCATCACAGGACGAAACGCGTACCCAATTTAAATACAGTTTTCCTCTTGTCTTTATTTTATTTCACCATCTTATACTTAATTTCAGATCATAATTGAGTATATATATATATATATATATATATATATATACGTAAAGAATCACAAGATAGCCAAAACCTACCGCGGCCCTGACGAGCCGTTGTGTGAAACCGCGGTAGGTTTTGGCTATCTTGTGATTCTTTACGTGTCTTTGCTCTACTTTTGCTTTTCAATTGTATTTTTGCATTTGTTTGTATTTGTATCGAGCACTTTTTCTTCTTTCTTTTTTGTGGTTGGTTCCGTTTGTTTTTTTTTTCTTTACTGCGGAGTATCGTATGTCTTGTCTTTATTCCGCGGATTTCTTTTTTTTTCCCCCTCTTATCCAACGCCTTAGTGCGACGGATGTTAACGGAATTAGATTCTGTCTGTTATTCGTTTTTCTTAAAGTTTATCTTAGTATAAATTTAGGATTTAGATACTTACAGAGTCTGTTTAGTTATTATTTTGAATATATATATATATATATATATATATATATATATATATACCTTGAATTAATTTCAGAAAAGGCTATATCAATTTCTAACTTTCGAGCCATTGTGAAAATGAGGTAAGGATTTGCAGTTAAATTCTTTGTTCCTTTCTTTTTATTTTTTTGCCCGGTCACTCTGGCTATTCATTTGACTTTTCCAGTCACGCCTCTACCATCTCTGCTGGACAAAAAGATAAAAATAATTTTTTTACCTTACTGGCAGTAAAGCATGTGTGTTTGGGTTGGAAACAACTGTTTTAAATAATTTTTAAAATAAGTTATTTTTTTGCTTAATTTTAAACGTTTCATGCTTAATTGAACGATTGGCTTTGTTTTTTTTTCAAAGAGATTTCTTTGACTGCTGAATTCTTTGGTTGTCTTTTTTCCCTTAGTCCTCTGTTAAATTCTCTGTTCATTTCTTTTTATTTATTTTATTTTATTTGTCCGGTCACGCTGGCTATTCAGTTAACTTTCCCAGCCCCGCCTCTATTACTGGCAAAAAACTAAAAATGATTTTTTTACATTACTGGCAGTAAAGCATGTGTGTTTTGGATGGAAACAACTGTTTTAAATATCTTAAAAGTAAGTCATTATTATTTTTATTTATTATTTATTTTTTTGCTTAGTTTTAAACGTTTCATGCTTACTTGAACGACTGGTATTTTCAAAGAGGTTTCTTTGACTGGATTTTTAACTAAGTTAAAACTTAGCAATTCATCACCCTAATTTTTTTTAATTGGAGTTGATAGACCAATCTATCAGCCGGTTCACACCACATCCACGTCTATTGAGCAGGTGAAGAGGCTCATCACTTGTTCCCTGTTTAAGATTTGGTTTCCAGCTTTCTTTTTTCTCTCCTCAGACCTCAGTATTGGTGCTACTGTGATTTTCCTGTGATGCGTGTGTGGTTGGTGGCAACGTCTCTTCATTGTGAGGGTACCAAATTGGCAGTTTTCTGGTTGCTGCTTTCGACTGGTAGTTAGGAGCCCTAACTCTTGCGTAGCGTCAAGAGCGGCTGCTCTGATCAACAGTTGAATAATACCGGAGTTCTTGTAGCGCCATGTCATGCATGGATAGGTGTCCCTGCAAGCGCTTTCGGTGGGCAACCCCGAGGCCACACTTTGATACAGCCCGAGCCAGTTCCCATCCCAGCTCATCTCGTGGATAATGACCGCTTGCATCCTCTACTCAAGGTCCCTCCCTACAAACAAATATTAACATGATAAACGGAATCGGAAATAACCTTAAACCAGTCAAACTCAAATCACCAAAATTTCTTAACATTTCTTTTACTAACATTAGAGGCATTCGTACTTTTGTAGTGTAGAAGCTTTCCTCCACGAAAAGTCTCCTGACATCCTAGCGCTCTGTGAGACTAATCTCAACTCAACAATTTCCTCCTCTGACTTCTCGATCCCTGGTTATCTTCCCATCCTAAGGAAGGATTCCACTGTCCACATGCATGGGCTGGGGGTCTACATTAGTGAACACCTCCCTGTAACTAGGGTGACATCACTCGAATCCACCGCCCACCTATATGTATGTTTCCGTCTATCACTTCTTAGTTCGGTTAGCTAACTTGTCTTCCTTTACCGTTACCCCTCTTCTTCCGACTGCTCCCTTCTAGACAGCATTTCTGACAATATTGATAAGGCTACTTCCAACCACCCTTTCGCACATATATTTGTTCTAAACGCCCATCATGCTGAGTGGCTTAAAGACTCTGTTAGTGAATCAGCAGGCATCCACGCCATGAACTTTGCTATTTC
Organism: Ascarosepion bandense; assembly: GCA_037127315.1. Classification (NCBI taxonomy): domain Eukaryota; kingdom Metazoa; phylum Mollusca; class Cephalopoda; order Sepiida; family Sepiidae; genus Ascarosepion; species Ascarosepion bandense. The sequence goes on from JBBBDQ010001163.1 coordinate 741,306, forward strand.
CCAATACCTTACGCAAGTAGTGAACTTCCCCACAAACTTTCCAAGCTCTCCCTCTGGACACGCCTCTCTACTAGATATATGCTTTACCTCTGCACCTGACTCTTGCCTGGTCTCACAGTTTTACTCCCTCGGCAACCCCGACCATGCTGTTGTCTCTCTGAATACTTCTCTTCACTCTAACTCCCCCCAGGAGCATCCTACTTATAGAACATCCTACTGCTACCAAAGATCTGACTGGGACGCCTTCCGCGACTTCTTTTGTGACGTCCCTTGGGGAAAGTGTTCGATCTCCCAGTCGATGACTGTGCCTCTGAGGTTTCGTCCTGGGTAAAAGCTGACATTGATGCTTTCATACCTACCAGGAAGTTCCGTCTCAAACCTCATTCCTCCCCTTGGTTCTCCCTGCCTGTTCGGCCGTCATTGTCCACAGGAATCATTACTTTCGACTACTTCTGAAACAGTCATCAGACCAAAACAGGCGCCTATTCACGTCTGTTCGTAATGAGTGCAAAAGAATCCTGAATGACGCCAAGCGGTTGTTTGCTGAGACAATCAGACAGCGCATAGCTGACCGCAAGTTCGGCTCCAAATGCTATATATCGCCGTACGACGACAAAACAACAAACACGCATATATAAAAATATAAGGTTATATTTTTATTAATGACGACGAACCGTGTGGAATAGAGAACGGAAGGGTGAGAGCGCACACAGAATGGGTTGACGGGAGTGTAGTCTTGCCTGTGGTGTTTCTCTGCTTCCACTGGCCGTTCTCTGCTAGCGAATCCGTGTGTCGAGGTCTTTATATAGTCTTCTAGAACCGGGACTTTCCTTCCGGTTTTGCCTCGCCCACGCAACGCCTACGTAATTCCCAGAGACACCTGTTCTGTTTGCCTCCGCTGTCGGAAATAAGGTCAAACGACATCCGCTCCGGCCTCGACAGGATGTATTTCACAAACACCTGTCTTGTCGTTTCGCCGACCCCTTCACCGACGGGAAACACCATCGCTTGCATCACTTCCTCGGGTGGGGCCAGATTGTTATATTACACACAAAGACTATTGGCGGATATACAAATGGGTGCTGAACAATAGCAAATCTTCTATCCCTCCTTTAATCAATGAATTTGAGGTCCTCACATTATCAGCGGATAAGGCTGAGTGCTTTGCTCGCAGATTCTCATCCGACTCCACATTTGACTCATCTGAGGTACACTCATTCGACTTCCCTATTAGAACTGATGCTAAACTGTACGATATATACATTACCCCAACAGTAGTATTCCGTGTAATATCAAAACTTGACCCCCACAAGGAGAGCGGTGGTGATGGAATCCCGCTGATTTTTTTAAGAAATGTGCCCCTGAACTCTCCTCTGTCCTCTCTAAACTTTATAACTACTGCCTCACTGTTTCCTGTTTTCCTGCCTGCTGGAAGTCCTCTTCTGTCGCTCCTGTATTTAAGAACTCTGGTGAACACTCAGACCCATCCAACTATCACCTTATCAGCTTTCTACCAATTTTCGGGATGGTTTTTGAGGCCATTATTAATGCTGAAATAGTACAGCATCTTACTGCCCATAAACTCTTCTCCGACAGGCAGTATGGCTTCCGCTTTGCCAGTTCCACGCCCGACATACTAACGACCATGACTGAGTACATGCTCTAGGCCCTCGATGAGTCCGGCGAGGCTCGTGTGTTGCTTTTGACAGGGTTTGGCACGCTGGCCTTCTATGCAAACTACGAGGTTACGGTATTACTGAACGATTGCATGATCTAATCCAATCTTTCCTACATTACCGCATAATGAAGGCTGTCCTGAATGGGCATGCCTCCACACCCTACTGTACAAACGCTGGTGTTCCTCAGGGATCTATCCTAGGCCCGACGCTCTTCCTTATTTACATAAACGAACTCCCAGACGAGATCAAGAGCCAGGCAGGCATCTACGCAGATGACAACACAATTTACTTCCGCATCAAAAAGAATCCCGGCGTGACGGACAAACATAATCTTTCTGCTGATCTTGAAAGGGATCTACACTCTGTGGTGAATTGGTGTAAGAAGTGGCTTTAAATTTCAATGCGTCTAAGACCATGCTGCTGTCTGTCAATCATCACAGGCAACCTCTTCTGCCTCCCGTAAGCATGCACAAAGCGAGTCTCCCCGAGAACAATACTCTGCGCCTCCTCGGCCTTACACTCTCTTCTGATCTCAAGTGAAACCACCACATCGAGTCAATAGCTAAATCCACTGCTAGGAAGGTTGGGTGACTGTGTCGGGCCAGGATGTTTTTTACCTGAAACCATCCTGCATATATAAAAATCAACCATTCGTCCGTGCATAGAGTACTGCTGCTATATATGGGCTGGTGCCCCCGCTGTCCATCTCCGTGTTCTTGACAGGCTTCAAAGGAGAATCAGTAATGTGATAGGTAACGAATTGGCGGCTAGACTACAGACACTTTCCCACCGACGAGATGTGGCTTCCCTTTGTCTGTTCTGTAAATACTTCCATGGCCTCTGCTCCAACAAACTTAAGTCACTGGTGCCTCCGCAACAGGTGTTTGTTCGTGCAACCTGACTGGCAATTGGGTCTCATCCATTCACATGTAGATTAACCAAATGCAGACGACAATTTTACTCCTGCAGCTTCTTTTCTCGCACTTTCCGCCTGTGGAACTCGCTTCCTTATTCTTGTTTTCCTGGCGGCTACAACCTCCAGGAATTTAAATGCAAGGTCAATACTCATCTCTTAACTACTTAACCCTAGTTCTTTCCACACCGCTCTGTATATCCTTTCCTTTCTCTCCATCTTTGCAACTGTCATCACACCTGTATTCTCATCCTTCTCTTGCTCCTTTCTAACTGGTTCGTCCTTCTCTTCACTCACCTCTAATCTTTAACTCTTATATTGCCTCCTGCACATCAGTGGCGTTACCGCCTTGTTCGGTGTGATATGCTTGAAAAAAAATTTCTATTAAAAAACTTGGGAAAATATATTAACATCTTTCCACATTAATTAAGAATTACAAAAGAAAAAGATACAAAATAAATATTTACGGCTTTTTTTAAAAGTCAGACATTTTCTTCTTTTATCGCTAAAAACACTAGCTTAGAGGAAAAGTACTATGATTCATTATTTAAGCTTTCACACAAATGCACATACGCATATTTCTTTCTTCTGTTTTGAGATCAGTTGAAGCCCAGAAAGGCGAAACGCATAATCCCAGTTTCAATAAAGAGTTTTCCATTTGTCAAGTTCCGTAAAACTTTGTCGGGATTCTACATCCAATTTTAAAAGCGCACAGGCTCACACACGCACAGATACACACACACGCACGCACGCTCTCTCTCTCTCTCTCTCTCACACACACACACACACACACACATATATATATATATATATATATATATACGAGGGTCATTCAATAAATAAGGTGAATCTTTTTGGTATAAGGACTTCTAATACAGATAGAAGCTTACTATTTTTTTATTTTTTAACGTAGTCTCCCGGCAGTGTCACACATTTTTCCCATCTGTGCACAAGTTTCCGTATTCATTCAGCGTAAATATCTTTGGACTGATGTCTCAGCCAATCTCTCACAGCACTTTTGACTTTATCATTACTTTCAAACTTCGTGCCTCTCGTGAACGCTTTCAAGGGACCAAACAGGTGAAGGTCGGATGGGGAAAGTTCTGGGTTGTAAGGGGGATGAGGGAGCAGTTTCCAGCTCAGCTCGTTGATGGTCTGCACCGTTCGGGCTGCTGTGTGAGGCTTTGCGTTGTCTTGATGCAAGACGACTCCATCTGACTAATGACTCCTATGTTTGTTCTTTATGTCTTTATTGACATGCCTTAGCAGTTCACAGTAGTTGGCACTGTTCTTGTGTTGACATAAAATTCTATTGCATCTCTCAAGTCCCAAGTAGGCATCTACGCAGATGACACTACAATATACTCCCGCATCAGTAAGAAACCTGTCGTGGCGGACAGACATAATCTCGCTGCTGACCTTGAACGGGATCTACACTCTGTGGTGAACTGGGGCAAGAAGTGGCTTGTCAACTTCAATTCGTCTAAGACCAAGCTGTTGTCTGTCAACCATTACAGGCAACCTCTCCTGCCTCCCATAAGCATGGACCAAGCGATTCTCCCGGAGAGCAATACACTACGCCTCCTCGGACTTACCCTGTTCTCAGACCTCAAATGGAACCACTATATTGAATCCATAGCAAAATCTACTGCTAAGAAGGTTGGGTCACTATGTCGATCCAGGATGTTTTTTCCGCCTGAATCCATCCTGCATACAAGTCAACCATCCGACCGTGCATGGAGTACTGCTGCCATTTATGGTCAGGCACCCCTGCCGTTCTCCTCAGTGTTCTTGACAGGCTCCAAAGGAGAGTCTGTAATGTGATAGGCACTGATCTGGCAGCTCGACTGCAGCCACTTCCCCACCGTCGAAATGTGGCCTCCCTTTGTTCTATAAATACTTTCATTGCTTCTGCTCGGACGAACTTAAGTCACTGGTACCTCCTCAACAGGTGTTTACTCGTGCAACCAGACTGGCAACTGGGTCCCACCCATTAACAGTCAGGTTAGCCAAATGCAGACGACAATTCTACTCCTGCAGCTTCTCTCGCACTTCCCGCCTGTGGAACCATATTCTTGCTTTCCTGACGGCTACAACCTCCAGAAATTTAAATGCAAAGTCAATATTCATCTACTAACCACTGGCCTCTAGCTCTCTCCCCACCCCCGTATAACCTTCCCTTTCTCTTCACCTATGTATCTGTCATCGCACCTGCTTTCTCAAGCTTTCTATTGCTCCTTTCTAACTCTTTTCTAATTAATCTTTTTACAGTTATGTAGCCCCCTGCACATCAGTGGCATTTCTGCCTTGCTCGGGGTGAAATGATTAAAATATATATATATATATAGTTCTGTTATAATTTCGAGCTCTCACGCAGTGTGATGTCATACAACTGCATTACAAATTGCGAATTGCGTTTGCTATTTTGGTAACTGTTGCCGTTGCTTATCGGAGTTTTACGTCAACACAAGATAAAATCGTCGCTGATGGTGGATGTTTTTATGTTAATGTCCTTGTAACCTCTCTAAAGATGGCTCATGTGAGCCGAAAGTTTAGAACCAACTTAATAAAAAAATATCCAAATGTTGGAAACTTTTTGTCTTTATTTACACCTGAAATTAAAGCCAAAATACGATGTTTAGAACGGCTCATTATTAAACATAACAGACATTCATTATCTCTTATATTTAACAGTATATATATATATATAATCATAAAACCCCAAGCAAAGCATTCGACTGCCACTATAGTGCAGGGGGTTACATAGAGCGATTGGGTATAGGAAATGTCAGGAGGAGGGTGATAGACGAGCTAGGATCACAGTAAAAGCGTGGGACCTAGTTGCCGATCTAATATCTCGTGCAAATTCACACCTAGGAGGTACCAGTGATTTATGTTCATCAGAGCAGAAGCCGTGAAAGTTTTCGTAGAAGAGGCAGAGGGAAGCCAGGTCTCGCCGGTGAGAGAATGACTGCAGACGGTCAGCTAAGTCGGTATCGATCACATTACAGATTTTCCGCTGTATTTTGTCAAGAACCCCGAGGATATATATAATGCAACGCAATAGTAGTTGATAAACTCTGTGATAAAGTTATAAAGGTTATAAAAATATGTGTATGTGTATATATGTATATACGTCGATTAGGATGTGAGGTTCGTGAAAAGTGCTTGTGTTGTGTGTACACATGCATCGTCCCAGTAACATTAAAGAGATATATGACGAGAAAGGATTGAAGTTTGTAAATGAATCGAAGGCCGACAGGCATTTAAGTCAAATAAATAAAGCCAAATAAAGCTAAATAAATAAATGAATAGTGTTCGAAATCGGTAGTTGGATAAATAAATAATCAAGGTGCTGAATTTGGTGCAAGACACGATGCGGAGGGCACGGTGCGCTAAACTGACGAGGTTTCTCTTAATATATTCAACAATTATTGTCAATGAAAATGTAATCGTGTAGGGAAATGACAACGCTCACGAAATGCCAGTGGAATAGAAACGCTCCCTAAATTGCTCTCCCTAACCAAATAAAAAAAAACATTAATTGCCATTTCTTCTTCTTTTTCTGGGTATGACGATAAACTTCATCCGGCAGCAAGTCCTCTGATTGGAAGGTTGTAAGGTGCGGAAATCACCTCTTAATTGCTGTTGTTCCCATTTTCACCCTGATATTACTAGCCATACATTTTTTGAAGAAACAAAAATACATTTTAAAGGAAAAAATATTAACAGCAATATATTTTTGATCGAAAAAAATATTGCCAGCAATATATTTTTTCAACAAAAATATATTGCTGGCAATATTTTTAAGGAAAAAAAAACATATATATAAGCAATACACCTGACTCTCGACAAATATTCTATTTACAAAACACGTCAATGAAACCTGATCTACAAACTGATCTCTTACAAAAAATGCATATTCTATTCATACGAATCTATTGTATAAACCCTGTCGGCATTAAATAACCCATTGAGGTTGATATGCCATAAAATAAAACAAATCATATATTTTCTTACTGTTCTTGTTCATGTACTTGTTCTTCTTCCTATGATTCATAATTGGCGGCTACAATCTTAATATGAGAGAGTGTTAACAGGAGAATAAGAAAAGAAACTACTAGAAATCCTGTAGCAGGTAGAAAAAGAAAGCAAGAAGAAAGGACTAAACAAAAAAAATGTAAGAGGACAAAATGTATTGTCAGTAAAAAAAGAACCCAGCATATGAATTACAAATTGGAGATATCAAAATTAAGCAAGTAAGAAATTTAACTAGGGAGATAAGTAAAACAAAAAATCACACTTTCTCCATAAAATATCTTTAAAAAGAGTGAGGACAATATTTGACTCATATAATGGAAGAAATTTAACAGAGGACGGAAAAGTGACATCGAATTTCGGAGGCGTTTTCAAAGATAGAAAGATGTAAATAAAGTATTGAGAAAGAAAGATATATAGAAACAAAGAAAAGAGTAGTAGACTGTTACGTAATATCGGTGCCCCTACATGACAGTAAATGCTGGACCATCTCATCAGAGGTGAAGAAAAGAGTGGAGGAAGCAGAAATGTCGTTCTACAGGAGGATGATGTGAATATTATGGTCCGAACACGAGATCAACGACAAAATATTTGGGGAAAATGGAAGCAAAAAGGACACTTACACATACCAACAAAAAAAAAAAACTTGAAATTTCTAGGGCACAAAATGAGGAAAGAAGGTTTGGAAAATGTGACACTCACAACACATATTTAAGGCAAGAGGGACAGAGGAAAGCAGCGCATATCTTACTTAACGATTTTATGGTAAGAGGGTGGCAGAAAGGAGATTAAGAACTGTAGCAAAAATACAAAAAAATACTTAAAACAGCAAATGACATAAGGTTACGGAGAGAAATTGTCGCCTAGGACCTGAATGAACACAGGGCAAAAAAGAAAAACAAGGAGCAGAAAAAGATGGGGGAAGGGGGAAGAAGAAGGGGGAAGAAGAAGAAGAAGAAGAAGAAGAAGAAGAAGAAGAAGAAAAAGAAACAAGCAGCAACAGAAGAAGAAAAAGAAGAAGAAGAAGAAAAAGAAGTAAAAAACCACGAACGGTAGAAAACGAAGAGAACAAGCAAAAGAAGAAGAAGAAGAAGAAGAAGAAGAAGAAGAAGAAGAAGAAGAAGGCCAGCAATAGCGGAAGAAAAAGAAGAAAACCACGGACGGTAGATGCAAAAGAGCAGCAACAGAAGAAGAAGAAGAAAAAGAAACAACCACGAACGGAAGAAGAAGAAGAAGAAGAAGAAGAAGAAGAAGAAGAAGAAGAAGAAGAAGAAGAAGAAAAGCAGCAACTGCAGAAGAAAAAGAAGAAAACCAAGAACGGAAGAAGCAGAATTTGAAGAAGAAGAAGAAGAAGAAGAAGAAGAAGAAGAAGAAGAAGAAGAAGAAGAAGAAGAAAAAGAAGAAAAGTAGCAACTGCAGAAGAAAAAGAAGAAAACCAAGAACGGAAGAAGCAGAATTTGAAGAAGAAGAAGAAGAAGAAGAAGAAGAAGAAGAAGAAGAAGAAGAAGAAGAAGAAGAAAAGCAGCAACTGCAGAAGAAAAAGAAGAAAACCACGAACGGAAGAAAAAGAATTTTAAGAAGAAGAAGAAGAAGAAGAAGAAGAAGAAGAAGAAACTGATTCTTGGAAAGAATATTTTTTCAAACAAGAAAGTCTTTCTGTCGTGAAAATCAGAACTACGTTGTGTTAAATCGTTTTTGATGCATCCAGGTTAGAATAAATAGGAACGAAGATAGTTGAACTGGTAAAACTGATGATTTAATTGGGCGATAAATCCTAGGGTCGAGATAATCAGTAACAAAGACGCGGAGAGCGACATTTACCCGAACAAATTGAATCTTTAACAAGGCAAATGCAATTATCTGGCTAATGAGAGACGACAAGAGTTAAAATGACAGAATTACTTCAGAAAGATAAGCGTTCCTGCATTGGTTTGGGGAAAAGCCTCTCAGATAAGTCACATTTATTCCATATTATTAGTGGATTTACAGTCCGTGAATTTATGTATGTGTTGTGGATCTTCGTATCCAATTTGTTGTGGAGTTGTTGTGACGAAACTTCGCCGTAAAGTTTTAGTAACCGGTTTGGTCGAAAGTAAGACACGGAAAAACAGAAGGTAGGTTCAAAACAGTGTATTAGTATAATATGAACATATACAACGTAAGTGTTAGTAATTAAGTAAACAGAAACAAGTTCGAACGGTACAGTTACGCTGCTGATTGCCTGAATCGTAGCTGGTTCTAACTGCGTACTAGCTGTCGTACTAAATGTCTACGTACTAGCTGCCTTCCGTTAGTCACTCAGATAATTATATATAGTAAGAAGAAGAGGACATTCCTCGTAGGGGGCACCATAACAGTATGGGAACTGTTTTAACATAGGGCGGAGATTGTGACACCGAAATCCGAAGGTGCATTGGAAAGACAAAAGTTGCTCTCTAAAATCTAAGGAAAGAATTAGGAAACAAGAAAATTTTTTAGAAACAATGAAAACAGTAGTAAACTCTTATGTTACGTCGGTTGTCTTTTATAGAAGGGAATGTTGAACTATTTTCTCAAAAGTGAGAAGAGACTTGACCTAACAGAAATGTAGTTTTTCAGAAGGATGCTGAGAATCCCATGGAAGGTGTCAGTAACGACGATGTTTTAAGGAAAAAGTCAAGAAGAACAGAGGAAAGCTGTGAGAAGTCTACCAAACTAGCTTTTGTAAATGGTTGGCAGAAAATGGAGTGAGAGGGATATCAAAAAGTCAAAGCTTACTAAGGGCTACAAAGGATAGAAAGTTGTGGAGACTGATGATCGCTTTCGGAAGGCACTGGCGATTTACAAAGAAAGATGAAAATTACTTTTAAGTTCAACACATTTTTTTTATTTGTTCTAGTCATTATTTTCTTTTATTCGTTAATTCTTGAAATCTGAAATTCATTCTGTTGTGGATTTTCGCCGCCAATTTGTTGTGTAGTCGTTGTGGCGAAACTTCGCTGCAAAGTTGTAGTGACCGCTTTTGACCGGAAGTAAGACAGGTAACAAGAAGGTTGGTTCAAAACAGTGTATTAGTATAACAAGAACATATGTATAAAATAAGTATTTGTAATAAGTAAATAGAAATAAGTCCGAACGGTACTGTTACGCTGCTTGTTGCCTGACTAGTATCTGGCTTTAAGTGCGTATTAGCTGTCGTACTTAACAGTATTTAATTGCCTTCCCACTTAAGACAAAATGTGGCACGAGACTTTTTTTTTAATGTGGTTAATCCGGGACATATAGCCTGGGCAAAAATCTATGTCTGATGTTCCCCAGACGAGACTACCCTTCGGTGGAGCCGCGACTGGGTCATTACTCTCCGCTTGAGAGCAGAGAATTCGACAATGCGCAAGGTACAAAAGAAACTGTCATTCTTAACTGCCTCCTGAGAATCACGCAGGTAATTATGTAAAGTAAGAGGAAGAGCCCATTCTTCGTAGAAAGGCACAATAACACATTCTTTACTGTCTTGTTAACAAGGACAAGAAATGGATTCTTAATTTTAACGCCTCTAGAATATAACAGCAGTCTTTTAGTCATCTTAGAGTACTTCGTTTGCCATCAATCAACATGGCTGATGCTAACCTATAATAAAGAGACTAATTGCATCTTCTTGGTTTCACATTTTTCACTGACATGATTTGGAATGAGTATATATTATATTAGGTATGACGTTAACCTACATCCGCAGCAAGGCCTCTGAACGAAAAGTTTTGAGGAGCATGGAATCACCTCTTCATTGCTTTTGTGCCAAAGTCCATCTCGAGCCGAGGTGGTAGTACCTGTTAGGGTCCCAACTATGGACAAATAGTTAACCTTCCAAGATGGGGTCAAAATATTATGAAAGTATAAAAATTGATATTTATATTAAAATTATAATTTTTGAAGAAAAAAAAAATACCAGTAATATTTTTGATTTTTGGGAAATACATACTTTACAAAAATATATCAGTGAAGCCTTATCTACAAAGTAATTTCTTATGAACCTATCCTAAAAAAATTGTCGGCATTAACCAATCCATTTAGATGTTAATATAAGTAAAAGCAAAATCATTCCAAACCAAACTAAATTGTTATCTCTGTTACTAGAAAGTTGGTTCACTGTGTCGTGCCTGTCAATGTTTCACGCCAGAATCAATCTTGAATGCATAAAAATCTACTATCTAACCACGCATCTGGTCTGGTGCTATATGTCTCAAGATTTTGGAAAAAAATCCAAAGAAGATTCCGTAATGTTATCAGTCCTGACCTGTCATCTCGACTTCCGTCAGTTTCCAACCAACCACGTGATTTTTCTTGGAACATTTCAATGGAACTTATTCTCATAAATAACTCGACTACATTAATTTAAGCATCGTTCTGCTTTGCTGTGTTATGGATATTGGTTGGAGCAGTCGGAGAGCCGAGTTCGAATACCAGTTGAATTCATTGCATCCACTTACGCGCAAAGGTATTAAACCATCTCTTCTTCCTCCAGCTATGGGTTGAATACAGCCTTTGAGATTTGAAAATAAAATCACTCGACTCGCGGTCGAGAGCAAGAGAAAATTTACTCGCCCATAAATAATTTTACTCGACTAACTCCATTTTCTAAATAGTCGTCTTATGTAAACATAGCGTGAATAGGTGACGGAAAACAAAAAATGAAATCTTAATTAAAATTTCGGACGTGTTAGAAAGAATTTAAAAATTAAAAACAAATAACAACAGATTTTGATCTTTTTTTCTTAATAATAGCATAAACATTTTGATGATAGAACTGTTTTTATTAAGTTTAAGCTCTTTTAACATAATTTTTTTTATTGGCTGTTGAGGAGAGGTACCTAAATTCGTAGTTTCTTTCATGTGTTTGACTACAACCTCCATCTCATATATGATAAAGAATAACAAATCTGATTTTCTCAACGATTTTCTATAAAAGGAATACTTACTTGTATAATTTGTTTTTTGGTGCGTGGTTGAAAGAAGTATGCGTATTTTGTTTTTCTTTCTTTCAAATGTTCCTTTTTACTTTTCGTAAGCAGGGAGGAAATATAGATTTTGAGTCAAGGATAATATTTTTCCAAAATCTGTAAGCGTTTCTAATATGGGAGACATAGATATTTGGCTCCACTCTGGAAGCGTTAATTAAACGAATGTTTACACTGACCGGGACGATAAAAGCGAGACGAGAAATTGTCAATCTAAATTCCATTTGTCAGATCTTGCTTTGATGATTGCAGGATGTCACTGTCTTTTGTTTAACCACTCATTTCGACGTAAATCAGGCACCATGCATAAGACCAAAGATTTCAATAATGACATTGTAGTTCATTCTAATAACTTGAGATTCTTCAGTGGGATACCTTTTGGTTGTAAATGGAATAAGATTTTTCTATATCTGACATGTTTCATTGCGAGATTTTTGATCGACTGCGGGCGAGTAAAGTAATAAATCTTAATCGCCCAATTAAGTTTTTAATCGACTGAGTCGATCGGGTGAGTGAAATCTCAAAGGCTAGTTGAATAACAGGACAGGCTGTAGACGTGGTTGGCAACCAGTCAGAGGGTTACATATTAGGAAAGTTATGAGAAAGAGTGACAGGTTACAGGGCGTGTCAGGAAGTCGGTAAGAGAAGGGTTAAGATACTGAGAATGGAGTGGTCAGAGAAAGGAGCATGAGAGAGAGGATGCACGTTAGCAATATAGGAGATGACTGTGGACTTTACATTTAAACTCTCGGAGATTTTAGCTGTCGGGGAAGCAAGTAAGGGGAACGGAATTGTTGGAATATAAGTAGCGGTTGCATTTAAATATTTCAACGGTAAAAGGGTGGGGCCTGGATGCCAATCTTGTAGCACGCTTAAATTCGTGTGGTTGGGGAGGCAGAGAAAAATACTCGTAAAGACAAAGGGAAGCCACGTCACGTCGATGGGAAACTAATGGAAGTGGAAGTGTCAAGTCAGGACCAATTATATTGCATATGCTCTTTTGAATTTTGTCGAGAACCTCAAGAACCTCAATACTCGATACGTGGTACACCGTTCGCGTGACGTAATGGGTCTCTTAACAGTTAGAGGCTTAAATACAACACAACTCATTTGCATAGGATATCGCAATTAAGTTTGGAACTATTTTTCATCATGTTATCATATATTTTCAGCGAAAAAGTGGTTGGCTGTTTTTGTTTTATGGCATACTAGCAGTATAGCCCGGCGTTGCTCGGGTGTAATGAAAGCTTTAAAACTAATCCATGGTACTGGAGCTCAGACACTTTGGACGTTGGCACGAAAGACTAAAAAGCAATAGTTGTTTCCAGTTAAAGCGAAACCGTAGACTGAAAGAAAAATGAATGGATGTAAGTCAAACTTTGATTTTCTGGTTTCGATATCAAATATGTTTTTTCGTCGTAAACTGAATTTTGAAGGCTAAATAAGTCCTCTGAGTAAATGGTATCATGGCTGAGACTAAGAACTACAATTATACCTACTTAGAGCCAAACCCGAAGCAAAAATTAAAATAAAAGGGCTGAAAAAAATAGACATACAGGCAGATAAACAGACACACACAGACATCTTGGCTTTATATATATATATATATATATATATATATATATTATCGATTTTCTGTACTATTGTAAAAAATGCAACCTTGAAACTTCTGAATATCGTTTCTTATGTCTTTTTCAATGAGTGTATCAAATTTGATTATAATCGGACCACTTCTTCTATCTTCTGATTTTTTCGATTATCTATTTTCGATATTTATTGGGGGTACCTCGACACAAAACCTAACTAAGAACACTCACAGACGCTTATGGTACAACTGTGTAAATTTTCAAGAAAATTGGTTCAGCCGTTTCGGAGACTATAGGTAACGAACACACACACACACACAGACAAAGTTCCATTTATAAATAAGTTTAGATCAACGTCGGTGGGTCATTTATTACCAACTAAATTTTATTTATTTATGTCCGGTAATACCTTTTTCTTTCAACAGTTTATTGTTGTTTTTTTATATAAGTTTTATGTCTAGTAATACTTTTTCTTTTTGAGTATCAAGATTCATTGGGATTTGTTTTTGTCCCCAAGTCCTACCCTGTTATTTAACCCATAACTGGAGGGAAGGGACGGATTAATAACTTTCCCAAGGGTACCAGTGCTTAAGTGAATGCAGGGTATTCTACTGGAATTCGAACCCGCAGTAGGTTGCCATTGCTTTCTGCGGTAGACTGGTTGCCGACCAAGGCTATAGAACCCAATCTGTCCTGTTATTTAACCCATAACTGGAAAGAATAGGCGGATTAATACCTTTTCCAAGGGTATTTGCGCGTAAGTGAATGCAATGAATTCGACTGGAATTCGAACTCGGCTCCCCAATTTCTCTTTCCGAGCCGATATCCACTGCACCACAACGCATATCCGTCAGTAAACGCTTACGGCACCTGGCAAAAAGCTGTTTATATATATATTACCAGTGATGTCATTGACTCTCGTGAGATGAGATGACGATGTCATTGGCTCTCGTGAGATGAGATGACGAAACACAAGATCCTGTTTCTCTTTCAGTACGCGAAACCAAAACCAAATCTGAGAAAGAAAAAGAAAACGCTTCACGGTATGTGGAACATATTTAGTTTTCGAAGTAATAGCCATCGGCATCCAGCGCCTTCTGCCAACGTGTCTCCAGCTGTTCAATAACCTTGCGGTAGAACTCGGGGGGTTTTGTCGCAAAGAAGTCCGTGAGGGCTTTGCGCAAATCTGCTTCATTGGTGAAGGAGTTCCCACGAAAATGATTACCTGGTCAGCGGAAAAGGTGGTAATCGGATGGCGCAAGTTTAGGTGAATAAGGTGGATGGCTCAAAGTCTTCCACCCAAGTTGCGGTATGATATCCCTGACCACTCGCATGACATGCGGCCTGGCGTTGGCATGGAGAAAAAGCACCCATTTGCTGGCTCCTTCTGGCGCAATGCGGTAGCACACGTTTCAATTGCTGCGGATATAGGTCTCCAGTGACCATTTGGCCCATTGTTAGCAGTTCATATTGAACCACTTGACGACCTGTCCACCAGACACAAAACATTATCGTGCGTGGGTGCATAGGTGGTTTTACAGTGAGAGGGATAGCATTCTGAGGAGACAAGTAATGTCTGGAACGCTTGGGAGTTTCGTACAGAACCCACTTTTCATCACTGGTAAGCACTCGATTGAATAAGGATGCAGTATGGTGGCGAGAAAGCAGCGATACGCAGGCTGCCACTTGTTGTCCCTTGTGGATCTCTAACTTGCTCAGTTTGTACGTCTTACCTAGGCGATGCAGGTGAAGTCTAACTTTCATCGGAAACGTTGAACTGTCTTGCAGGTTCACCACACGTTAGACTACTGTCTTTTTCAATGGCCGCCTTCAGGACTCCGTCATTCAAAACTTGTGGTCGTTCACTGTAAGGCTCATCATGGAGACACAAATATGCCGACTTGAATTTCCAAAATCAACGACTTGCAGTACGTCCATCCACAGCACTATCCCCAAACGCTTAACATATGCAGCGACTTGATGCCGCTGCTGATAAGCCCACTTTGAAGTCGTAAAGCAAACAGCCCCGATCGTGATCTCTAGACACTTCTATCCTTCTCACAGCTGTCTGGTTTATAACTGATGGCCGGGCACGGTACGCCTGTTTTTTATAATGTCTGATGTTCCTACTTCCGGCTGTTCGAATTTGAAAACAATTGCTACACGCATTTCCTATATATTTCGACTTCATTCAATGACTAATCCAAAAATGGACAGAACTTGTTTTGCTACATGTAAGAAAATGTCCTTATGTCTTACATTGAAAATCAATATGTTTACATATATGTACATGTGACAGTCAAACGACTTTAGCAAAGCAACCGGTCAATTTTCAACGCTTGCTTTTTCCCATTTCAGAGCTTTTAAAAATTTCACTTCCATAGTGATGGCCTTTTTTTTTTTCGAAACACCACCATAGGAAGACGTTATGTTTGGCAGCCATAACATATGGGTTAGAGATTAAAAGTTTCTCTTTCGCCATATGAAGAGTAAGCCTCGGATTTGTAAGAAAAGAAAACGTTAAGGAGATTCATTTGGATCGTGCTCCTGATATTCACACAGCCAAAACCTGATTTTAGCAGATTTCGTCAGTTTACCACGGACAACGATCAGCGAGAGATTCTGACGTCGATGAAGACGCTCTGCTTGCCATTGGAGAAAATAAATCGATTTTGACCGAGGAGATTGCTTAAGTGTCTAAAAATCTTTATAAATGCCTCTCTCTACTGGGTTCAAGAGTAACGACCGATTTTGTCAAATTGGAAATGTGTCATTTTGCGCCACAACAACGAAAATTGCCTGTATACAAAACAGATCTTGAAGAAGCTTAGAGGGTTAAAATGTGGAACCCTCAGGCACACACCATATTCTTTTGGCTTAGCTCCTGTATATTTTTAATGGTTCTGGTCTCAACAGAACAAGTTAAACGACAAAAAGTCTCACTCTGTACATTCAGGTGAAAACTACGTCAACCTTCTTTAAAAAAAAACAAACTAAAATCATAAAAAAACACAAAGTTTCTGCCTCAGTTTCATTAACAAGGTTTTAAAGCAATGGGAGACAGTTGTTAAAAAATATTGCGAGTATGTACTTGACTAATAAATGTTTTTCAGCAAGCATGTAATATGGTTTTTGCTAATTTTCTAATGTTGTATGAACTTTGTCAATTATATATATATATATATATATATATATATATATGAAATGAATTGGTTGAACATTATTTTTTATCGATACTCGTATTTAAGTAGATATTCTGTTTTTTTAATGAAACAGTATTATATATTTATATCTACCGGCCTGATTATTTACGATAAATTTTCATTACGAAAATATGTGCCATTCGGCAGGATTCGAACCTGCGACCCCTATCTATATAGGAGAAGCTACCATTTGATCTGGTAACGTCTTAGACCGCTCAAACCACGAATAGCCTACAGTCTAAACGAGGTTTTTATCAAGCATATATAACACAATTTTCGATCCATCATGAACAAACATATCTGCTCTGAAATGTATAGTAATGTCAACAAATGTAAACATGTTACGGAAATCAACGAATTTTAACGAAACTTGGTTATAAGCAACCGACAATTTGAAATGAATTGTTTGAACATTATTTTTTTTATCGATATTCGTATTTAAGTAGATATTTTGTTTTTTTTAATGAAACAGTATTATATATTTATATCTACCGGCCTGATTATTTACGATAAATTTTTATTACGAAAATATGTGCCATATATATTATTTTCGAAAGGATCGTCTTTTTATTAAGAAAGATAAAAGTATTTCAATTAAAACGGGAAAATAAAAAACATTATAATAAGAGGGGGATTTAAGACGCCTTTCGGCTTACACGTTATCAGAAAAAATCGTCGGTGATTAAAACAAAGAAGTTGTCTAGAAAAAACTTTTGAACAACGTCTGAGGTTAAAAACACAGGACTAAAAAACAAAAAACAAAAAAAAACTACCGCCCAACATCGGTATTTTTTTTTTAAATCCTGTGTTTTTAACCACAGACATTATTCAAAAATTTTTCTTGACAACTTCTTTGTTTTAATCGCCGAATATTTTTTTGAAGACGTGTCGGCCGAAAGGCGTTTTTAATCTCCCTCTTATAGTAATTTGTTTTTTATTTTCCCTTTTTCATTGAGATACTTTTGTATCTTTCTTAATAAAAAGATGATGCTTTAAAAATAATTGTAAATTAGTGTGGTAGTAAAAAGAATGTGTTTATATATATATATATATATATATATAGAGAGAGAGAGAGAGAGACAGACAGACAGACAGACAGAGGCAGAGACAGAAATGACTTATTTTTTACCGTTTATCAAAACGATTTCATATATTTCAGATTGTAACATTAATTTTATTTTTGCGAGTGAATATTGTATTAAAGAACTCATAGATAGTGGAGAAGACAGAGTCTTCTTTTAACAAAAGACACGAACTTTACACGAAAATGTCATCAATAAGCTTCTAAAGAGACGAGAGACAGTTGTTAAAAACATTAGTGACAAAGTTAAGTGCAATACGTGATACACGCTTTGGGCGATCATGTCTCGAAAGAGACATGACTGACTGGGCAGAAGATTATTCCACAATAGGTTGCCATTGCTTTCTGCGGTAGACTGGTTGTCAGCCAAGGCTATAGAACCCAATCCGTTCTATTCTTTAACCCATAACTAGAGGGAAGGACAGATTAATACCTTTCCCAAGGGTAGTTGTGCGTAAGTGAATGCAATGAATTCAACTGGAATTCGAACTCAGCACCCCAATCTTTCGTTCGGGTCGATATCCACTGCACCACAACGCACATCCGGGCGACAAAGTACATGACAATGTTTTTCAGTAAGCATGTAAAATAGTCGTTATAATCTTCGAATCTAGTATGTAAATTTTTAAAGGTACATAAGAACATAACGAATCAAGGTCGGTGGTGTCTCTTTTTCCAGTGCGTCTAACAATGTCTAATTTCACTTCCATGATGATGGCTTTGCTTTTCTTCGAAGCACCGCTCTCAGGTTGCACTAGGCTTGATAGCCACAGTAAGTTTCCACAAACCCAACACAAATAAAAGTAAGCGAATTAGCAACAATCCAATATGGTTTACAAGCAGGAAATGACCCACGCGGCAAACGGAAGTCGAAGCAAGATTAATGGAGATTGCATCTTAACCACGAATTGTTGCTAGGGACTGTTGTAAACTAGGGACATATTATTCACGGAAAAAAATAATTATCTTGTCGTAACAGACGACGAAGATTGTGACGCAGAAACTGGAAGTCGGATTAGTATTGTGAAAGGAGCTTTTTAAAGGCTAAACAAAGTAAGAAAAATCTGTTATCTTTATACATATTGTTTTTATTCAATTTCATAGGAAGAACGCAGTACCTATGTACAATAACGATTTCGGTACTATAACCTGTTTTGTTTATCAAAATGTGCGTTATAAATTTAATCATTTTGTGTTATAAGAAAGTATGAAGCTGGAATGAGAAAGACGTCTCAGACATTTTTCTTTTGCAGATTCTCATATTTTTATATTAAACCAACCAACAAGCAAAGATAGATGACAGATATTTAGGAAAATAATCAAAGAAGACATCAACTGAAACCTAATGACAAAATCGATTAGGATATTAGTCAGATTGATTAAATATTATAATAGAAAACAGCGTGAAAGAAGATTCTGAGGTAATCAGAGCTCAGTGATACAAAAAATGAGGAAGTTGCAGTGAGACATGATCATCCACGCCCTGTACAGGTACGCAAAAGAAAGCTTATTCTGTTAAAATTTGCGTTATTAAAATATGAACATACTAATGTGTTTAGGAAGACTACATCCAGCCGGAATGTGCGTTGTGGTGCAGTGGCTATCGATTCGGAACGACAAATCGGGGAGCTGAGTTCGAATTCCAGTTTAATGCCTTGCTTTGACTTACGCACAAATATCCTTAGGAAAAGTATTAATCCGTCTCTTTCCTCCACTTATGGCTTAAATAATAAAACAGATTGGGTTCTACAGCCTTGGCTAGCAACCAGTCTACCGCAGAAAGCAATGGCAACCTATTGCGGGATAATCTTCTGTCCAGTCAGTCATGACTGTCTAAAGACATGATTGTCCAAGAGTGTACACGTATGACACTTAACTGACTGAATATAATATGTGGACTCATAATGAAAGTTTCTACTGGGCATAAAATGGGAGACTGGTTTTCTATTGTCATTATGTAGTAAACTTATCCCCCACTAATTCGTACTTATTCATATGATAACATAATCCACCTCTTCTTCCTAGAGCTGTGGGTTGAATAGCAGGACAGATTGGGTTCTATAGATTTGGTTGGCAACCAGTCTACCGCAGAAAGCAATGGCAACCTACTGCGGGATAATCTTCTGCCCAGTCAGTCAGGTCTCTTTCGAGACATGATCATCCAAAGCGTGTATCACGTATGACACTTAACTGACTGAATATAATAGTTGGAAGCATAATCAAAGTTTTCACCGGTCATAAAGTGGGTGATCTGTTTTCTATTGTCATGAAGTAGTAAACTGGTCCCCCATTAATTACTACTTATTAATATAATAATATAATCCACCTCTTCTTCCTACAACTATGAGTTGTATAGCAGGATAGATTAGGTTCTATAGATATGGTTGGCAGCCAGTCTACCGCAGAAAGCAATGGCAACCTATTGCGGGATAATCTTCTGCCCAGTCAGTCATGTCTCTTTCTGGACATGATCGTCCAAAGCGTGTGTCACGTATGGCACTAAACTGACTGACATTCAGTCGACTAACTCTGCTCGAAGTACGGCAGAGAAGAAAACAATAACGGAATAAATGTCTATTGATCAGAGAATATTGAAAGTAACCGACTACGCACAAATTTATGGCGATTTTCTTCCGTTCTGACAGTAGACGACAACATGGCGGTGCCAAAGAAATTTAAGAGCGTTACTACTGTTAAACAACGCGGTAAATTTGGAATAGTCGAGTCGTGAAATACGTAGGAAACTCAGCAAGTTGATTTGATTGAAGAAACTAACGACTGATTTGCAGAAAGTTTAGTATGTATCTTTAGATTTAATTTTCCTCTCGAGATTCACGCTCAAATTCGTTCGAAGGGGAAAAAACTTAGGCTTACCAGAAACTAATGCCAACATTCTTCTTCTTCTATGTGCCCTAACCTTTCAGGAAGTAGGCGATCATGGCTTTCCACGTCTCCCTATCTCTGGTGGCTCTTTATATGTTTTCTCCTGTTACTCCACGCAAACCCCGTTCCGTCATCCCCCTGATCAGGCCCTTCAAATATGTTATCCGCTGCCTTCCTCTGTCTCTTTTTCCTTCTATCTGACCTGTCAATATCAGGTTCTCCAAGCCCTCCTTCCTCGTTGCATGTCCCAGGAACTTTAGCTGTCTTTTGCTGATGCTCAATTATTTATTTCCTTTTTATTTCCATCCTTTCCAGAAACTCATCATTGCTCACATGCTTGATCCATGATATTGGCAGCATCGTTCTGTGGAACCACATTTCAGTTGCTTCAAGTTTTTCTTCATCTTCGATGATATTATCCAACATTCATTGCCATATTGAAGAACTGATATCACATAGTAATACAGTACTTTCTTCTTTGTTTCTAGTGAAATTTTACTATATCTTAATACTTTGATCAGCTTCTTCGCCATACCAATTCGCCTTCGGATCTCTGTGTCGCCCTTTCTATCATCTGTTCGAACACTTCCTAGGTATTTAAATTTTTGTACTTACTTGATTCTAATATTCCCCACCTGTATTTGGCATTGTGGGTTGCTCTTTTTGCTTTGAAGATATCAACCAAATCAGACACTGAACTAAAAAAGAACAAATAAAAATAAATAAAATAGCAAAGACGAGATGTTTTTAATCGTATCACATCGAGCAAGGCGGTAACGCCACTGATGTTCAGGGGGATACTTAAGAGTAAAATATTAGATTGTAGGAGAGTAAAGAGAAAGAAGAAGCAGTTAATGATGGGAATACAGGTGTGATGACAGTTGGAAAGGTGGAGAGATAGGAAAAGTTATACAGGGTGGTGTAGAAAGAACTAGAGACAAGTGGTTAAGAGATGGGTATTGGTATTGATGTGCGTTGTGGTGCATTGGGTAGCAGCTCGGAACGAGAAATCGGTGAGCCGAGTTCGTATTCCAGCTGAATTCATTGCCTTCACTTACGCGCAAATACCCCTAGGAAAGGTATTAATCCGTCTCTTCCTTCCAGTTATGGGTTAAATAACAGGACAGATTGGGTTCTATAGACTTGGTCGGCAACCAGTCTACCGCAGAAAGCAATGGCAACCTACTGCGGGATAATCTTCTGCCAAGTCAGTCATGTCTCTTTCGAGACGCGATCGCCCAAGCGTGTATCACGTATGGTACTTAACTGACTGATTGGTATTGATATATACAAATATATATATATATATATATACATATATATGTATACTTTTTTTTAATCGTATCGCCCCGAGCAAGGCGGTAACGCCACTGATGTGCAGGGGGCTACATAAGAGTTAAAATATTAGATAGAAGGAGAGTAAAGAGAAAGACGAACCAGAAAGGATGAGAATACAGGTGTGATGACAGTTGGAAAGGTGGAGAGAAAGAAAAAGATAACCAGGGTGGTGTAGAAAGTACTAGAGTCAAGTGGTTAAGAGATGGGTATTGACATTGCATCTAAATTCCTGGAGGTTGTAGCTGTCAGGAAAGCAAGAATATGGAAGCGAGTTCCATAGGCGGGAAGTGCAAGAAAAAATCTTATGGAGTAGAATTGTAAATTGCATTTGGCTTTTACATGTGAAATAAACGAAAGAACAATGGGAGATGAAGCAGTCGAGGAATGAGTTCTTGGCTTTTGCAGCTGTATTTTTAGCGGCTTATTTATCATCTGTGAATCTTACACATGTTTTTTACGTGACGTCTCCCTCTTTACATCTCTCTATCCTTTCTATCACTTTGTAATGTTTTTCCCCTTACAATCACTACCTGTTCGTCTTTTGCAACCCATTTACACAAGCTTGTTTGATATTGTTTATAGATCATTCTATTTGTTTATATTTCTCGATGAGAGAGAATTCACAGTATTTACATTATTCGGACTATAGTTCTCATCTTTGTTTCCATTTATACGACGTTTAATAATAGATCATTCTATTTGTCTATATTTCTGAGATGAGGTAGTATTTACAGTATGTACATTATTCAGACTATTGTCCTCATCTTTGTTGCCATTTGTACTCCGTTTAATAATAGATCATTCTATTTGTCTATATTTCTGGGACGAGGTAGTATTTATAGTATTTACATTATTCGGACTATTGTCCTCATCTTTGTTGCCATTTGTACCACGTTCATTAATAGATCATTCTCTTTGTCTATATTTCTGGGATGAGGCAGTATTTACAGTATTTACATTATTCGGACTGTTGTCCTCATTCTTGTTGCCATTTGTACGACGTTTCGGCCATTGTACGCTCCGGTCCTCTTCAGGTGCTAGGAATTTCGAACGGAACCCTTTATTACAATCCTTGCGTAAAGCCTTGATTGGAAGTCATGAGTTACCTCTCTTTAACCCTAAAAGTTACTTGTTCAACACTGTTGTAATCTGGTATTGAACTCACAACTCTAAGAGTCAAGTCAGGAACTAACAAACGTCTATATCCACTAGGCAATGTGTCCTTAAGGACGGCCGAAACGTCGTACAAATGGCAACAAAGATGGGGACAATAGTTCAAATAATGTAAATACTGTAAGCTCGTTTGATATAGTACAAGTTGTTTCCCCTCTTTCTCGGTTGCATTTTCGTATGTCCTGTGAGTATCTATTTCTATAAGCCGTCTTTCCTCGCTGTGTCGAAGTCTTTCTCTGATTCTAAATGAAGTCATCCTTCTTGTTTCCATTTTTTTAAAAATAAGACTCACATCCTCCGATTCATAATCACGTCCTGGTTACGACGATAAACTACATCAGGCAGCAAGGCCTTGCATCGGAATGGTTTTGAGGAGTTTGAAACACCATCTTAACTGCTCTTGATTATACCTTGGCCGGGAGTGGCATCATCTTTCAGCTTCCCAGCTATGGGAAAATAGTTAATCACTAAACTGGGGTCAAAACATTAGGAAAGTATACATTTTTACAGTGAGAATGATAGCAATACATTTTCATGGTAATAAAAATTACCAAGTATAGATTTTTGTAACAAAAATATTACTAGCATTTTTGTAACAAAAATATTACTAGCATTATATTTAAAAATATTATTATTTAAAAAATGTATTACAAGGTATTGCATTCAAGACATATCACCAGCGTTACATTTAAAAAGTATTACCAGCATTACATTAAAAAAATATAAACAGCATTACATTTTAAAAATATTACCAGCATTACATTTTAAAAAAACATACCATTTTTACATTTAAAAAAAATATTGCCAGCATTGCATAAAAAATATTACCAGCAATACATTTTTATGAGAAAAAATTTACCAATACATTTAATTATGACAAAAAAATTAAATTTAAAAATTTACCATATTATTTTAAGAAAGCATTAGAAAATGGTTTGCTATAAGAATTCAATTTAAATTATTTAACTATAAGAATAAATTGAATATCGTTTTGCTATTATAACGCAACAGAAATTATATTCCTATGAGAATTGATTGGAAATTTCTTAATTGAAAAAACAAACTGGACATCAGATTACTATAAGAAAGCATTAAAATTGTTTTACTATAAGAACAGATAAGAAAACTTTTCACTGTAAGAATAAAGTGGACATCAGTTTACTATAAGAAAGCATTAAAAATTGTTTTACTATAAGAACTGATAAGAAAACTTTTCACTGTAAGAATAAAGTGGACATCAGTTTACTATAAGAAAGCATTAAAAATTGTTTTACTATAAGAACTGATAAGAAAACTTTTCACTGTAAGAATAAAGTGGACATCAGTTTACTATAAGAAAGCATTAAAAATTGTTTTACTATAAGAACTGATAAGAAAACTTTTCACTGTAAGAATAAAGTGGACATCAGTTTACTATAAGAAAGCATTAAAAATTATTTTACTATAAGAACTGATAAGAAAACTTTTCACTGTAAGAATAAAGTGGACATCAGTTTACTATAAGAAAGCATTAAAAATTATTTTACTATAAGAACTGATAAGAAAACTTTTCACTGTAAGAATAAAGTGGACATCAGTTTACTATAAGAAAGCATTAAAAATTGTTTTACTATAAGAACTGATAAGAAAACTTTTCACTGTAAGAATAAAGTGGACATCAGTTTACTATAAGAAAGCATTAAAAATTGTTTTACTATAAGAACTGATAAGAAAACTTTTCACTGTAAGAATAAAGTGGACATCAGTTTACTATAAGAAAGCATTAAAAATTGTTTTACTATAAGAACTGATAAGAAAACTTTTCACTGTAAGAATAAAGTGGACATCAGTTTACTATAAGAAAGCATTAAAAATTGTTTTACTATAAGAACTGATAAGAAAACTTTTCACTGTAAGAATAAAGTGGACATCAGTTTACTATAAGAAAGCATTAAAAATTGTTTTACTATAAGAACTGATAAGAAAACTTTTCACTGTAAGAATAAAGTGGACATCAGTTTACTATAAGAAAGCATTAAAAATTGTTTTACTATAAGAACTGATAAGAAAACTTTTCACTGTAAGAATAAAGTGGACATCAGTTTACTATAAGAAAGCATTAAAAATTATTTTACTATAAGAACTGATAAGAAAACTTTTCACTGTAAGAATAAAGTGGACATCAGTTTACTATAAGAAAGCATTAAAAATTATTTTACTATAAGAACTGATAAGAAAACTTTTCACTGTAAGAATAAAGTGGACATCAGTTTACTATAAGAAAGCATTAAAAATTGTTTTACTATAAGAACTGATAAGAAAACTTTTCACTGTAAGAATAAAGTGGACATCAGTTTACTATAAGAAAGCATTAAAAATTATTTTACTATAAGAACTGATAAGAAAACTTTTCACTGTAAGAATAAAGAGGACATCAGTTTACTATAAAGAAAGCATTAAAAATTGTTTTACTATAAGAACTGATAAGAAAACTTTTCACTGTAAGAATAAAGTGGACATCAGAAAGATGGACATCATTTTACTATAAGAAATCATAGGAACGTTTTTCTTATAAGAATTCATTAGAAGTTATATTACAATAAGAGTAAATTGGATATAATTTTAACTTGAGAAAGCAATAGACATTGTGTTATTAATAGAAAGCTTGGGATATTATTTTACGATATTGTTTCATTGGAAATTATTTCACTGTAAGAATAAACTGGGCATATATTTTTTTGTAATTGAAAATACTAATGCTCTCAAGAAAATAAAATTTCGGCATTAAGTGACCAAATGAATTGATATGCTGAAAGAAAACAAACAAACCACACAAAACCAAAACAAACCAAGGTTAAAAATACTCGAAGAATGACCTGTATTTTGCATTGATCTAGTAAGTACCAGAATTTTTCTACTATGTACTATCTTTACAAGATCCAGATCAGACCAAAAAATAAATTACAGTTACCATATCTGATTAGGAGTTGTCCAATTCTTACGCTTCGTTCAAAAGCGTCAATAAAGTAATATTTTCCTCTATTCACACAGACGAAACATCTCGCCTCTCGCAAATCTATCACTATTTCCATGGCAAATATTTTGAGGTGTTACATTCCTTAGTCCCATTTAATCCTTTATAGCTACGACCTGCCGTACTGCTTATACAGAGTCAAATCATCCCAATTCCCTTCGTATTCAAGAAATAATTTCCATTCAGGTAGCTTCTTCCCATCAACTGCTAACTCTATGGAAGAAACTCCCGAGAGAATGCTTCTTTGATCACTCTAATCCAAATCTGTTCGTGTCTATAATAAACTGTTATCATTCCTACATATAATCAGAAACTGTATTTCTTAGATTTAACGAAAACTAAACCATGGGTGAGTCTTTGTTAAACAATGTATATTACATGGAAAAAGTTATTAAACCTGGAAAAGAACAGGACAAATTGTTAAACCTGGAAAAGTAAAGGACAAGATATTCTAGTAATGCAAAAATAAAACATTTCTTATTTAGAATATTGCATTCAAATTTTATTTTTAGCAGTAATATTTTAAGCAAAATATTTCTTATTTTGGGAATATCTTGTTATTTACCTTTCTAAGTTTAATAACTTGTCCTTTACTTTTCCAGGTTTAACAACTTGTCCTGTTCTTTTCCAGGTTTAATAATATAATCTTAAGAATATTACTTTTTATGCGCGCATTTTTCCATGTAATCCATGATTTTTCCAGGCATTGCTATTAATTCAATGTGAATTTAATACTGAAATCCGCATTCAAAAATATTAAAAAGAAAAATACATAAATATGTAATTTATTAAAAAATAAATAAAAAATTGATTAATTATAATTAATTCTGAAAATAATTTCTGATAAAACGATAACTGATAAACAAAGTTTAATGACAAAAATGTTAAAAGATTCATATCAGAACTAAGATGTTGAAAATAGCATGCAAAAATATTAAACAAAAAAAATATAAAGAACAAGATTTATTATTAGAAACGTTAGTCACTCAATTATGCACTTATGTAGTTAGTCTCCTTTTTTGGACTTTACATATTTTGATGTAACTTGTTTTCTACTGAACCAAAATATAATTTTTTTCAAAATGTAGCTAAGGAGGGGTCCTTTCTAATTCTGTAAATTGTTTGAAATTTGGTTGAGAATTGAATTAGAAGTGAAGCTTAAATGCTACCTAGGTTCACTCAATGTCGGACTTAAAAATATATTCAACCACTGCCGTGGTTGAATGATATCAAATCATATGATATCCGTCCGTCTGTTATACACTCTTAAGAGAAGAAAAAGGAAAAGAGAGGTATAGAGAAGAGAGCAATAAGAGTGAGAAAGAGACAAGAGAAAAAATAGAGACAAGGGGAAAGTAATAAAATATATAGTGAAAGAGAAGAAATAAAATGAGAGAAGAAAAGCAAAAGAAAGATAGGCGGATCAAATGATATAGAGAGGAAATAATTAGAGAGGAGAGAATGGTGAGTAAAGAAAGAGAGAAAGGATCGAGATGGAAAGAGATAGTGAGGGAGGAGAAATACGAACCGAAGAAACAATAAAGTGAAATGAGAACGAGGCAGTAGATAGATAGATAGATAGATAGATAGATAGATAGATAGATAGATAGATAGATTAGATCTGTATAGTATAGATAGATAGATAGATAGATAGATAGATAGATAGATAGATAAGAAATCTGTATTAGATAGATAGATAGATAGATCAGAAATCTTTATTAGATAGATAGATAGATAGATAGATAGATAGATAGATCAGAAATCGATATTAGATAGATATAGATAGATAGATAGAAAAAAGAAAGAAAGAGAAACAGTGAACGAAAGCTAGAAAGAAAAAAAGAAAGAAAGAAATAGAGAAAAAAGAGACTATTTGTAGACACTACATCTAAAATAAAAGTGTAGTATGTCCGGTGTGATTTATTTATTTTTTAATGATGGTCTACATCAAAACACCGGCAAAGTGAAATAGGTTTTCTCGCTGGCTCATAAACTATTTATTAGATAGCTGTTTATGTAAAACATTGGAAGGAGTTGCTAAATAAATATGACAGACACTTAAGAAACTGAGTGACGAAGCAAATATTAAAAGCCTTTAAATTACGCATCGAATTCATCTTACTATTCATTTGAATATATTTTCTGAAAAACTAAATTGGACTTCATATTATTTTAAAAAAAGCATTAGAAAATGGTTTGCTATAAGAATTCAATTTAAATTTTTTAACTGTAAGAATAAATTGAATATCGTTTTGCTATCATAACGCAATTATATTACTATGAGAATTGATTGGAAATTTCTTAATTGAAAAAACAAACTGGACATCAGATTACTATAAGAAAGCATTAAAATTGTTTTACTATAAGAACTGATAAGAAAACTTTTCACTGTAAGAATAAAGAGGAGATCAGTTTACTATAAGAAAGATGGACATCATTTTACTATAAAAAAAGTATAGGAACCTTTTTCCTATAAGAATTCATTAGAAGTTATATTACAGTAATAATAAATTGGATATAATTTTAGCTTGAGAAAGTAATAGACATCGTGTTATTAATAGAAAGCATTGGATATTATTTGACGAGAAATCGGGGAGCTGAGTTCGAATTCTAGTTGAATTTATTGCAGTCACTTACGCGCAAATACCCTTGGGAAAGGTATTAATCCGTCTCTTCCTTCCATTTCTGGGTTAAATAACAGGACAGGATTGGGTGCTATAGCCTTAGCTGGCAACCAGTCTACCGCAGAAAGCAATGGCAACCTACTGCGGGATAATCTTCTGCCCAGACATGATCTCCCAAGCGTGTTTCACGTATGGTACTTAACTGACTGACTGACTGACACTACATCTTTGCGGTGCAAGTGGTGTCTGAGAGCAATCAACAAGCTCACCAAAGGTTTGGGTGTTGTGCTCTTCTATGGCTACCTTCAGGTACTTCATCATCCTGGCCACGACAGGGTTCATCACAAAGCGAATGCTGGATAATCTCATCAAAGATGAAGAAAATACTCGAAACAACTAAAAATCGGTTCTAAAGAAGGATGCTAAGGATACTATGGACCTAACGTATGGGCAACGATGAAATTTTGGCGAGGATGGAAACGAAAAGGACATTTATACTTAACATCAGGGAAAGACAGCTGAAGTTTCTGAGACACGTAATGAGGAAAGAGGATTTTGAGAATCTGATACTCACAGGATGGATAGAGGGAAAGGGAGACAAAGGAAAGAAAATTGTGACATACTTGAAAGAAATTTTTAAATTTTTCCAAAATATTGACGATCGCCGATGAAGCGAATTCAATTTGCTGAGATGATCATACGATCACAAAATTTTGAAATTTTTATATGTAAACAAAAAAAAAAAAAATTATTAGCTCTGTAAATAAATAATTTTATTTACATTGTTACTCTCTGTGGAGATCGACTAGGAACAACAAATCGGGGAGCCGAGTTCGAATTCCAGTTGAATTCCTTGCAGCCACCTACGCGCAAATACTCTTGGGAAAGGTATTAATCCGTTACTTCCCTCCAGTTATGAGTTAAATAACAGGACAGATTGGGTTCTCTAGCCTTTGCTGGCAACCAGTCTACCGCAGAAAGCAATGACAACTTACTGCGGGATAAACTTCTGCCCAGTCAGTCATGTCTCTTTCGAGTCATGATAGCCAAAAGCTTGTATCACGTATGGCACTTAACTGACTGACTCTCTACCTGGATCAGTTTTAATATTTAATTTTTAAAAATTAATATTAATTGTATCCCTTCTTGGATTTTACCATCAAGCCGCTTCTTTTTGTATATAGTAATATTCCCGCTTTCGTGTTAATACAGCAAAAATGTTTGGTTTCGCAGCTAGAAATGATAAAACTCCAGACATTGATAATTTTTTCATCAATATGGAGCATCTTTAAATTCTGTTCTCTGACTGTGACAATATCTGAATGAAAACGCGGCTTAGAATTTTCCATCACCAGACTTCCGAATTGTGATTATTCCCTGAAGGATGTAGAAATAAAGAACGAAACAAAAAAACAACGCCTGAAAATAATTGAGGAATTGAAAATGGTGATAAACTATTGTTTCTTAGAATTGCAGTCATAAACAGAGATTTTAGAATGAACATGGAGAAAAAATACAAATTCTGTATTGGAAAACAAATGGTGTATTCAATGAATTTTTTATTAACTATTTGTGTCATACATACATACATACATACATAGATACATACATACATACATATGTGTGTTTGTGTGTGAGTGTGTGCGTATGTGTATGTGCCAGATTTTTATATATTTCCTAACATAAATAGAATATTTGTTTGAGCTAAAAATAATCGTCCTTCTAGCGTCTGAACTAAAATATCGAATTGATTGACGATAAATCAAGCATTTTGTCATTTTATATATATATATATATATATATATATATATATATATATATATATGTTTAGAATTTGTAACATAAATAAGTTTTAGTATCACTACAAAAGTATAGTACTTTTGTAGCGATATAACATATGTTATAAATTCTAAATAAATATTATTTGCTCTATTTTGTATTTAGCACTTTTTTAAGAATAGTGTTTGTTTGAATACAGAATTTTATTCCATCCATATGTACCCTATTCTTGTATATATATATATATATATATATATATGTGTGTGTGTGTGTGTGTGTGTGTGTGTGTGTAAAATTCTGTATATGGGCAGTAACCCCTGTTTTATAGAGTTTTATACAAGTTTTTTTTAAAGAAAACTACGGTAGTACTGCGATTGAGCATATTTATTCAATCTTTTGCATTTGTATAAGTAAACTAAAATATGAAATTGATTGACGATAAGTAAATGCTTTTGTCATGTCAGTAACACAAACACACACACACACACACACCAACACACACACACACACACACATATCCTGGGCCCGACGCTCTTCCTTATTTTCATCAACGACCTCCCAGATGAGATCAAGTCCCAAGTAGGCATCTACGCAGATGACACTACAATATACTCCCGCACCGGTAAGAAACCTGGCATGGCGGACAGACATAATCTCGCTGCTGACCTTGAACGGGATCTACACTCTGTGGTGAACTGGGGCAAGAAGTGGCTTGTCAACTTCAATTCATCTAAGACCAAGCTGTTGTCTGTCAACCATTACAGGCAACCTCTCCTGCCTCCCATAAGCATGGACCAAGTGATTCTCCCGGAGAGTAATACACTACGCCTCCTCGGACGTCAAATGGAACCACTATATTGAATCCATAGCAAAATCTACTGCAAAGAAGGTTGGGTCACTATGTCGATCCAGGATGTTTTTTCCACCTGAATCCATCCTGCATATATACAAGTCAACCATCCGTCCGTGCATGGAGTACTGCTGCCATTTATGGTCAGGTGCTCCTGCCGTTCTCCTCAGTGCTCTTGACAGGCTCCAAAGGAGAGTCTGTAATGTGATAGGTACTGATCTGGGGGCTCGACTGCAGCCACTTCCCCATCGCCCTTTGTCTGTTCTATAAATACTTTCATGGCTTCTGCTCAGACGAACTTAAGTCACTGATGCCTCCTCAACAGGTGTTTACTCGTGCAACCAGACTGGCAACTGGATCTCATCCATTCACAGTCAGGTTAGCCGAATGCAGACGACAATTCTACTCCTGCAGCTTCTTCTCTCGCACTTCCCGCCTGTGGAACTCGCTCCCGTATTCTTGCTTTCCTGACGCCTACAACCTCCAGAAATTTAAATGCAAAGTCAATACTCATCTACTAACCACTGGACTCTAGCTCTCTCCCCACCCCTGTATAACCTTCCCGTTCTCTCCACCTATGTATCTGTCATCGCACCTGCTTTCTCGGCTTTCTATTGTTCCTTTCTATCTAGTTTGTACGCCTCACTCTTTTCTAATTAATCTTTTTACATTTATGTAGCCCCCTGCACATCAGTGGCGTTTCCACCTTGCTCGGGGTGAAATGATTAATATATATATATATATATATATATATATATATATATATATAATCAAATTTGATTATATTTAAAATTAATTTAATTTTCATTGCGACATGGAAATTTCTCTGTTTCGAGATTTTGCTTTTATCTCGTCATCAGGCAATGTGGAATAACTTCGGTGAAAATGATTTACATTTGACTGGAGAAAACAAAACGTTTGCTTATAAAAGAGTTAGTATGGAGGGGGAAGACAACAAATTTAAATCATATTAGCGTGTTTAATTTAACTTATCAAATTGAAGGTCAATTTTGAAATTTTAATATATAGGTTACATATTAGGGGATGTGAAATGTTCATAAATGTCTTAAGAAAAACTCATTTTTTACTGCTAGACTGCTCCCTCCCAGAAAGATTTATAAATTTTAGATACGAAGAAATACTTTTAGAGTTATATGTATCCCTGCTCTTAAACAACGACAACGACAAAAAATGTTTATTTTAGATCTGTCTTGAAATGACTTTTGGTATGACTAAAATATTTTTAGATTTTCTTTTTGGTTCAGAGTAAATTTCATTATTAATTCATCATATATTCTTCAATTATATCAATCTTAAAATGCATCAAATTAATATTATTTATTATATCCTTAATGTTAAGAAATTTAATAATGTATAATTTAGAATATAGCCACGAAAGGCATTAGTCATTTAAAGACTCGCATGTACTTGTTTTTATTTTTTAATTTTCCATTTATTGTTGATTAACAACATAGCCCGGCGTTGCTCGGGTGTAATGAAAGCTTTAAAACTAATCCATGGTCCTGGAGCTCAGACTCTTTGGGCGTTGGCACGAAAGACTAAAAAGCAATAGTTGTTTCCAGTTAAAGCGAAGCTGTAGACTGAAAAGAAAAATGAATGTATGTAAATCAAATTTTGATTTCCTGGTATCGATATCAAATAAGTATTTTTTCGTCGGAAACTGAATTTTGAAGGCTAAAAAGTCCACCGAGTAAATAGTATCATGGCTGAAACTAAGAACTACAATTATAGCTACTTAGAACCAAACCCGAAGCAAAAACTAAAATAAAAGGGCTGAAAAAAATACAGGCACACACACAAACATAAAATAAACAGACACACACACAAACACCTTGCCTTTTATTTATATATATATATCATCGATTTTCTGCACTATTGTAAGAACTTCAACCTTGAAACTTCTGAATATCGTTTCTTATGTCTTTGTCTATGAGTGTATTAAATTTGATTAAAATCGGACCACTCCTTCTATAACCTGATTTTTTCGATTATCTATTTTCAATATTTATCTGTGGTACCTCGACACAAAACCTCGCTAAGAACATTCGCAGATGCTTATAGTACAACTGTGTAAGTTTTCAAGAAAATCGGCTCAGCTGTTTCGGAGTTTATAGATAACGGACACACACACACACAGACACACACATACAGACACACACACACACACACATACACAGACAGAGACAAAGTTCCATTTATAAATAAGTTTAGATATTTTGTTGCTTTCCTTTAAGTGGCACAAATACTTATACATATATATATATATATATATAGTTATTAAACTCACTTATATGATCTAAATTTTCTGTCTTCTTTCCTCCATATTAACTCTTTAATACTCTTGAAATACTTTTGGAGTTATATGTATAACTGCTCTTTGTTTACTTAAAAACAAAAAAAATACAAAAACTGTATTTTAGACCTGTCTTAAGAGGGCTTTTGGTATAATTAGAAATTTTTTTGTTCAGAGTACATTTCTTTATCAATTGATCATATATTGTTAACTTTTATCAATCTCCAAATGTATTGAATTAATATTATTTATATCATAAGACAAAATAAAATAATATACTTCTGTATATTGACAGCAGTCTCTCTTTTATACAAGTTTATTAAAGAGGACTACCATGGTAGTACCACTGAGCTTTTTATTCAATTTTTCAAGTATTTTTTTCTTGTGATATAAGGTGTGCAAAAACTGTCAAAATCTTAACATCTTAATTACTCGGTCCGCAACATACAACCATAATCGCCTCATCCACATGTAAAAAAAAAAAACATCTTAATTACTCGGTCCGCAACATACAACCATAATCGCCTCATCCACATGTAAAAAACTGGTTGCTGAAGCATTAATAATAAAACAGAAATAGCCAATACTCGAAAACATGAACTATGAACTCTGCCACAACGTACTGACCGTGTATGAAAAAAAAAAAATTTCCATCGCTATGGATACGGAATATTTAGTGCCTACATCAGTCAGTTAAGTGCCATACAGGCTTTGGCGGTCATATCTCGAAAGAGACAGGACTGATTTGGCAGAAGATTTTCCCGCAAAAGTTTTCATTACTTTCTCTGGTAGACTGGCTGCCAACCAGATTTATAGAACCTAATCTGTCTTGCTATTCACCTCATAGCTGTAGGAAGAAAAGGTGAACTATATTATTATATTAAGTAGTAATTAGTGGGAGATCACTTTATTACTTCATGACAATAGCAAACAGATCCCCCACTTTATGCCTAGTAGAAACTTTGATTATTCTTCCAACTGTTATATTCAGCCATACGTGATACAGGCTTGGGCGATCATGTTTCGATAGGGACATGACTCACTAGGCAGAAGATATCCCGCAGTAGGTTGCCATTACTTACTGCTGTAGACTAGTTGCCAATCATGGCTATAGAGCCCAATCCGTTCTGCCAGTGAAGGTATTTAACCCATAGCTGGCAGCAAGAGACAGATTAATATATTTTTCAATGGTATTTGCGTGTAAGTGAACGGAAAGTATTAAACTGAAATTCGATCACGACTCTCCAATTTTTCGTTTCAAGCAGATAACCACTGCACCGCAGCGCACATGTTCATTCAAAAAACATCCGTGACAAAGCATTAGAATAGGCGAATGTACTCGGATATATAAAGCAGTTGAACAGTTTTCACACACTTTACGTTCAGAAAAGAAAATACTTGTACGAAAAATTGAATAAAACGCTTAATCGCATTACGTTATCAGTTGTCTTGAATGTTATTTTCATTTTTATTTGTCCCCAGAGTTGCGTGGTAGAGGCTCAGAGGTGCCTCTAACATGCAACCTTCTTTTTTAATTTTCTTTTGTTAGTTTTTATTTCATTTTATAACTGATGTCCTCCGTGATATTTGAGTGTTTAAATTTTTTCTTAAAACATCTCGTTTGAATTCGCTTATTATTTTTTCTGCTGATGTATAAGCCGACCATTTATACTTGCTGCTTGAGATTGACCTGTGTCTCCCTACTTAGTATATTAATATGTTAGTTAGTTAGGAGTCGGTCAGTTAAGTGCCATACGTGATACACTCTTTGGACGACATGATTGACTGGGCAGAAGATTATCCCGCAGTAGGTTGCCATTAGTTTCTGCCGTAGACTAGTTGCCAACAAAATCTATAGAACCTAATCTGTCCTGCTATTTAACCCATAGCTCCAGGAAGAAGAAGTGGATTATATTATTATATAAAAAAGTAGTAATTAGTGGGGGATCATTTTACTACTTTACGACAATAGAAAACTGATCTTCCATTTTAGGCCCAGTAGAAACTTTGATCGTGCTTCCAACTATTCATTCAGTTAAGTGTCACACGTGATACACGCTTTGGGCGATCATGTCTCGTAAGAGTAATGACTGACAGGGCAGAAGATTATCACGCAGTAGGTTGCCATTACTTTCTGCCGTAGACTGGTTGCCAACCAAATCTATAGAACCCAATCTGTCCTGCTATTCAACCCATAGCTGTAGGAAGAAAAGATAGATTATATTATTATATTAATAAGTAGTAATTAATTGGGGATTAGTTTACTACTTCATGACAATGGAAAACCGATCCTCCACTTTATGCCCAGTTGAAACTTCGATTATGCTTCCAACTAGTATATTCAGTCAGTTAAATGCCATACGTGAAACACGCTTGAGGGTTCAAGTCTCGAAAGAGACATGAGTGACTGGGCAGAAGACTACCCCGTAGTTGGTTGCCATTACTTTCTGTCGTAGATTGGTTGCCAGCCAAGGCTATAGAACCCAGTAATTATTTAACCCGTAATTGTAGGGAAAAGACGGATTAATACCTTTCTGTCGTGGACGCGGTTAACTGTCCAGCAAGAAATAATACACCAACCAAAATAGGAAATCACGATATATATATTAAACACAGCAAATTACAAATACGCGGAACTCTGTTAGTAGAACGATAAATACGGGTTAGGTAGTAATACTATAACTGGGACTCGCAATATTAATACGGTACCAGTCTTGGTTATCTATGCCTATCACTCACCGCTGATCTGCTTATGCTGATCTCCTGATCTCTCACTCGCTCTGCTCTCCTCTTGTGAGGGGAAGTATATGTAGTTGTAGGAAGAGTTCAATCCGTTGAATGGGTGATACCATCAGGAAGGAAGAGACGGATTAATACCTTTCCCAAGGTTATTTGCGCGTAAGTGAATGCAAGAAATTCAACTGGAATTCGAACTCGGCTTCCTGATATCTCGTTCCGAGCCGATAACCACTGCACCACAACGCACATCCGTCAGTTAAACGTTACATCATCAAAAAGCTATTTTGGTAGCCGATGCAACTGTCCAAATAAGTTATTCTGACTGAAACTTCTAAGAAATTAACTTAAATGATGTGAAACCGATTGTTTTTTTTTTAAAGATTCTTTTAGAGGTACATTTGCCAGATTTTTTAAAGATTCTTTTAGAGGTACATTTGCCAGATTTTTTTTAAAGATTCTTTTAGAGGTACATTTGCCAGATTTTTTAAAAAGATTCTTTTAGAGGTACATTTGCCAGATTTTTTTAAAGATTCTTTTAGAGGTACATTTGCCAGATTTTTTTTAAAGATTCTTTTAGAGGTACATTTGCCAGCTTTAAGTCTTATTTGAACTGATCTTTCCAACAATTTTTTTGTCATTCTTTCTTAGTTCCTCTTCCCCAGCCTACTTCATGTAATCTTTCTTTTTAAATTTACTTTTTTGGATGTCCTAATAAGTAACTTCTGTTTTGTTTGGAAGAACTCTAGGGAATACTGTAACTTCTCTTGCTTTCACCCTATTACCTTCTTTCACCCTATTACCTTCTTTCACCCTATTATCTTCTTTCACCCTATTACCTTCTTTCACTCTATAACCTTCTTTCACCCTATTACCTTCTTTCACACTATTATCTTCTTTCACCCTATTACCTTCTTTCACCCTATTATCTTCTTTCACTCTATTACCTTCTTTCACTCTATAACCTTCTTTCACCCTATTATCTTCTTTCACCCTATTACCTTCTTTCACTCTATAACCTTCTTTCACCCTATAACCTTCTTTCACCCTATTACCTTCTTTCACTCTATAACCTTCTTTCACCCTATTATCTTCTTTCACTCTATAACCTTCTTTCACCCTATAACCTTCTTTCACCCTATTACCTTCTTTCACCCTATTACCTTCTTTCACCCTATTACCTTCTTTCACCCTATTATCTTCTTTCACCCTATAACCTTCTTTCACCCTATTACCTTATTTCACCATATTACCTTCTTTCACCCTATAACCTTCTTTCTCACTAATATCTTCTTTCACCCTATTATCGTCTTTCACACTATTATCTTCTTTCACCCTATTACCTTCTTTCACCCTATTACCTTCTTTCACCCTATTATCTTCTTTCACCCTATTACCTTCTTTCACACTATTATCTTCTTTCACCCTATTACCTTCTTTCACCCTATTACCTTCTTTCACCCTATAACCTTCTTTCACCCTATAACCTTCTTTCACTCTATAACCTTCTTTCACCCTATTACCTTCTTTCACCCTATAACCTTCTTTCACACTATTATCTTCTTTCACCCTATTACCTTCTTTCCCCCTATTTTCTTCTTTCACACTATTATCTTCTTTCACCCTATTACCTTCTTTCACCCTATTACCTTCTTTCACCCTATTACCTTCTTTCACACTATTATCTTCTTTCACCCTATTACCTTCTTTCACTCTATAACCTTCTTTCACACTATAACCTTCTTTCACCCTATTACCTTCTTTCACCCTATAACCTTCTTTCACCCTATTATCTTCTTTCACCCTATAACCTTCTTTCACACTATTATCTTCTTTCACCCTATTACCTTCTTTCACTCTATAACCTTCTTTCACCCTATTACCTTCTTTCACCCTATTACCTTCTTTCACTCTATAACCTTCTTTCACCCTATTACCTTCTTAATACTTTTCAGTTTTTGAGGTTCTAATCAATGCTGAATTTGTTAAGCATCTCGCCTTTCACAACAAACAACATGGCAAACAATACACCATGTCAAACCATAAGACTTTCGCTTCGTCAGGTCTACTCTCTGTAACAATTTGTATACTAGTGGCTGTTCTGCATTGCATGGGGTGTAATGAAAGCTTTAAAACTAATCCATGGTCCTGGAGCTCAGACTGTTTGGACGTTGGCACGAAAGACTAAAAAAGCAATAGTTGTTTCCAATTAAAGCGAAACCGTAGACTGAAAGAAAAATAAATGGATGTAAGTCAAATTTTGATTTCCTGGTTTTTTCGTCGGAAACTGAATTTTGAAGGCTAAATAAGTCCTGAGTAAATGGTATCATGGCTGAGACTAACAACTACAATTATATCTACTTAGAGCCAAACCCGAAGCAAACATTAAAATAAAAGGGCTGAAAAAATACAGACATACAGGCAGATAAACAGACACACACACAAACATCTTGCCTTATATATATATATATATATATATATATATATATATATATATATTATCGATTTTCTGCACTATTGTAAGAACTGCAACATTGCAATACTTCTGAATATCGTTTCTTATGTCTTTGTCTATGAGTGTATCAAATTTGATTAAAATCGGACCACTCCTTCTATAACCCGATTTTTTCGATTATCGATTTTCGATATTTATCGGAGGTACCTCGGCACAAAACCTAGCTAAGAACACTCGCAGACGCTTATAGTACAACTGTGTAAATTTTCAAGAAAATCGGCTGAGCCGTTTCGGAGTCTATAGGCAACGGACACACACACAGACACACACAGAGATAAAGTTCCATTTATAAATAAGTTTATATATATATATATATATATATATATATATATATATTTATATATATATATATATATATTCCATTTTTAAACGAGTTAATTCTTTTAAAATATTTATGTAAAATAAATTTAAAATATTTATGGAAAATATTCAAATGTTCTACAATATTTTACATTTAAAATATTTATGGAAAATATTCAAATGTTCTAGAATATAACTGTATAGAACACTTTTGATTACAAATGTGTACTGGTCTAACCTTATTAGGACCAAAAACTAAATATTAAACAAACAATCAATCAA
Source organism: Ascarosepion bandense (assembly GCA_037127315.1). Taxonomy (NCBI): domain Eukaryota; kingdom Metazoa; phylum Mollusca; class Cephalopoda; order Sepiida; family Sepiidae; genus Ascarosepion; species Ascarosepion bandense. The sequence continues at coordinate 780,604 of JBBBDQ010001163.1, forward strand.
TCAATATATATATATATTTAGATATAAAACTTTAATCCATAAAGAAAAGCAGGAAGGTAAATCCCAAAGAACCGATCCTAATTAATATTAATTACATTAATATTAAAAATGATCAAGGTGAAGGGCTCAATGTGATTAATATTAATATATTTAAATTGCAGAGCCAATTATAAAATAAAATAAATTTCGATGTTCAAATCAGTTTTAATTTCAAAATCTAAAAATAGACATTGATTTCTGTCTACTTTCTTATTAATCTCACCCCTTTAATCTTTCTGTGAAGAATATTTTTTGAACTTTCGCCGGTTATATATCTGTCTTTATTCGGAAATAAAAAGTTGCCGAGGATACGTGAAACTTCTCTCAGGGATTTCATGTAGAAATGGCCATAAAACTGATTTGAACATCGATTTTATTTATTTATTTATATATATATATATATATATATATATATATATATATATATATATATATGTATATATATATATATAAACATTCTATATATATATTTATATAAACATTTATATCTTTGAAACCACCTGAGGTGTGGACTGAACAATTATGAAAAGGTCTGTCTATGAAACTCTGAAGTTGTGGTGTCGTATACATCATGTATAAGCTAAGTGATGAATTTTATGTTTTGCGAATTATATATATATATCTAAAAATCTATATATGAAATGGATCACTTTCATACAGTGCTATAATTTATTTCTGAATATCTGGTATCTTGTTATTATCACAACGTTTAGGAAAATGGATTGAACCGAGATCCATCCTTGTGTCTGGTAATCCAGATTAAAAATCTGGAAACAATGCAAGAAATAGCTGAGAATTTATAAATAGCAAAACGAGACATCCCTTGTATTGTGGAGTTAGTGCTGAATAAATAACGAGAAGACTCGGAAACAGTGAAATAAAAATAATGTATTAACAAAATACAAATAGTTGTTAAAGCTGAGTCTATCCCCACTCAGCTGCAGGACAAATCAAGTTACGACCTTTACACTCTCAGTCTCTGGATCTGACTCCCATTTACACCCATAGATTAAATAAATGGTTCAGTTCGGAATTTCCTGAATGTTACCTGGATTGAGAGACACATGAAGAAGAGCTGAAATCAGAGCGGTCAAAACTTTGTCATAGCATCAACAAAGAAATAAAATATTAGTTTGAATACATATAATGTAAACATGGCCTACAAGTTTATAATCTGACTAACAATTGAAATTTTTTTTATATTTTATTTTTGAATGTTTCTATCAAATGATCATTGGAAAGTTACATGTCTTGATTTCCAACTTTCTTTTAATTCGACCAACTTTCTTTAAAAACATTTATAGAGTCTGATTGCTGTATCTCGCTGTGATAATGAGACCAGAAAACCATCGTGATAATGTACTTTTCACGGCCATGTTTGAACTTCTTCTTTCCTGTAATGCAAGACATATGTCATTCGTTGCCGAGTAGTAGCAGAAATTTTCGGTGGTCCTGTTATTCTGATGTTAAAAAAATAGGGTACAAGAACGTGGAGATGCTGATTAACATCAAAACTTGTGTGAAGTGCTATGAAAAAAAAATTCCTATTACATTTGGCTAATGTTAAACATACTATGAAGAAATAGAATGTTTTTGAGCTGCACAGGTGGTTCCAAGCAGCGAGAGAGATTAGCGGAATTAATGCAATAACTGGACAGCCAAACATTCAAAGAAAAAATATTAATGTTTATTAGGAAGTATTGAAATGTTTACGAGAATATGTCCTGCTGGAACGGCCAAACTCTTCTTGGATAATTGGATTCTTCACCGTGGCAATATTCTAATACATGATGCATTAAGAGTTCGTATGTTCTGCGTTATAAACGAAAAATCGATTACAGTAATGGGCCGCCAACCTTATTCACCAAACTTAGACCCCCTGTGAATTTTTATTATTTCTAAATTGAACATTGCCCTGAAAGGACGAAGATGTACTGACATTCATGACATCCAACAAACTGTGACTATATTACTGAATGATGTTCCGGTAAACGAATTCCAAAACTGTCACAAAGTGCATTGCTTCACAAAGGGTACTTTTGAAGGTGACAAAAGCCGATGTTGACCAGGTAAACAAACTTCGCTTTCACACGGTAATTAACTTTTCATACCTGTTGTCCCCATTTAATTTATTTTTAGATTATATTTCTATGAAGCCATTCTCCAGGTGCAAGTCAAAAGTCTCACAGGAATCTTGACGTTTATTTAATTTCCGATCAGATTTTTGAAAAAAAAAAAAAAAAAAAAAACAGGTCGATATATTTTCAGCACCCTTCATTCAATTCCAGTTCAGCTTTAGAAATATACTGATTGTATTAATCCTAGTTCTTTCACCACTCCGTATCTCCTTTCCTTTCTCTCCACCTTTGCAACTGTCATCACACCTGTACTCCCATCCTTCTCTTGCTCCTTTCTAACTAGTTCGTCTTCCTCTTCACTCTCTTCTACTTAATCTTTTTACTCTTATGTAGCCTTCTGCACATCAGTGGCATTACCGCCTTGCTCGAGATGATACGATTAAAAAAATATCCATTGTTTCTTTTTTTTTCAGCCATTTGTTTCTTTAGGACAATATTTAAACCATTTTTCATCAGTCTCCTGTATTTTTTATTAGTCCACTTTTATTAGTAGAGTGTTTTTTTCTGTTCAGTTTCGTTTTGTTCATTTTTTGTATTTATTTTTTTTAATAGTCCGTTGATTTTATCTGTCAACTATTTTGAGCAGTTCACTTTGTACCAGTCTATTTTTACTCTTAACTGACTTGTGATCTGAACATCATTTAATCCGATCGAAGCATTTTATTCATATTAATTTTGCTTCTTTAAATCCTTCCTTTGAGTTCAAATTATTTAATCCATATTACTTGTGTTTCCAGAAAATCAATTCTAAAAAAAAAAAATCCATCTTTAATTAATTTTGCAAAAAATGTTTAATAGATTTATTAGTTAGACCCGGGATTTATTTAGTGATGTGGTAGCCTTGGGTGACTCACTAGCTTTGTACCAGGGAAATTATAGAAAAAAACTACCTTTTTCCGTTGAAATTTTCATTTACTTCCTATCATTCCAGGATTTAGTCTATCAGCTTTCTAACCCTTGCTATGGAACAAATATTAATAGGTTTTGTAAAGTCACATATTTTAGAAATAACGCCTTCGAAAAATACTTTCAGCTCTTTTTTCTTTCTTAACCCGAATGTATATTATGTACCGACATATATATTCTTTTTACAACGTAACTTGATCTCGGCAGCACGATTCCTCAGACTACAACAAAACGAGGTCGGCCATGTTTGTTCTTGTCGTGGATCTTCGTTGCCAATTTGTTGTGGAGATATAGCGAAACTTCGCCCCAAAGTTGTAGTGACCAGTTTGGTCGGAAGTAAGACACGGAACAATAATATTAGTATAACAAGAAACAAGATATTCAAATGAAATGTTAATAATAAATAACTACAAAAAAGGAAGTCCGAAAGAGCCTCGACTTGGTTATTACTCTCTGCCTTCGGGCAGAGAGTTCGACGAAGCGCAAGGCAGTTAACTGGCATCAACTGCTTCCCCCGGTAGTCACGCAAGTAGCTATTTATAACAGGAGGAAGATTCCATTCCTCGTAGGAGGGCACCATAACAGTTCTCTAGTGGGTAATCCGGGCCATGTAGTCCAGCCAAATATTCCTGTCTGATTTTCCCCAGACGAGAATCTAACCTTCCACGGAGCCTCGACTGGGTTATTACTCTCCTCCCGAAGATAGAGAGTTCGACAAAGTGCAAGGCAGTTACCTGGCATCAACTGCAGTATAAATTACCTTCCTACTTAAGACAAAAGCATGTGCCTTGTGGTGCAGTGGATATCGACTCTGAACGACAAATCGAGGAGCTGAGTTCGAATTCCAGTTGAATTCCAGTTGAATTCCTACACGCAAATACCCTAGAAAAAGCTATTAATCCGTCACTTTCTTCCAGTTATGGATTAAATAACAGGAATTAACACACACACACACACACACACACACACACACACATATATATATATATATATATATATATATATATAATCCTTCAGAACATGTACAAAATACAAATTACTACAAAATTGTACATTTTGTTTTGATATTAAAAGAACAATGTCTTATCAGGTAGTAAATAATGATGGTAATAAATGTTATTTTTGACATATTTTTAATGATGGTAAAAAAAATTGACATATTACTAAATCAGAAGCATGTATCTACAGTAAATTGTACAATTAACCTTACAAACTTTCTAGAATTATATAATCTAAGGTTTGAAACTCCAACAATAATAAACTTTTTACAGTATTAATCTTAGTATCTTGATTCTTCTTCTTCGTCTATGTGCCCTGTCCCTTCAGGACGTAGGCGATCATGGCTCTCCACGTCTCCCTATCGCTTGTGGCTCTTGAGTTAAACTATGTGCTCTCTCTTCTTAGGTTATTTTATCTTTATTTTTATCTTTATTTTCTATTACAAATTGTGATCTATTTAATTTAATTTTTAATTTTGACATTAATTTAATTTTTTTCTTTAACTTTTATATTTTTTAATTTTAATTTAATTTATTTATATTTTGAATTTTGAATTTTTCCAATTTTAAATTATACATTTTAATTTTAGTTTTTATTTTAATTTTTAAGCTTAATTATTTTTAAAATTTTACTTCTAATTTATTATATTAACACTAACAAATTTATATCTTCATGTTGTATTTTTGAATGTCCTTTGATCTGCGTCTTTTGAATAATTCCTATGTTTGTGTATGAGATCTCATCATTTAGTTTTATACAATGTAACTAACGAATGTATCTATCTGCAATTCATTTCCGACCAATGTTTGAAATTTCAATGTCTTTGCAGCCTCTGTCGTCTCCTCCCCATTTTCTTCCCTATTCGCATTTTCTTTCTTATCTTCTATGTTAAGCCCAGAACCATTCTATTTTCATTTACGGTTATTTACTTAGCAATAAATACTAACAAATAGTATGAAATACATCATGTTTTTAAAACACTGGGTTGGCCTAATAATTATTGCCAGTAGTGTATATATATATATATATATATATATAATCTACAGGGTGCGAGGGGTAAATTGTCGCTATTTGACTTGTAAAAATTTTTGGAAATTAATAATATAAAAAGAACCATTCTATTTTCATATACAATTATTCACTTAGCAATAAATACTAAAAAATAGTATGAAATACATCATGTTTTTAAAACACTGGGTTGGCCTAATAATTATGGCCAGTAGTGTATATATATATATATATATATATATATATAAAATCTACAGGGTGCGAGAGGTAAATTGTCGCTATTTGACTTGTAAAAATTTTTGGAAATTAATACTATAAAGAGAACCATTCTATTTTCATATACAATTATTCACTTAGCAATAAATACTAAAAATTAGTATGAAATGCATCATGTTTTTTTCTTTTTAATCGTATCACACCGAGCAAGGCGGTAATGCCACTGATGTGCAGGGGGCTACATAAGATTAAAAGATTAGATAGGAGGAAAGTGAAGAGAAATACGAACCAGTTAGAATGAAGCAAGAGAAGGATGGAAATACAGGTGTGATGACAGTTGCAAAGGTGAGGAGAAAGGGAAGGATATACGGGGTGGTAAAGGAACTACTCAAGTGGTTAATAAGTGAGTATTTACATTGCATTTAAATTCCTGGAGGTGGTAGCCGTCAGGAAAGAAAGAATATGGAAGCAAGTACCACAGGTGGGAAGTGCGAGAGAAGAAGCTACAGGAGTAGAATTGTCGTCTTGATTTGGTTAATCTAACTGTGAATGGGTGGGACCCAGTTGCCAATCTGGTTGCACGAGTAAACACCTGTTGCAGAGGTACCAGTGACTTCAGTTGGCTTAATAATTATGGCCGTTAGTGCATAACATTTGACCTCTGACATTATCAGCTTATGATTAAACTGTACAGGGTTACCGTTAAAATATTTATGACGAATGAGGTGTGTGATATGACTGAAGTAGGAGATATTTGGAAGTAAATAATGAAGATAAGAAAGAAAGTTTACAATTGACCTTTTACCTGATAAGGTTAAAATTGTACTGTAGAGAATTTTCATTATAATGGTCATGATGAATGTAGTGTGTGTGTGTTATGTATGAAAGATCATATTGTTTTTTTAATCGTTTCACCCCAAGCAAAGGCGGTAACACTACTGATGTGCAGTGGGCTTCTTCTTCTTCTTCTTCTTTTATGTGCCCTGTCCATGCAGGACGTAGAGGATCATGGTTCTCCATGTCTCCCAATCCCTCGTGACTTTTAGTATATTTGCTCCTGTTACTCCTGGCAACCCCCGTTCCGTCATCCACCTGATCAGGCACTGCAAATATGTTATCCGCTGCCTTCCTCTGTCTCCTTTTCCTTCTATCTCGCCAGTCAGTATCAGGTTCTCCAAGCCCTCCTTCCTCATTGCGTGTCCCAGGAACATCAGTTGTCTCTTCCTGATGCTCAATAACAATTTCCTTTTTGTTGCTATTCTTTCCAACACCTCATCGTTGCTTGCATGCTCAGTCCACGATATCCGCAGCATCCTTCTGTAGAACATTTCCGCTGCTTCCAGTTTTGTCCTCATTTTCGATGATATTTTCCAGCATTCACTGCCGTATTGAAGAACTGACATCACACAGCAATCCAGCACTCTTTTCTTTGTTTCTAGTGAAATTTTCCTGTGTGTTAGTACTTTACTCAGCTTCTGGAACGCGTCCTTTGCCATGCCAATTCGCCGTCGGATCTCTGTGTCGCACTTTCCATCTCCTGTTAGAACACTTCCTAGGTATTTAAATTTTTGTACTTGCTTGATTCTGGTATCCCCCACCTGTATTTGGCATTTTGGATTGCACCTTTTGCTGATAACCATGGATTCAGAGGGCTACATAAGAGTAAAAAGATTAGATAGGAGGAGAGTGAAGAGAAAGACGAAACAGAAAGGAGCAAGAGAAGGATGGAAATACAGGTGTAATGACAGTTGCAATGGTGGAGAGAAAGGAAAAGATATACAGGGTGATGTAGAAAGAACTGAAGTTAAGCGGTTAAGAGATGGGTATTGATATTGCATTTAAATTCCTGGAGGTTATGGTAAAAAATAAAGATTGTGAGGATAAGGAGGATAGATAACGATTGACTCATGGTTTGATGAGGTTAATTTTGTAGTTTAGGTGTTACTTTTCAAAAGGCTATGTTTAATGAGGTGTGTGATATGAATGAAAGAGGAGATGGTAGGGAGTAAAGATTATGAGGATAAGGAGGATAGAAAACAATTGAAACGTTGTTTAAACAGTTTAAGATTATAGTGTAGATGGTTACTGTTAAAGTAGTTATAATGAATGAGGTGTGTGATATGCGGATGTGCTTTGTGGTGCAGTGGCTATCGACTTGGAATGAGAAATCAGAGAGCCAAGTTCGAATTCCAGCTGAATTCGTTGCGTTTACTTACAGCAATTGGGAATGGTATTAAACCACCCTTTTCTCCCTCTAGCTATGGGTTAAATGGCAGGACAGGTTGGGTTCTATAGTTTTAGTTGGCAACCGGTCTACCGCAGAAAGAAATGGCAACCCACTGCATAAAATCTTCTGTCTAGTCAGTCGTTGATCGACAAAGACATGATCGTCTAAGCGTGTACCCCGTATAAAACTTAACTGACTGTGTGGTTTAAATGAAGATAAGACGGGGATATTGTGGGGATGATATTAGAACAGTCTTTAGTTTGAAGGTGTTAGGTTTGTTTTGTTCAAGGAACCCTCAGCGGGAGTCTGTTTCACAAAGTGTCTGTTCTTGTGGGGGGAATAATCTTTCTGTGATGAATATTCTGGTTACATTGCGAACACGATGGAGATGCTTGTGATTCAAATCTTTTGAAGTGGCATGTCTTGTCCTAGCTGCAAGAAAGAAACAGAATAATAAGAGTAGAATAAGACAAAATTGATGGTTTGATGATTAGAATAAAAATGTATCCTCAAATTAAATGTTTTTTCGGGCAGATGCACATCAATTTGAACCATGAAGAACAACCGATCTTCACGACTGAACATATTGCCACTCTAACGCTTTTCTTAACAGAATTTTGTTACAACTTTTTCTCTTCCCAGCGGTGTGTTGCATCGTCTGCCATCCAGACAACAGGCACATTTTATCTCGTTACGTGATTACTTTAAAAGAAGAAAAAAAAACACGTTTACTTCGTATTTCATTTGGGATTCGATCAACAGTGAGACCGACGACGCGTGTTCTTCTGCATTGTCCGGCTTTGTCAATGCTTCGTTGGTCAGTTTGTCTGGCTCATTGAGCGTCCAGCCGTTCCTGTTGACAACCTGTCCCGCGTAAATTATTTAACGTCCGACTACTTTAATTGAAAAGGACTTCTGAGAATTGACCGGTACTTTGAATGAGAGATTGAAAAAAAAAAAACAAAAAAAAAACAATACAAAAAAAAAACAATACAAAAAAAACAAACAAAAAAAAACAAACAAACAAAAAAAAAACAAAAAAAAACACGGAAGCCAAAGTGTCTTGATGTTTCATTCACGCCTACCAAACTGTAAATTCTCACTGATACAGACTCAATGACGAAATAAGAAATGAATGTAAGAAAAAAAAAGTTTATTCTGAGAATTATTTTTATATATCTCTAAAATCGGCGAGGAAACAAAATACATATAAATATTGCACGGTCATATCTTTTGAAAAAGATGGAGGCACAAGTCAAGCACAAAATGCCTGCTAAGGAGCCTAATACCATTAGAACAAAAAATAAAATGTCGCAAAATTGTAAAAATTGTCGGTAAGAACCTGATAAATTCAATTAACGTTTGCGTATGGATATCAAAAGGTCAAGTGTCTATCATAAAATTTGGAGCTTCCATACAAGTCATAAATGATTGTGGAGATGGCAATTAATGTCTGCAAAGACAAAAGGTAACCCACTGATTCGCGCAAAATGCCTGTTAAGAAAGTTGAATTATCAAGAGCTGGAATACTTTCGTTTTTCTCTGATGAGAAAATATAACCATAATAAGAAAATCCGAGAATTATTTATCAATAATAATAACAAATATCTCACATAAAACATGCTACATTCTTCATCATAATGCTTCAATTCTTTTTCTTCTTCTTCTTCTTCTTCTTCTTCTTCTTCTTCTTCTTCTTCTTCAGTTGCTGCTTTTCTTCTTCTTCTTCTTCCTCATCTGTTGCTGCTTTTCTTCTTTATAGTTTTCTGTAGCTGCTTTTTCTTCTTCATCTTCTTCTTCTTCTTACGACTTCGGCGATATATGCATAACTCCTCAGCAATGAATTGAGTTCTTTCGGCGAGTGGTGTGTGTAAACGCCGCTTATATATAATACGCTAAAATTTCTTTTCGTTGATTCTATGTGCTTATGGCTTCGGGTTCAGCGACTCCGACTGACAGCAAATCGGTCGAGTTTCCATCCCGACCGGAGGCAAGTGCTTGTCTAGTCACACTGATGTGATACAGAGAAACAGGCTTGCATGTGGATGTAACAGAGTCGGAATATTTCTAAACGTAAATCTAACTGTAATAATACATTTAAACTTTGTTTTAAAGAAACAGACGCTTCTAGTTTAAATTTTAAAATCATTTATTTCTGATGAAAGGCAGAGGCCAGTCTGACATATCAAATATATATATATATATATAATAGAAAACAATAAATACTGTCAAAAACATACATGTTTAACTTACAACTTTTTAGTAGTTTATACGTGGATTATGGATTATTATCATTATATATATATATATATATATATATATATATATATATATTATCATTATATATATCATTATTATCATTATATATATAGATTATTATCATTATATATATATATATATATGTATATGTCGTATATATAAGTCATGCATATACATATATATATATATATATATATATATATATATATATATTTATATATATATATATATAAATAAAAATATATCAATAAAAATGTTTTAGCCGCGTCCGACATGTGTGATTTGAGTTCTGTGACGTAAAAGGTTGGAATAAAAATTAATTATAAAGGCCAATTTTTTTTTTAATAAAAATATTTTAGTCGCGTTTGACATCTTTGATTTGATTTCTGTGACGTAATCCAGAAACCATCTTAGATTTTAGAACTTTTACAGAGCAAATGTAAAGAATCGGCTCCATTGGCCAAAAAGTGCGAAAGGGAAAATTATTGAATGTTGTCGTTTTGTTATCTCTATATATAAAAGGCAATCTGTGAGTCTGTTCCCTATGCACGCCTATATTTTTTAAGCTACGCCATTCAAACTTTCTAGGGACACATATATACAGGAAAGCCAGGTCGTAATTAGAACACTCTCAGCTATTGGGCGTGTATAATGATAAAATACACGCTAAAACGTCTGCCTCCTACCGAGCTCCCATATCTCGGCGGTAGAATCGCCGACTGACGCAAATTCAGCCGGGTTTCAATCTTGGTAAAAAGGAATCGGATGTCTAACCGTACTGATGAGCTGTGATACAGCGAAACAGATCTTTCTGCGGATGACTATATATATATATATATATATATATATATATATATATATATATATATATGATGAATATTATGCATCATTACGATTGAGCCCTCTAGAGAAGATCATTTGAAAAAACAAAACACACACATATATATATATATATATATATATATATATATATATATATATATATATATATATCACACCCTGATTGAGCACTCTGGAAAAAACAGTAGCTACTCTAGCATACACGCATCGTTCAATCAGTAATGAATTATAACACTCTCAGCTATTGGGCGTGTATAATGATAATATACATGCTAAAAGTCTGCCGCCTTCTACCGGGCACCCATAGCTCAGAGGTAGAATCGCCGACTGACGCCAATTCAGCCGGGTTTCAATCCTGGGTAAAAAGCAATCGGATGTCTAACCGTACTGATGAGCTGTGATACAGCGAAACAGATCTGTCTGCGGATGACAATATATTATAAGTCATAGTTTAGAACATGGACAAATTATAATTTACTACAAAAGTGTACATTTTGTTTCGACATCGAAACATTTTGTAATAAATTATAATTTGTACATGTTCTAAATTATAACTCGTAATAAATATTTATTTCACTATTTGAATATTTAAATTATTTTTTAAGCATTGTTAATACTTTCTTCCTTCTTTATATATATATATATATATATATATATATATATATATATAACTAGTAAGTTTTGGTTATAATTAAATTAGACCAGTATACAGTTCTATTAAAAGTTTTCAATACATTTATATTGTAGAGTTTTTTAATATTGTTTCACACATTCGGTATTTTCATATGAAGATACCGAAAGGTTGAAACCTATGTTGCAGAAAAAACTCATTTAGTGATATATATATACCACTCTTCTCTTGGTGGAGCGCCCAACAAAAGCTAAAGTTGAAGAGATCGGGGTACCACACGTTGGCTTGATCAGACGCGTGTCGGATGGGTACCCGCGGTCAACTAGTCAGGTAGTAACCGAGATTCAGAATTTTTGTAAAAATTCGGAAAAATGAAGTTCGAAAATGGAATTAAACAGTGGCAGTAAACAGCCTTGTTTGTGGTGATATGATTAAAAAATACACAATACTGTTTCACTCGTCTTGACTAAGTCCTTTCATTATTTGAAACTTATGGGTTTTAAAATTTATGTTATCCGTTAAGAAATACAGTTGGTATTTACCCTGCTCCCCCACTCGAGCGAGTTATGACACAATGTGAGTTTTGGGGAACCCAAGCGCAGATGTTGTGGGGCCAGTAGTTAAAGATTACCTGACTCCCCCCACTTAAGCGGTAACTGGGTACAAAGCTTGTCTTAGCAAGTCTAAAGTTATTTTAGCACGTTTGTTTTAACGCAGACTCACCAAAAGGCAGTTTAGTCGTTCGGTAATAAGCTAATCTATAACGCTTGACGATACCGAAAGGTTGCAACTATGGTAGCGTCATCGGCTGATCTTTCTAATTTTATTTTTAAGCTCTGCATTTGAAATCTGTATGGTGTTATTTTTCTTTAAATGTGTATTGAGCATATTTTATTTAACTGTTTACTGGTCTGATCTGAACAATAACTGCTGAATATATATATATATATATATATATATATATATATATATATATATATATATATATATATATACTGTAATTTTGTTATTACGATGGTTTTAAAACCATTATATCAGTACACAATAATGTTCATACTTCAGAACAATATTGTTCTTCTTCAGGTGATATGATGAAAAAGATTTATTTTATAAAATATAAGAAGAATTCATGGCTATTCAGAAAATTAAAGAGGGTGGTTAGAATTAATAAAACAATATGGTTGTAGGTGTGTCAAAATTGCTCAATCAAAAGTGAGAATTCGGTTAAACTATGGAGTTAAAAAATTTGGGTTGCATGGAGAACAATAAAGATTTATGTCAAAACATGACACCTTATTTCGTCTGTGTAAGAAATATATTAGGAACCCATAAATGAGTAGATAATAATCTTTAACAGAAAGTTGGATTTTAGTTTATTTTAAAATTTGATTTTTAAATTACCTCATCTGTTAAAGAGGCTGGATTGGTTTGGTTAAAATTAGAATTAAGTATTTATACTATACTAAGGTATATTTGAGTTATGAAAACTAAATAAGTATTGTGTAGTTCATTAATTTTAGTAAAATAATTTTCTAAGTACTATTAGAGCATAAGTTATAAATGAACATTATAATTAATTAAATTTTAAAGGCAAATATTTGCGGTATATAGAGGGTTTTAATCTAGTTATTCTTTCCCTTCCTTATATATATATATATATATACATATATATATATATATATATATTAAGAACGGAAATAGGGGTTGTTCAAACGAGAGAATTGGTATAGACGAAAAAAGTGCAAGAAACCGCGAACGTTTTGTTTAAAGCGTATATTTCTTCTTCTTATTTTTAATATTACTTGCTTTTTGTATAATATATTAAGTGACAATAGTGGTATTTGTGTCGGTTAACGTGTTTCGAGTCAAAAGTTGACTCGCTTCAGGCGAATACACTTGTGACTTTACATATCGAGATTCGTTTGTCTTTCTGACCGCCTAAAATACCGTGTGTATATAGATAAGTGGTCGATGAGGAGGACTAATATTTTATAACGCAAAAATGCACAACTACAAAACATTTCCCACAACACAAAATGGATGACACTACTACTACTACAAATCACACAATCAAACATACTTATTTAACCAAGATCACCCAGATATGGTAACACCAAAATTTCCAACACAAACCCCTACTACCCAGAAATTTCAACAGATGTAAATCGAGGTACCTCACCAACTAGAAAACATTTTTCGAACATCCAATCCGAAGGAAAAACTAATTTAAAAAATACAAAGCCTATTAATATTAATCTTTCCTCATCTCCTTTAAAAGAAGAGAAAATATACCTTCTAATGTCAAATCTAAAATTCTGTCCCACCCCAAAAAATAGCATTACAGACCCAAAGAATTCTTTCGAGAATTCAAACGGAAATTTAGACTTACAGAAACATTACACAACAACAACAATACTACCGATATCTCAATAGCAAAAAAATAAATCTAAATATTTCCCAAATAAGAATAACAATTCAAATGAAATTAAGATATTCTTTGAAAAACTATGAGACACAAGCTTTTAAAACAATCACAACCACCATAATAGTTCTACACACAAAAAACTAGCATTAGAAAGTAATCGTGCGCACAATGACATAATAATAAAAGGAAGCAGGCAATGGCAGTGTTGTAGTCATTATGGATAAAACTTACAACAAAACAGATATTCAAGATATGCTGGAGGCGAAAATAACTACAGATTAATCAACCATAATATAGTTGAAAACATCGAATTCAGAAATAAAAAAATCTGCGTTACACACAATAAAGTACTAACGAAAACAGAAAAAAGATTTTCATACAGACTTTATTTAAAAAAATCAGCATTTTTTGTTTTACGAACTCTTAAACATACATAAATCAAATACAAGTAAAGCAGCTATCCAGGAACAAAAATCTAAATACATTCACACTCTAAACCCTAGCGATCTTAAATTCAGAGCCATTGTAGCAAGGTCAGCCTGACCAACAAGCAGACTGAGCAACCTAATAGATGAAATATTACAACCATACACGATAAAAATAAAAAGCTACATCAGAGATAGCATCTATTTCCGAAGCTTTATACCGCAAAAAGTAGACCAAGTTACACTCATAGTAACATTTGATGCGAACTGCCTGTACAGTAATATACCACATGTACTAGGTAAACATGCCATTATATTTTGGATTGAGAAACACCCAGAAATACTTCCTACATGCTTCACAAAATAATTTATTATACAGAGTATAGAATTAATTTTAGACAACAATTCATTCCAATTTAACAACCAAAATGATATTCAAACAACAGTTACCGAGATGGGGACAAAATGGCACCGACATATACAACATTCACACTAGCATATCTAGAAAACCTATACAAACAAATAGAATACAAATATGGGGAAGATATAAAGACAGAATTCAGTAAATTATGGAAAAGAGATCTAGATGATTGTTTTATCTTTTTCAGATTAACATGGGGAGACATAAATAAACAACAAAATCTAGTCCAAAACTTGCACGCCAAAATTAAGTTTACACTAGAATATAGTTATAATAAATCGCCATTCCTAGACATACTTATAAAAAACGAAAACAATTACCTCATCACAGACATTTACCATAAACTCACAGACACCTACCAATATCTCCATTTCAAGAGTCACTACCCTAAAAGTTGCATAAAATCCATCCCCCACTCCCTAACACGACGAATTTGTACAATATTAACTGACGAAATTCTTCGTAAAATATGCCTAGAAGAACTATGAAAAACGCTACAAATAAGAGGATACCCCATTCCACTAATAAACAACGGTTTCCAACTGGCAGAAAAAATAACATTAGAATCTCGCCGGAATAAAAAAAAAACATGACAAAGGAGAAAATATTCCAGCATACGTTTCAACACACAACAAAAACAACCCAGAATAATTTACACGTAGAATTACTCAACTTTAAATGATAAAGGAAGTCTTAAAGACAAATAAAATAATTCAAAGCAAACGCCAACCCCCAAATTTAAAAAAAGTAACCTTATCAAAATTCGAACAATACGCAACAAAATGCAACAAAAAAGATTTTGGGTATGCAACATCATAATAGAAGGAAAGGTCTTCAAGTTCGAAAACGCATCTACATTCGAAAGAAAAACAAAATGATCTTCAACTCTAAAAACGTAATTTATGCTCTAAATCGCGATGAATGCGCAAAAATATACGTGAGGGCGACACCAGGCCTGAATAAAAGAGTAGCCCTGTATAGAAGTAACATTAAATTAGCCAATAACCGGAAATTGTTTCAACACTTACACGATGTATTTGAGATAAATTCAGAGTATTGCCTATCTGCAAAAATGCAGGTTATGATACACTCATGATGCAGGAAGAAATATTTATGAAAAACACAAGCCTTCCCTCGACAAAGCAACATGAAAAACCTAAGACACACATAGACGCACTAAATTCAAACACGCTAAAAAAAAAAATAGAGTGAACCACAGCAAAAAATATTATTCCAAAAACAACGAAATTGAACTACATGACCCGTAGAATTGAATAAAAATCACAAAAAAAATTTGAAGTATAAAAAAAACCAAACACGTATGCATATGAACTATCTGAACTGATCACCAACCACTTATCTATATATACAAGGTATTTCAGTCGGTCAGAAGAACAAACGGAACACGATATGTAAAATCACAAGTTTATTCACCTAAAGGAAGAAAATTTTGTAGTCAAAACACGAATGGCGACACAAATACCATTATGGACACAATATATTATACAAAATACAAGTAATATTAATAATACTACTAATAACAATAAATCTACACTTTAAATAAAACGTTCACAGCTTCTCGCACTTTTTTCTTATATATATATATATATATATATATATATATATATATATATATATATATTTATTTAGTATATCGAGGCAGCAAGTAATTTTCTAGACATATGCTATTAAATATAAGAGACAATGAATGTCTATTATGTTTAATCATGAGCCGTACTAAACGTCGTATTTTTGCTTTAATTTCAGTTGAAAATAAAGACAAAAATTCTCCAACATTTGGATAATTATTTATTGGCTTTCTTCTAAGCTTTCGGCTCACATGAGCCATCTTCAGAGAGGTAGTTTAAACTGAAATATTATAAAATCCACCATCACCGACGATTTTATCCTGTGTTGACATATTTATATTTAATAGCATATGTCTAGAAAATATATATATATATATATATATATATATATATATATATTTGTAAACATATACTCAGTTATGATCTGACATAAATGACAGGATGGTTAAATAAAAAGAAGACAAGATGAAAAATGTATTTAACTCACGTACGCGTTTCCTCCTGGGATGGACTTTATCAAGGCAAAAAGACGAAATGAGCTTTATTCCAAATTATTCGAAAAGATTAACAGAATATTTTAGTTTTAGAACTCTTTCAGGCGTCGTGCAATGTCACGAGATGTTAAAATGAAGGGAATTCAACCGTTTTAACATCTCGTTATATATTGAAATTTTATAATCAATCCGAAGTTGACTCTCTTCAGGCGAATAAATTTGTGACTTTACATATCGAGAACCGTTTGACTTTCTGACGACCAAAAATACCGTGTATATATAGATAAGTTAACGGGGTTAAATGACAGGAAAGATTGGGTTCTATAACCTTGGTTGGCAACCAGTCTCACAACAGAAAGTAATGACAACCTACTGCGGGAAAATCTTTTCAATCAGTCATGTCTCTTTCTAGACATGGTCGCCTAAGCGTGTATGTAGTATGGTACTTAACTGACTGATATATATATATATATATATATATATATATATATATATATATATATATATATACACACTAGCAGTATAGCCCAGCGTTGCTCGGGTGTAATGAATGCTTTAAAACTAATCCAAGTTCTGGAGCTCAGACTCTTTGGACGTTGACATGAAAGACTAAAAAGCAATAGTTGTTTCCAGTTCAAGCGAAACCGTAGACTGAAAGAAAAATGAATGGATGTAAGTCAAATTTTAATTTCCTGGTATCAATATCAAATAAGTTTTTTTCGTCGTAAACTGAATTTTGAAGGCTAAATAAGTTCTCTGAGTAAACGGTATCATGGCTGAGACTAAGAACTAAAATTATATCTACTAAGAGCCAAACCCGAAGGAAAAACTAAAATAAAAGGGTTGAAAAAAATACAGACATACAGACAGATAAACAGACACACACACAAACATTTTACCTTTTGTATATATATATATATATATATATATATATATATATATATATATTATCGATTTTATGCACTATTGTAAGAACTGAAACCTTGAGACTTCTGAATATCGTTTCTTATGTATTTGTCTATGAGTGTATCAAATTTGATTAAAATCGGGCCACTCCTTCTATAACCCGATTTTTTCGATTATTGATTTTATTTTTAGATATTTATTGGGGGCACCTCGACACAAAACCTAGCTAAGAACACTCGCAGACGTTTATAGTACAAATGTGTAAATTTTCAAAAAAATCGGTTCAGCCGTTTCGGAGTCAATAGGTCGTTACACACACATACACAGACACACACACACATAGACAAAGTTCCATTTATAAATAAGTTTATATATATATATATATATATATATATTGTGTGTATTTTGGCAGCATTTTTTCATTAATGCAGGTTTCATTGAATAATATAGACAAGTTTTGTCTATTAATTTTGTGTAGGATCCGTTCATACCGTCTGATATACTTGATGGTGATGTCGTTAAAAGACAACAAAAAATCACAGTATTTGTTGAATTTTTTATCAGGTCTAAGCTTTCGGCTCACATAAGCCATTATCAAAGAGTAAATAATAACACACAGTAAACATAGAACATTTAAGCTATTAACAATAAAGATAATTGAATTGAAAATATAAGTCCATCCCTACCGTGGCGGATGGCCGAAGACAGTGGTGTTGTGGTCCCTGGTCTGATTACAGACATTTGAGTACGTTGTTGGAAATATCGAAATTGATTGTATTCAAACCAGGTTTAAACTGTTTAATGTAGAGTGCTTCGAGGATTTTTAGTTTCTGCTTATTATTTTCTTGTTTGAGTATGTACGTGTTATCAACAAGCGTTTTTCTCAGAAGTGTGCGTTGATAACCGTGTTGTTCTAAATGACGGAATATATTTGAATTTTTATTTAAGTGCAACGTCAGACGCCGTGAGAGCGAATTTGTGGTGTGGCCGATGTAGATATTATTGAGGTTGTTAGAGATACATTCTCTAAATGGACATATGAATTTATATACTACATTGGTCTTTTGCAAATCACTAACGGTGGGGGAAGAGTCGTTGCGGACAAATGAATTAGATGTAGTGGATTTAGTGTAATATATAATGAACTTAATTCTTTTGTTAGGGTCTGTTGGAGAAATATTAGTATTTATGAGTTTTTTTAGGATGTTTTCATCTAGTTGGTAGTTGGAGTGCATCTGGCTACGGTATAAGAGAGTGATATGTTTAGGATTGGTTGGGTTAGTATCATGTGTTGTTTTTTCCATGTTAAGCTTTTTAAGAAAGTAATGTATTTGTTCATCAACTATGTAGTTGGGAAAATTATTATTGATGAGTGTCTGTTTTATGTTTTTTAGTTCACTGTAGAAGATCTGATTTGTAGATGAATTGACTTTTGCACGGTATAATAGATTTTTAATAATGGCTATTTTGTAATAGTGGGGGCATTCACTAATATAATTGAGTGTGGAGGGATTTTTATTAGTGGGTTTTTGATACGGTGAGATAGTAAATTTATTGTTGTCAGTGTTAATTAATATATCAAGAAAAGGAATTTTGTTATCTTTGCTAAGTTCATAAGTAAATTTTAAAACTGAGTTATTTTGAAACTGTTTTTGAAGTTGTAAGATTTCATTAGTATTTTTAATTGATAGTAGGATATCATCAACATATCTTAGATATATTGATGGTTTTGTAAATTTTGCTAAAATCTAAACTTAATAAACTCATTAGTGCCAACAACGCTGATCAGAATTCCTTAAAACTCCCTAAAATTATTGGTGACTATAAACCTGGTTACATATACGGAACCATAAAAACTCATAAACCTAACTATCCTCTCCGCCCTATCATATCCCAAATTCCTACTCCTGTATACCAGTTAACTAAACATATTAACCAGCTTATCACACCCTACCTTCCGAGTAAATACAGCATAAAGTCAACCCTAGAGGCAATCCAAATCCTCAAATCCTCAAGAATGAAAAACCTAATAATGAAATCATAGCTTCACTTGATGTGGAAAACCTTTTTACTAATGTACCCGTCAGTGAAACTATTGATATAATTATAAGAAATGTTTACAGTAATCCTTCATTACCCCCACTCAAAATTAATCCCAACATCCTAAGAAAAATTCTACTAGCTTGTACTACTGAAGTGCCTTTTGTTGATCCAAACAACACTATATATATACAACGTGACGGAGTCTCCATGGGTTCAGTGCTTGGTCCGATTTTTAGTAATTTCTACATGTCTAACCTTGAAAATACTACCTTTGCAAAATTTACAAAACCATCAATATATCTAAGATATGTTGATGATATCCTACTATCAATTAAAAATACTAATGAAATCTTACAACTTCAAAAACAGTTTCAAAATAACTCAGTTTTAAAATTTACTTATGAACTTAGCAAAGATAACAAAATTCCTTTTCTTGATATATTAATTAACACTGACAACAATAAATTTACTATCTCACCGTATCAAAAACCCACTAATAAAAATCCCTCCACACTCAATTATATTAGTGAATGCCCCCACTATTACAAAATAGCCATTATTAAAAATCTATTATACCGTGCAAAAGTCAATTCATCTACAAATCAGATCTTCTACAGTGAACTAAAAAACATAAAACAGACACTCATCAATAATAATTTTCCCAACTACATAGTTGATGAACAAATACATTACTTTCTTAAAAAGCTTAACATGGAAAAAACAACACATGATACTAACCCAACCAATCCTAAACATATCACTCTCTTATACCGTAGCCAGATGCACTCCAACTACCAACTAGATGAAAACATCCTAAAAAAACTCATAAATACTAATATTTCTCCAACAGACCCTAACAAAAGAATTAAGTTCATTATATATTACACTAAATCCACTACATCTAATTCATTTGTCCGCAACGACTCTTCCCCCACCGTTAGTGATTTGCAAAAGACCAATGTAGTATATAAATTCATATGTCCATTTAGAGAATGTATCTCTAACAACCTCAATAATATCTACATCGGCCACACCACAAATTCGCTCTCACGGCGTCTGACGTTGCACTTAAATAAAAATTCAAATATATTCCGTCATTTAGAACAACACGGTTATCAACGCACACTTCTGAGAAAAACGCTTGTTGATAACACGTACATACTCAAACAAGAAAATAATAAGCAGAAACTAAAAATCCTCGAAGCACTCTACATTAAACAGTTTAAACCTGGTTTGAATACAATCAATTTCGATATTTCCAACAACGTACTCAAATGTCTGTAATCAGACCAGGGACCACAACACCACTGTCTTCGGCCATCCGCCACGGTAGGGATGGACTTATATTTTCAATTCAATTATCTTTATTGTTAATAGCTTAAATGTTCTATGTTTACTGTGTGTTATTATTTACTCTTTGATAATGGCTTATGTGAGCCGAAAGCTTAGACCTGATAAAAAATTCAACAAATACTGTGATTTTTTGTTGTCTTTTAACGACATCACCATCAAGTATATCAGACGGTATGAACGGATCCTACACAAAATTAATAGACAAAACTTGTCTATATTATTCAATGAAACCTGCATTAATATATATATATATATATGATAATGTATATTTCACTGTTCGTTATCCAATGTTTTAAAAGTTTTCAGATTTAATATTCGTTCCGCCGTTGTCAGAAAAAAGAGAACATATTTTACTGTAATCTAAAATGTGTAAATTTATGATAATGTATAAACACCTTTCACCAGGGACTCTTCAATGATGACAGTTTTCTTCGTGTGTTCGCGCTATTTTTTATTTGCCTAAAAAACAGGACACTTGTTTCATTCGAAAGATTCTTTAGCTTTCATGTTTTGTCTTTTGCTTTGTTTTGTTACTTTTTATTCTTTCTCGCTTTGGGACTTGAACCAATATTAAAATTCCGCCAAGCGAGTTGATTTATACATCGTTTTATTAAACATGTTTCACAACTAAAAAAGAAAACTACGACGGCTAAACGGTTTTGCTCATCTGATAGACACGCGTGTCTCTGAACCTTTGTGAGAGCGAAAATAACGATAACCACGGTAATAATAATAATAATAATAATAATAATAATAATAATAATAATAATATGTTGTTTTATATAATAATAATAATTTTATATAATAATAAAAATAATAATAATAATTTTATTATATAATAATAATAATTTTATTATATAATAATAATTATATAATAATAATAATTTTATTATATAATAATAATAATAATTTTATATAATAATAATAATAATAATAATAATAATAATAATAATAATAAAATTGAAGCAAACAGGCCAGACATTATTGTTAAAAACCAGAAGGAGAAAACTTGTCTATTAATTGATAAGGCTTGTCCAGCGGATTGTAACATAGCAATCAAGGAATTTGAAAAACTGTCAAAATATAAAGACCTGGAAATTGAAATAGAAAAAATGTGGAAATTGAAAACAAGAGTTGTGCCAGTGATAGTAGGTGCACTTGGAATGATAAAAAATGGAACAAAACAACATATTGAAAGAATCCCTGGAAACCCCAGCTTAAGAGATATACAAAAAATTGTCTTATTAAATACAGCCCACACACTAAGGAAAACTTTATCTATGTAATGCTAGGGATGATAGGGAAGATAGAAAAACATGAAATGGAGCCATAACAACACGCCACGACCTGCTTTAGGTCTCCCCGCAGACTTGGTTGGTAGTGAGACCAAAGCAGAAATAAAAATATTATGAAAAAATGACATAATAATCATAATAATAATAATGATGAAAATTATTGACGTTTTGAAGTATTGAAAATTTTCAGTATATTTCAAGAAGTCGGTTTAAGAAAAGACAAAGAAAAATTACTGATAATGTTTCGACTGTATGCAAGTTCTTCAGTATTTATTTACATTTTTTTACGTATAAAAACATAAATTTACAATATTTTTGTCATTATAAAAAAGTTGTTTCTTATAAAAACGGCTGTACTTTTTGGTTTTTATTCATTTCAACACAAACAAGATGGAGCCGCAAGGGGTTCAGTCAGTCAGTTAAGTGCCATACGTGATACTCGCTTGGGTGATCATGTCTCGAAAGAGAAATGACTGACTGGGCAAAAGATGAATCCGCAGTAGGTTGCCATTGCTTTCTGCGGTAGACTGGTTGCCGACCAAGGCTATAGAACCCAATCTGTCGTGTTATTTAACCCATAACTGGAAAGAATAGACGGATTAATACTTTTCCCAAGGGCATTTGCGTATAAGTGAATGCAATGAATTCGGCTGGAATTCGAACTCGGCTCCCCGATTTCTCCTTCAGAGCCGATATCCAATGCACCACAACGCATATCCAATAGTATGTGTGCATAAATGAATGCAAGGAATTCCACCAGTACCTTTAATTTATAAAAGCTTGGTTTAATAAATTTTAAAGTGAAATAAAAAACAGAACACAGAGAGTGTCGAAAAAATGGACTATATTCAAGGAACTAGAAGATGACAATTGACGTTGCAGTTAAACATTTCGAGAATACTAAGGACACCATAGACCAAGCATATATGCAATGACGAGGCGTTGGAGAGGATACAAACGGGAAAAAAGCTCATACTTAATATCAAGAAGAGAAACTGGGGTTCCTGAGAAAGGAAGGTATGGAGAATTTTATACTCACAAGAGAGACAGGGGAAACGAGAAACAGGGGTAAGCAACGCGAGAGATATTTGATAGGCTTGCGCAAATGAATGGAGGAGCCGGGTTTGAGAAAAATATCAAGAGAAAAAATATTAAGGGCAACAAGTGACAGAGGCAGGTGGAAGTCCATGATTACATACGTCCTGAAAGTTTACGGTACATGAAAAAGAAGAGGAAGATATCAGGATAACAAGTAAGCGGAAGGGAGTTTCATTGGTGGGAGGTGCGGGTAAAGAAACTATTAGAGTAGAAGAGACGATTATATTTAAATATAAAACAATCTCAGCAAAGATGAAGGGAAGCAACCGAAATGTTCTACAGAGGGATGCTGAGGATACTATGGACCGAACATGTGAGCAACGACGAGGTTTTCGAGATGATAGAAACGAAAGGAAAGCTAATATTTAACATCAGAAAAAGACAGCTAAAGTTCCTGGAACAAGCAATGAGGAAGAAGGTCTTGGAGAATCTGATACTCACAGGTCAGAGAAAGGAAAAGAGAGACAGGGGAAAGCAAAGCATGACATTGTTATGTTGTGCGTAACACAATTATTGAGTAAATAAATACAACCAACGGAAATATAGTAAATTGATATATTACCCGGAGAAATAGTATTTACAAAGGAGTTGTTGGTAGTATACAGGAACAAGGGTTTAGCTGCACGTATCGTCGCAAGACGTAGAGTCTGATAATAGCACACATCCGGTTCACTAGCGGAAATACTCTGGCTTGTTAGTCGGCTGACTCGTTCACGAGACTGGTTACTCGTGACTCATTCACGAGGTCTTCCCACTACTACTTTATGTAGTGATTAAAATAGTCCATTATAGTAGAACACAGGTGGAGAGCGCCCCAACAGACATATTTGATGGGCTTGAGCAAATGGATGCCAGAGTGAGGTTTGGAATAGGTAACAGGAGAACAGGATCGGGGGATGTGGAAGGTCATCATCGCCTATGTTTTGAATGGACTCGGCACATAGAAGAAGAACGTTTTAACGGAAAAAGTGTGGTACCTAGAAGCAAATCTAGTTTTACGCGTAAATTAATTCTATCTATCGCCCGGTTCACACTCCACCCACGTCAATTGAACAGGTTAAGAGGCTCATCCCTTGTTCCCTGTTTAGGATGTGGTTTCCAGCTTTCTCTTTTCCAATCTTCTCACTCTGTTTTCTTATTTTTTCAATTGGAGTAGCTAGATCTATCTATCGCCCGGTTCACACACCACCCACGTCTATTGAACAGGTTAAGAGGCTCATCCCTTGTTCCCTGTTTAGGATGTGGTTTCCGGTTTTCTCTTTTCCAATCTTTTCACTATTACTTAGCCCCCTGCACATCAGTGGCATTACCGCCTTGCTCGGGGTGATACGATTAAAAAAAAAAAAATTCATGTGGTCGGAGCATCTCGGAAAAAGCTCCTTAGAGCGATTGCCAGTACAGCCTTTTTCCTTAGATAAGGAATATTTTCACTCAGACTACGTCTTTTCCAGAAATGTTACTCTGTGGAACAAACTCCCGAAAGAACGCTTCCCTGATAACCACAGCAGGATATATAATTTTTCAACTTGGAATTAAAGAGCTGGATCTCTTCCGTATTTTACCCATATTTATCCTATTCCCTTCCTAATATGCACTTAATTCCAACTTTCCTCACTTATAATTTTACTTGCATACAATTTTCTAATGAATTTTAAATTCAAAATAAAGATATTTATGAAAAAATGATCCTTTTTTCGGTTTTAAAATGTAGACGAAAAAATTTAGATTTTGCATGTCGTTGAGTCTCCGATGGTGACTCGACTTGCAGCCTGTTTGTCGAGAGTACTTTAATAAGTAAGATATTTGTGGTGCAGTGGATATCGACTCGGAACGAGAAATCGGGCAGCCGTTGAATTCATTGCATTCACTTACGCGCAAATAGATTTGAGAAAGGTATTAATCCGTCTATTTCTTCCAGTTATGAGTTAAATAACAAAAAAGATTGGGTTCTATAGCCTTGGCTGGCAACCAGTCTACCGCAGAAAGCAATGGCAACCTACTGCGGGATAATCTTTTGCCCAGTCAGTCATATCTCGAAAGAGACATGATCGCCCAAGCGTGTTTCACGTATGGCACTTAAATAACTGATACGTTTCGAAACTGTACCTTCCTTGTATATTTGGAAGCAATTCAGTTACTAATAAGAAAAGTTAAAATGTATAAAAGCAAGATTTCACAGAGCTAGCATCAATCCTTTATATTCAGCTAATAAACCTTTCAGCCCGGGATAGAAACCATGCTTTTATTAATAGCATGATTTATTTTCGGGGCTGAAAATCAATGATTTCACATCTCTAGCTTCACTACATTCATGAGCCTATGAAAATTTCAGCCAACACTAGTAAATGCGTAGAAAGAATGCAGTTATTAATAACTAGCTATATAGCCCAGCGTTGCTCGGGTGTAATGAAAGCTTTAAAACTAATCCATGGTCCTAGAGCTCAGACTCTTTGGACGTTGGCACGAAAGACTAAAAAGCCATAGTTGTTTCCAGTTCAAGCGAAACCGTAGACTGAAAAGAATAGAAGAAAAATGAATGGATGTAAGTCAAATTTTGATTTCCTGGTATCGATATCAAATAAGTTTTTAGTCGTAAACTGAATTTTGAAGGCTAAATAAGTCCTCTGAGTGAATGGTATCATGGCTGAGACTAAGAACTACAATTACACCTACTTAGAGCCAAACCCGAAGCAAAAACTAAAATAAATGGGCTGAAAAAAAAAATACAGACATACAGGCAGATAAACAGACACACACACAAACATCTTGCCTTATATATATATATATATATATATATATATATTATCGATTTTCTGCACTATTGTAAGAACTGCAACCTTGAAACCTCTGAACATCGTTTCTTATGTCTTTTTCTATGAGTGTATCAAATTTGATTAAAATCGGGCCACTCCTTCTATAAAGCGATTTTTTGATTTTGATTTTCGATATTTATCGGGGGTACCTCGACACAAAACCTAGCTAAGAACACTCGCAGACGCTTATAGTACAACTGTGTAAATTTTTAAGAAAATCGGTTCCGCCGTTTCGGAGTCTATAGCTAACGGTCACACACACAGACACACACACTCACACACAGACACACACACAGACAAAGTTCTATTTATAAATAAATTTAGATAGAATATGAAATTAATGCATAAAAATTTCACTGTTGTATTATAACTCCTTTATAGTGACTCTATGAACATTTCAGTCTACTATCGTACTTAGGAAGAAACAATGCAGTTATTAACATGAATAGTTAAAAATAATGCATGCAAGATTTCATATCTCTAGCATAGACAGCCTACGAACTTTTCAACCCATCTTCGTACCTGGATAGAAATAATGCAGTTTTTATAAATATAAGTGTGAAATTGATGTAAATAATATTTTCACAGCTGTAGCATAATACCTTCATATTGAACCGAAGAGTTTTGCAGCCCACACTCGTACTCAGAAAGTAAAAAAAAATGCATTTATTTATAAATGATTTGAAATTATTGCATGCTAGATTTTACAGCTCTAAAATCACTGCTTCATATTCAACCTATGAACATTGCAGCCAACACTTGCGCCTGAAAAGACACTATGCAGTTATAAATAAAAAGAGTTAAAATTAAGATTTCTATTGGGTTACTCAGTCATTGTCAGCCTATGAACTTTTTAGTCAACCCTCGTACTTGGAAAGAAACAATGCAGTTCTTAATGAAATTAAAATCGAAGCATGCAAAATTTCACAGTTTTACAGTAGCTCTTTGTAATCAGTCAATACAACTTTCAACCCTCCAATGTACCTGGAAAGAAACAATGTAGTTATTAATAAGAAGAGTTGAAATTAATGCCGTTCAGATTTCCCAGCTGTAGCATCATTCCCTTATAGTGAGCCTATGAACATTTTTTCCTCTCGTAACTTCTAAGAAACACTGCAGTTATTAATAAGAAGAGTTGAAATTAATGCCGTTCAGATTTCCCAGCTGTAGCATCATTCCCTTATAGTCAGCCTATGAACATTTTTTCCTCTCGTAACTTCTAAGAAACACTGCAGTTATTAATAAGAAGAGTTGAAATTAATGCCGTTCAGATTTCCCAGCTGTAGCATCATTCCCTTATAGTCAGCCTATGAACATTTTTTCCTCTCGTAACTTCTAAGAAACACTGCAGTTATTAATAAGAAGAGTTGAAATTAATGCCGTTCAGATTTCCCAGCTGTAGCATCATTCCCTTATAGTCAGCCTATGAACATTTTTTCCTCTCGTAACTTCTAAGAAACACTGCAGTTATTAATAAGAAGAGTTGAAATTAATGCCGTTCAGATTTCCCAGCTGTAGCATCATTCCCTTATAGTCAGCCTATGAACATTTTTCCTCTCGTAACTTCTAAGAAACACTGCAGTTATTAATAAGAAGAGTTGAAATTAACGCATACAAGATTTTTCAAAACTAGCGCCACTCTTTCAAATTTAGTCTGTGAACTTGTTACCTGGTAATCTAAAAAGCCCATCATCGTACCTGGAAAGCCTATCCTCGTACCTGGAAAGCCCATCCTCGTACCTGAAAAGCCCACTCTCGTACCTGAAAAGACCACCCTCGTGCCTGAAAAGCCCATCCTCTTACCTGGAAAGCCCATCCTCGTATCTGGAAAGCCCATCCTCGTACCTGGAAAGCCCATCCTCGTACCTGAAAAGCCCACCCTAGAGCCTGAAAACCCCATCCTCGTACCTGGAAAGCCCATCCTCGTCCGTGGAAACCCACCCACGTACCTGAAAAGCCCACCCTCGTAGCTGGAAAGCCCACCCTCGTGCTTGAAAGGCCCATCTTCTTACCTGGAAAGAAATGCTGCGGTTTTGTATAAGTCGAACAGAAGTTATTGCATTCAAAATTTCACGAGCTCTAGAATGGTTTCTTCACTGGTCCGACATTGAACATTTTAACCCACCATTGTAGCTGAAAAATCAATGAAGTTATTAATTGCAAGTACTGAAATTAATGCTCGCAAGATTTCACAGCTGTCTCATCATTTCTTCATATTTAGGCTCTGAACTTTTCAGCCCATCGTCTTACCTTTCAGCCATCGCCTTACTATCCTCAGTCCATCATTTTACCTGGAAAGAAACAATGCAATTATTTACAAGAATATTGAAATTAATGCATGCAAGATTTCATACCTCTATAATAATTCCTTCATAATCAGCTTATAAACTTTTCAACCCACCGTCGTACTTGAAAATTAACCATACATTTATAAATAAGAAAATTTTAAATTAATGCATGCAAGAGTTCACACCTCTATAATCATTCCTTCATAATCAGCCGATGAAGTTTTCAGCCCACTTTTGTACTTGAAAATAAACCATACAGTTATTAATTAGAAAATTTGAAATTAGTGCATGCAAGATTTCACAGCTTTGGCATAATTTCTTTATAATCATTCTATGAACGTTTCAGCCCTCACTCGTACTTTGATAGAAACAATGCTGTTATTAAAATATGAAGAGTTGGAATTATTGCATGCAAGATTTCGCAGATGTAGCATCACTAGTCCATGGTCAGCCTATGAACACTTCAACGCATTTTCTTACATATACCCGATACTATTTATGTCTGTATATGTGAGTATATAAAATTAAAAAAAAACAAACATGCGCTCTTTCGCTATAAAATATCTATATATCTACTATTCAGCAATGCATTGGATATTCATATTCTTACTGAATCTGGTCCTGCGCACCCGTCATGTATTTAGAGACAAATTAAAAATAAGAATCTGCTTTATTACTAGTCCTGATCTGGTATTTCGGCTTCAGTTAATTTCTTACTAACGCAACGTAGCTTCCGCGTCCATTTTCAATAACTATCTCCAACTATCTGTTAAACTCTTTGATACTTTAGGATTGTAAGCGCCATTTTTGCTTGGTTGTTATGTCTCATAATTTTACTGTTAGTTGTAACCGTAAGTCCTAAGTGAACAGTTTCTCTCTTCTGGCTTCTTGTCTTCCAATCAGCTTTGATTTTTCAAAAATTTAAATGAAATATCAATCGACGTCTTCTGTCTTCTAAATTCTATTATTGTCCTCTTTCGTTAATAATCATTTTTTCGGCTTCTTTCAATCTCAGTAACCCCTTGCATCTTTATCGACTTGCTTGTGGGAAATAAAAAAAAACGTTTTAGCGTCGACAAATTCTATTATCAGACAGAAGAATCAATTTAACCCAATGGTTTCTTATAAAATTGGCCACTCCGGTAGATGCGCGAAGTTTTCGATTAAAATCCTGATGCGTTCTTTAACAATATCGATTCGTAGAAATACCAAGTTCTTTCATATCGCTTCATATCAGTACTGATCGAATGTTTTATATAAACCTGAATACTATGGAGGTGTGGATTGTTATCGACACAGAAGGCGAATTCTGTGTGAGGTGTTCAATTTCATTCATTTTTCATTAAGACATTTGGAAAAGACATGACTAAGTTTTCTTCCAGTTATGGGATAAATAGCAGGTCAGAATGAACTCTCTTGTCTTGAGGTGGCAACCAGTCGAAGAGAATTTTTAAAAATTCTGAATTCAGAACCAACGCATAAGTAGTTTGGGACTCGTCAGGATTTCTTTTTCTAGACGTATCACTGCTGTTATACGGCACACACACAAATACACACATACACGTACACACAAACACAAACACTTTCACACACACAAACACACCCACACTCACATACACACAAAAACACAACTACACACAAACACCACACACAAACACACACTAACACACACAGACACACCCACCAACACACAAACACACTCACACACGAACACACACATTTAAAAAACACACCAACACATACACGCAAACACAGTTACACCCACAAAGACAAGACAAAAGCACACCTGTACACACCCACACACAAACACCCCCACAAAAAATACACTCACACACACACACGTCGCACACACACACACGTCGCACACACATACGTCGCACACACTACTACACACAGACACATCCACCAACACACAAACACACTCACACACAAACACACACATTTACAAATACACACACACCCACTCAAAAACACACTCACACACACAATCACACACAGTCACACACAAACATGCACCCACACCCACAAACACACCCAAACATACAAACATACCGACACCCACCCAAACACTCACAAACACACGACCACGATCACGAGTCTCATAACACATTAGGGTCGCAGGAGACCCACATGTACTGCAGCCGCAGAAGAAGTGGTGTGTCTTGGACAAGATAGTGTTGTTTGATTTCAGAGTTTTCCTTTTCCTAGACCGGTTACCACCCAAGCTATAAAATTATATTTACCCATAGCTAAAGATGAAGAGACAGATGCATAGCTTTCTCTAGGCTAACAGAACGCAAATTTATGTAATGAACTGGACTGTCATGTAAACACGACTTTCTGATTCTTCAATCCAAGCGACTATACATTACTCTACACCTGTATTTATTTCTTATGTAACACGAGTTGCTTACTCTAGTCACAATGAACTGCTTTAGGAAGTACCCCACTCCTGCTAGACTTTGTCTTTACAAAAGTCAATTTAAACTAAAAATTTAGTTATTACTGCCATTTAGGGGCAGGGGGTTATTTTAAAATTGTTTAAGCCGTCATGTGGAGGGAAATTTAATCTCAACCCAGCGCTCTCTTAGCCAAAGTAGTCTGGGTATGGCGATAAACTACCGCTGGCATTAAGGTCATTGATTGAGAGATTGGCAGTTTTGGGCAGCGTGAAAAAAATATTTAATAATTACCTATATTGTAGTTTCGTCAATGAAAGAATCAAGAAAATTTAGGGTGATTCGGACGAGTTCATCTTTGATTCCTTGCCTTGTAAAATTTTGCAAAGTAATAATAACAAAAGAACCATTCTATTTTCATTTAGAATTATCCACTTGGCAATAAATACTAAAAATAGTATAAAATACATCATTTCTTTAAAAAAAAAACTGGAGTGGCCTAATATTTATGGCCGGTAGCGTAAGATCGAATCTCCAAATCGTTCTGCACGACACAGTGAACCGGTTTTTTGAGCATCTGATCTATCAAAAGATATGCCAACTGAGAAAGTTAGGCCCAGAGGTCGCAACGAGTTACTTTCCCGAAGGTTACCATCAGCAATGCTGACTGAAGGCGGAGAGGAGTCTGTCAGATGATTAACTGAGGAATATTTATTTTTGGAATTGACAAGCCATTTTTACTCCAGTTAACAACGGACTTGACTGCCAATATCCAAAACAATCTCAAATACAGGTGGGCGATACCAGAATCAAACAAGTACAAAAATTTAAATACATAGGAAGTGTTCTAACAGGAGATGGAAAGTGCGACAGAGATCCGAAGGCGAATTGGCATGGCAAAGGACGCGTTCCAGAAGCTGAGTAAAGTACTAACACACAGGAAAATTTCACTAGAAACAAAGAAAAGAGCGCTGAATTGGTATGTGATGTCAGTTCTTCAATACGGCAGTGAATACTGGACAATATCATCGAAAATGAGGACAAAACTTGAAGCAGCGGAAATATGGTTCTACAGAAGGATGCTGCGGATATCATGGACCGAGCATGCGTGCAACGATGAGGTGTTGGAAAGAATGGCAACAAAAAGGAAATTAATACTGAGCATCAGGAAGAGACAACTGAAGTTCCTGGGACATGCAATAAGGAAAGAGAGTTTGGAGAACCTGATACTGACTGGCAGGTTAGAAGGAAAGAGAGACAGAGGAAGGCAGCGGATAACATATTTGCAGGGCCAGATCAGGTGGATGACGGAACGGGAGTTGCAAGGTGTAACGGGAGAAAACATACTAAAAGCCACAAGGGATAGGGAGACGTGGAGAACCATGATCACCTACGTCCTGAAGGGACGGGGCACATAGAAGAAGAAGAATTGTTCCTGATCTGGCGACTCG
Source organism: Ascarosepion bandense (assembly GCA_037127315.1). Lineage (NCBI taxonomy): Eukaryota > Metazoa > Mollusca > Cephalopoda > Sepiida > Sepiidae > Ascarosepion > Ascarosepion bandense. The sequence continues at coordinate 812,867 of JBBBDQ010001163.1, forward strand.
GATTCATTCACTTTCCCACCGCCATAACGTAATTGTTCGGACAACTGAAGTTCCTGGGACATGCAATAAGGAAAGAGAGTTTGGAGAACCTGATACTGACTGGCAGGTTAGAAGGAAAGAGAGACAGAGGAAGGCAGCGGATAACATATTTGCAGGGCCAGATCAGGTGGATGACGGAACGGGAGTTGCAAGGTGTAACGGGAGAAAACATACTAAAAGCCACAAGGGATAGGGAGACGTGGAGAACCATGATCACCTACGTCCTGAAGGGACGGGAGGGCACATAGAAGAAGAAGAATTGTTCCTGATCTGGCGACTCGGATTCATTCACTTTCCCACCGCCATAACGTAATTGTTCGGATGAGCGCTTTGCAACGGTATCTTATCTTTATGAATGTATGTACAATCGTACTAATTTACAGTTGAGCTGGCTAGATATATCTGTAAATCATATACAGTTTCTTTTCCTTTTTTTTATAATTGTGTCGCTCCAAGGAAGGCATTTGAGCACTGTTGAGCATAGTAGGTAAGTTGTAGGTAAGTTGTGAGAAAGCGTAACAGGTTACAGGGGGTGTCAGTAAAAGGGTAAGAGAAGAATGAGAATACTGGAGTGGAGTGGACAAAGAAGGCAGCATGAGAGAGAGAGAGAGAGAGAGAGAGAGAGAGAGAGAGAGGATGCAAGTTAGTAAGATAGAAGATGACGACTTTACATTTGAATTCTTAAAGATTGTAGCTGTCGGGAAAGCAAGTAAACGGAAGGGAATTCCACAGGCGGGAAATGCGATAAAAGAAGCTGATGGAGTAGAATTTGCGTTTACAATTTATTGGTTTCACAGTAAAAGGGTGGGACCCAGTTGCCAATTTGTGGCTCGTGTAAATTCATGTATACGTGTGCGCTAAGTTAATCCGAGCAGAAGCCATGAAAGTGTTTGTAGAAGAGACACAGGGAAGCCACATTGAGCCGGTGAGAAAGTGACTGTATCCGAGATGCCAAATCGGGATCGATAACATTTCAGATTTTCCGCTGGATTTTGTCAAGGACCCCTAGGTGGTTTCGCACTTCTCGCTTGTTCCATCCTTTCCAGCTAACTTCATTTTGATAAAATTTAAATGCAATGTCAATTGCTACTTTTTGTCTTCCTGATTACTATTTTCTATTTCCAATCATTATTAAAGTTCATTTATTTTTTTTATTTTATTTTATTCTTTTTTAATCATTTCACCCCAAGCAAGGCATTCCACTGCCACTATTGCGCATGGGGCTACATAGGGGAAGGTAAACAGAAGGAGTGCTTAGACATAGGGAATGTCAGGAGGAAGGTGACAGATGAGTAAGGATGCCGAGGATGAGGGTTGGGCAGATGGGAAGAGTGTTTGATAGAATGGGAGCAAGTTAGTGTGTTAGGTGGTGTCTATTGACCTTACATTTAAATTTCTGGAGATTGTAGCCGTCGGGGAAGCAATCGTGTGGAAGGGAATTCTACAGTCGGGAAGTGCGAGGAAAGAAAGTGTTGGAGTAGAAGTTGCGGTTGCATTTTATCGGTTTCACTGTAAAAGGGTGGGATCTAGTTGCCAATCTAGTATCTCGTGCAAATTCGTATTTAGGGGGCACCAGTGGTCTAAGTTCATCGGAGCAGGAGCCGTGAAAGTATTTATAGAAGAGACACAGGGAAGCCACGTCGCGCCGGTGGGAGAGAGACTGCAGGCGGTCTGCCAAGTCGGTATCTATCACATTACAGACCCTCCTCTGAACCTTATCGAGAAGCCCGAGGTGAACAGCAGGGGCACCCGACCAGATATGGCAGCAGTATTCAATGCACGGGCGGATGGTAGATAGACTTAGACGGAAAAAACTTCCGGGCCCTACACAGAAAACCAAGTTTCATAGCAGCGGATTTAGCAATGGATTCGATATAGTCATTCCACTTGAGGTCCGCTGAGAGTGTGAGACCAAGGAGGCGTAGTGTTTTACTCTCTGGGAGGCAAGCCTGGTCCATATTCTTAATTCTTTCGCATCGAGTAACACGTTGCGTCTTAGTCGTTTTACTGCCTTGCATGGCTTGATACGGATTAAAAACAAAATGTCCACCAATACAATATTAATACAAAATGACCAGAAAAAATTTGGAGAATTATAAACAATACATTTTATTACACATTGACCACTAAATAAATTTTATATGTACCTGAGGACATACAATTGCGTTAAAAATATATTTAGTTGAAGACATACAATTGCGTTAAAAATATATTTAGCTGAAGACATACAATTGCGTTAAAAATATATTTAGTTGAAGACATACAATTGCGTTAAAAATATATTTAGATGAAGAATACAATTGCGTTAAAAATGTATTTAGCTGAAACATACAATTGCGTTAAAAATATATTTAGTTGAAGACATACAATTGCGTTAAAATATATTTAGCTGAAGACATACAATTGCGTTAAAAATATATTTAGTTGAAGACATACAATTGCGTTAAAAATATATTTAGTTGAAGAATACAATTGCGTTAAAAATGTATTTAGCTGAAACATACAATTGCGTTAAAAATATATTTAGTTGAAGACATACAATTGCGTTAAAAATATATTTAGTTGAAGACATATAATTGCGTTAAAAATATATTTAGTTGAAGACATACAATTGCGTTAAAAATATATTTAGTTGAAGACATATAATTGCGTTAAAAATGTATTTAGCTGAAACATACAATTGCGTTAAAAATATATTTAGTTGAAGACATAAGTTTGCATAAAAAAACAATTAGATTTTCTTAATAAAAAACTCATAGAGGTTAATATTTTTTAAAAATTTATAATCGTTTCACTCTGAGCAAAGGAGTACTACCATTGATGCGGAGGACGTTACAAAGAGAGGAGGGGGAAGAGAGAAAAAATACGGTAAAAGAAAAGGTAAGCGAGAGATGGAAGTCAAGGAGATAGAAGATGGTACTTAAACCTTTGACGATTGTAGCTATCATGGAACTGAGCTTGGGGAAGTGAGTTCCACAGGCGTGAGATGCGAGAAAAGAAACTGTTAGAGAAGATGTAGCAGTTATATTTGACACCAAACAAAATTAACCAAGCAAACAAGCAAAGAGAATTAACCAACCAACCAACCATACAACCAACACGAAAGAACTGTAATATTAATCTATATAATATCGTACAATTACTTAAATCAAACTGTATTCCAAAATATAATCTCAACTACAACATAAATAACCCCTATCACCACTCTAGTAATCATGTCCTCACAAAGCTGAATATCATCAAACATGTACTCAATTGTGAAAGCAGAGTAATATGTATTTTATTACTTCAATACTCCCCTCCCAAATTAAATGACCTGTAAAAGTGTTGATATACCTTTAAAGAAATCAAATAAAATCTTACGCACACTATCATTGTCAAATTTTAAGATGAGCTTTTTTTCAACAGTTTGTGTGTCAATCTGAAGACAGTACAAAGAATTTGGAGACAGTTGGATGATATATCCAGTTAACATATTGGTGTTTTGAGTGAGCACAGGTGATGGCAACCTGATGCCTCAATTCGTCTTCCTTCAGGGCAACACACTTAACACGGAAGAATTTACATCTAGGCCATTCTTTACCAATCCCAGAAACTCGAATTACGCTCATCTCTTGCATGTAAAAAAAGGAAGCCATCAAGATTTCTTCGCAAGAACTGTCACATCCTTGAACAGACTCAAGCGTGTCTGATGTCTTGATAGTACAATCTCAACTCACAATCTACGTTTAGTGACTTTCGAGTATTTAATTGGATGAATTCTAGTATAAAATGTATGGTAAGAAATTCGACTCAAAAGTATCATTCAAGTCAGGTCTATATGATACGAATCTATAATAGTTTTCAAAAAGCAGATTATTTTCTAAATGAACAAAATGGCGTAAGGTTGTGCAATAAGGCAATAAGTTCCGTTAGAGCCTGATTGTTGCGGGCTTATAGAAATGTTAAAGATGTCGAGTGTACTATTGTTTAAACTCTATGATTTACAAATGGATGTAAGGGCGTTGTAAAAGTGCATATGCAGTTAACTTAGTCGATAAGTACGAATCTCTCTCATTCTATACAGATATAACTCACTCTGTTGAAATCTATCTATCTATCTATCTATCTATCTATCTATCTATCTATCTATCTATCTATCCCAGTCTGTTCATATCTATCTATCTATCTATCTATCTATCTATCTATCTATCTATCTATCCCAGTCTGTTCATATCTATCTATCTATCTATCTATCTATCTATCTATCTATCTATCTGTCTATCTATCTATCTATGTCACGATGTCAATTAGTATTTATCGCTTAATCTACAACGGGAACAGGAATGGAGAGAACGAATAAAGAACCGGGAGAACTTAACAAAATTAGGTAAATATGATATGAGAGAAAGTGAAAAGAATTATAAGGAGACACTACGATAGATAGGTATGAACAGACTGGGATAGTTGATTTTCTAAGCACCGCTTAAATGTGGCACAAAACCAAAAGTAAGGGACACCCAGTGAGGATCGAACTCACTACTCAGTTGAAATGATGCTAACGAAGCAAGCTTGCTAAGCATTGCATAACCTCGAGATGCTCAAGGTAATTTTCTAAGCGCAGCTTAGATGTGACACAAGGCCAAAAGTATGCGGTACCCATTGAGGATCAAAGTCACTACTACAATTGTAATGATCCAAGTGAGACAAGATTGCTAACGGTTACACCACCTCGAGACTGAGATAGATAGATAGATAGATAGATATGAACAGACTGGGATAGATAGATAGATAGATAGATAGATAGATAGATAGATAGATAGATAGATATGAACAGACTGGGATAGGTATATATGAACAGACTGAGATAGTAACACTACTAGGAATAATACTTTTTAATCTGTTTCAGCACCAGTCACAATGTCAGTGTCACAAAAAATCAAATTAACGTCTTCTTTGTTAAAGCTCTACTAAATTATCCTTTAATCAGCATCAACTAAAAATTATTTGCTGTGTTTCAATAGTTTGTTTTAAATATTGGTACAATTATATTTGCCATTAAATTTGTTTGAAATGTTTAAAATTATATTATATAACAATGAGGCTACGAAACGTGGTGACAACGGAATTCTTTTATGCAAAATGTTTACCGAAGCACTTCCGTGTCTTCATTAGATACCTGCAATGATGTTGTATCCGCCATCTTAATTCACAGACAATGGCCGTAGACATTATAGTAATTCTTGAAACGGTAGTTAGCACTAAGTCTTGGAGTCGTTAACTCAATTGAAGAAAAAATTAAATAAGTTAAAGAGTTTTATTGTTTTTTTTTTATTGTTGCTATTATTTTTTTATTGTTATTATTATTTTTTATTGAGAAAGAGATTTGGTCTTAGTAAAGTTTTACAGAAAGATGCTGAGGATACCATGGAATGAGCATATAAGCAACGGTGTTGAATATGATGAAAACGATAAGAAAACTCATACTTAACATCAGAAAGAGACAAATGAGGTTCCTGGGACGGGTAATAAGGAGGGAACAACTAGATACTTTAATACTCACAGGACGGATAGAAGGAACGAGAGATAGGGAAAATCAGTAGAAGACACACTTGAGAGACCTGAGCAAATACATGGCGGAACAGAGTTTTGAAGAAATATCAAGAGAAAAAATATTGAGAGTGACAAAAACAGAGCTAAGTGGAAATCGATGGTCGCCCACATCCTGAAAGAAAATAGCACATGAAAAAGAACGCTTCTAACGATGAGTTGTAATGCGGTGCATCGAGAAATCGGAGATCCGGTTTCAAATTTCAGTTCAATTTGTTTCATTCACTTACACGCAAATACCTGCGGTAATGGTATTAATTCGTCTCTTCTTCCTCCATTTAGGGTTAGAATAGCAAGACATATTGAGTTTTCTAGATGTGGTTACCGAATAAAGAGATTGCAACGTACTGCGGGAAAATATTCGTACTAGGCAAGTCAGTGAAGTCTCTTTTGCAAGATGATTTCCCAATAAATAAATGGCAACCTACTACGGAGAAATCATCTTCCTAGTCTGTCATGTCATGAAATAAGCAATAACACCGAAGCGTGTATCACGTATGGCACTGAACTGACAGGCAGGTACTTTACAAAGTGGAAAAAATAATATAAGAGTTATACAATAACTCATGGTTATTTTTCACCTTTTTAATACTTTGCTTAGATGTGCGTTGTTGTGCAGTGGATATCGACTTGGAACGACAAATCGGAGAGCAGAGTTCGAATTCCAGTTGAATTCATTGTATTCCCTTTGCAGCAATATCATTGAGAAAGGTACTAATCCGTCATTTCGCTTCAGTTATGGGTTAAATAATAGAACAAATTGGGTTTTATAGCCTTGGTCGGCAACCAGTCTACCGCAGAAAGTAATGACAACCTACTGCGGTTAATCTTCTGCCTAGTCAATCATGTTTTTTTTAGGCATGATTGCCCAAAGCATATATCCCGTATGGCACTTAACTGACTGAATATAACAGTTGGAAGCATTATCAATGTTTCTACTGATCATAAAGTGGGAGATCGATTTTATATTGTCATGAAATAGTATATTTATCTCCCAGTAATTTATGCTTAATATAATCCACCTCTTCTTTTTACAGCTATCGGGCGAATAGCAGGACAGATTGGGTTCTATTTCCTTGGCTGGCAACCAGTCTAACACAGAAAGAAATGGTTGAAATTTGCTTAATCGGCGATCTTAAATGTTATGAAAAAAAATAATTTGATTTACTGTGTGTGTGTGTGTGTGTGTGTGTGTGTGTGTGTGTGTGTGTGTGTGTGGCCGTATCTGACTACCGGGCACACCGGGCACGGGTCCGGGCCGTTTGGTTTTCTGTGTATGTATGTGGGAAGATATACAATTTACATGTGTTTTTTTTTTTTGACTAATCAGAGCGAAGATTCATTCTTGGCTCCAAAGAATACATACTAACCAACATTTTCTCTTTTTTCTCCCTCATCCTACCCTATAAATATATATACATGGCGGTATCTGACTACCGGGCACGGGTCTGGGCCGATCCGTGCAATCATAGTGAAAATCCGGGCAAGGAAAAATGTCTTCGTCAGAAATCAAACTAAACAATTCACGAAGAAAGAAAGAAAGCAAGAAAGAAAGGAAAACAAAGAAAACATTCGAATGAACGCAGTTTGTTTATTTATTAATTTTTGGAGAAAAGACTGGTTATACTCAGAAAGTCCAAACCCGATTTCCTGCTTTCGGTCATGTTCTGTGCCTAATTTCCATTGGAATAGCCGAAAAAATCAGCAAAAATCATACTTTCTGGAAACGGATGACACTGATGACGTCATCACATTGTCAACTTATAAATCTGGGCAATTTTCTCTGTACCCGGTGTTTTTTAGCATCAGCTATATATATATATATATATATATATATATATATCAAATGGTAGCTTCTCCTATGTAGATAAGGGGCGCAGGTTCGAATCCTGCCGAATGACACACATTTTCGTAATAAAAATTCATCGTAAATAATCAGGTCAGTAGATATAAATATATAATACTGTTTAATTAAAAACAGAATATCTACTTAAATAAGAGTATCGATAAAAAATAATGTTCAAAAAATTCATTTTATATATATATATATATATATATATATGTGTGTGTGTGTGTGTTTGTGTAATAAATCGCAACTTAATAACTACATTCTCGTACCCAACACCTACTAATGCGTGTCATAAATGCATAAGCCAATACATTCCCACCCCTAGCAAACAGGTAGGTAAGCATTTTAAAATTATTTCTTTTCTTTAAGCATATCTCACCGTCCTTCCATTTTTTGATGAAAACTTTTTACCAACCCAACCTTTTATGAATTGAGAATACAAACTAAAAAAGCGAAAACGGTTTTAATACGAGTTTTACTTACTCAGTAAAGCTTCAAACTTGGAAGCTGGACTCTTTGTGTAAAAGTATCTGTTTGGACATATATTAATTTGCGTCGGACTGTCTGCAAGCGAACCGGTTACCCAACTCCAAGTATTTGTGTGTGCGGCAAGATTTTTACAACCCTGTAGGATGAAAAACAAGACCTACAGAAAGCGCGGAAAAACTCTGAAAGAGCAAAGGGCCATCTGACGTGCTTTGACATCACGATGAGCAAGCAAAGTTGAATAGTGTATTTAAACACAGATTTTTCTTTGACACTTGAAGCATTCATATCCGTTCATTTTCTTAAATAAGCAATTTCTAAAACGACGGCTTGGATTTTTTATTTATTAATCGGAAAGATTTTTATTACTTAAACTTAAGATTTGTATTACTTAACCTTAACTTTGGTGGATACTTATATCTGAGCAGACGCCCTGTTAATTTATTAAACACTACTTTTCTAATTATTCCCAAAATCTTATTGCATAAAAATATCCCCTCTCTTTCATGATTCATATCTCCGTCCTACAGGAGAAACCGTAATTAGATCTGATTGCCTTAACGGATTAATAAATAAAATTTCCCCCTATCCACTTCCTCTCTCTGTCTCTGTCTGTCTGTCTGTCTGTCTGTCTGTCTCTCTCTCTCTCTCTATACTGATGAGCTGTGATACAGCGAAACAGATCTGTCTGCGGATGAAAATATTTACGCTCTCATAGCCTGGAGGGGTAGACTTTGAAAAGCAGTAGCCACTCTAGCGTGAACGCATCACTCATTCATTAAAAATGAATTGGATCACTCTGACTGCTGGCCGTGTAATATTATATGCGTTAAAAAAGACTGCCTTCTTCCACTGAACGCCCTGTGGCTCAGGGGTAGAGTCGCCGACTGACGCCACTTCGGTCGGGTTTAGAGCCTGGGTTACGGAGCAATCGGAGTCTAACCGTACTGATGAGCTGTGATACAGCGAAACAGATCTGACTGCGGATGACAATATATATAACTGTAAATTTTGTCGTTGAACACGTCTCAAGTCTAAACGCGGAGGGGAAAAATGGAAACAAAAAAAGAAACGAACAAAGCAATTGAACATTAGTCAAAGTACTAGTCGAAAGAAAAAAACCCGAGACGAGTAACCTAACACGTAAAGCGCTCAATTCACAAGTAGAGCAAACAAAGTAACCTAGAGAGCCAACGAACCTACCAAGGTTACACTAAATTGGATCTTCAGGGAAAGTGGGCCAACTTTCCCTAAAGAAAAATATATGTTAAAAAACAAAAGAGATAAATTTTCATTTTAGGACCCGAAGGCTAATATCTCTTCAAAGTTTTTCAAAATAGTCTTATTTCCTTGCAAATGTATATGCTGAACTCAAATCAGCAATTAGATATTGAAGAAACCGACCTTTTTTATGTTAACGACCAGAAAAAAATTGGACTTCTTCTCGCTCTTTTTGTCAGCTATTACCGGTTTAGTGAAAGTCATTCCCTGCAGAACGATTTTAGGCGTAGGAAGAAAATGTGGCCTATAAACATCCTTTACAGAAAATTCCTTGCAGAAATTAGTAAATGATTTTTTTCGGTACCTAATTTCAGAAGCAAATTATTGACATTGAAACAAGTGAAAAAATAAGAGTGATTTGAGTGTGTTTGCGTATATAAGGGATGTTAGCCTTCGGGTCCTAAAACGAAAATTTACCATGTCTATATTTTAAAATATTCGAAAATTTCTGAAATTCATTTAGTCAACAAAATATGTAAATATTTTCCCCTTAATTTTGAAACAAAAAACAAAAGCAATGTTGTTTACAATGTCACGCAAAACATCAACTCACGTTTATGCAAAACAAAAGAAAATAGTTTTTTTAATGGAATTTTTTAACACTTTTTAAATAACAATTTTTTATGTTATTATTTTTTTTTATATAACTGAGTTTTAAATTGAGGCGGCAATTACAAGCGCTTGGAAATCGCAACACGCTGCATTAATCATCTAATTTAAAAATGTTCTGAGTTGCACGGGCAACGCCGGGGTATGATGCTAGTCTATATATATAAAAGGCAATCTGTGAGTACTTTTTGAGTTTAAGTTTAGCAATTCTCCCTTTCGCATTTTTTTCGGCAATGGTGCAGATTGTTTACATTTGCTCCGTAAAACATATAAGACCTAAGATGGTTGCTAGATTACGTCACAGAAATTAATCACACCGGTCAAACATGACTAAAAAAATGAGCCTTTATATTTTATTTTTATTCAGACGTTTTAAAAATTCATTTGGTCAACAAAAAATGTGAATATTTTATCCTGTAGTTTTGAAACAAAAGAAATATTTTAAAAAAAAATTTCTAAACTGATTTAAATATTCTTCGAAAATTACTGACCTGAGAGCGTGATTGTTTTTATATTTCTAATTTTAATAAAACAAAACGAATAATTTTTATTTTCATGTTAAATTCATTTAGTCAACAAATAATGTAAATATTTTACCCCGTAATTTTGAAACAAAAACGAACGCAATGTTGTTTACAATGTCACGCAAAACATCAAATCACGTTTACGCAAAACAAAAGAAAAAATGGAATTTTTGAACAATTTTAAAGCAACAATTTGTTATATTATTATTTTTTTATATAACCGACTCCTACTACTAAAATGTTGCTAGTATATATATATATATATATATATATATATATATATATATATATATATATATATATATATATGTGTGTGTGTGTGTGTGTGTGTGTGTGTATATATATGTATATATTGTGTTTATTTTGGCAGCATTTTTTCATTAATGCAGGTTTCATTGAATAATAAAGACAAGTTTTGTCTATTAATTTTGTGTAGGATCCGTTCATACCGTCTGATATACTTGATGGTGATTTCAAGGTGGTGATGGTGTATTGGGCTGCTGGATCATGTAATTTAAATTGTGTGTATTTTGGCAGCATTTTTTCATTAATGCAAGTTTCATTGAATAATATAAACAAGTTTTGTCTATTAATTTTGTGTAGGATATATATATATATATATATATATATATATATATATATATATATATATAAACAGAAAATAAGCCACTTCACAGCTGTTGAAAAATGACTGAATCCAAGATGACAAATTTTGGGAATTTAACGAAAACTTCGGGATATGTAACAAGAACACCAGCAAAATATGACAACAATACACAGAAGAATGGTAAATTCATAAACGCGTGGGTCTTCCGGCGTAAACAATTATCTATTTCTTACTCCATTTAACAATTGTTTAGTGGTCATTTTTAAGATCAGCTTCTAGTTTGAATTTATTGCTTTGGCAGAAAGAATGAAATTATTGTGGAGTTAGTGTTGAAAGAAATAACGAGAAAACTCGGGAACAGTGAAATAAAATAATGTATTAACAAAATACAGATAGTTGTTAAAGCTGAGTCGTATCTCCACTCAGCTACAGGACAAATCAAGTGACGACCATTACTCTCTGAGTCTCTGGATCTGAGTGCACAGAAGACAGAACCTGGTAACCGAACGTGTCGTCAGAAATAGTCCATTAGTCAATAGACTCACAGGGCTGCCAACCTAACAGAAATATATTGGGTGTTGGGGCTATGGGGGCCAGGAAGAAAGACACGGAAACAAGAAGGTAGTTTCAAACAGTGAATTAGAATAACAGAACATATATACAAATACGAGGGTTGGTCGTGAGCTGTTAGGGCCAGGAAGAAAGACACGGAAACAAGAAGGTAGGTTCAAACAGTGTATTAGAATAACAGAGCCTATATAAAAAATGTAAGTTCGTTAGTAATCAGCAAATAGAAGTATACGTCCAAGCTGTCTCACGTCAGAACTGTCTCACAATTGTCTCACGATTGCCTCTCGATTGTCTCACGACTGTCTCACGACTACCTCGACGGAAGTCACGCAAGTTAGTATTTATCTAAGGAGGAAGTAAATAAGGGAAATACAGAGAAAGAGGAGGAGGAAGGTAAAAGTATCAAAATAAATTTCAAGCTGATTTTATATCACTATAATAAAAAATCGTGTGAAATGATTCTTGGACAAAAAGCCATCAAGGAAACACTTTTTTTACACTCATTCTTGTAAACTGCTACAATGCTTAGTGGAAAACTCTTAAAAGATCATTTTTTTGTCATAAAATCCCATAACAATTTAGGGAAACCCACAAAATATATTTTTTGCAATACTTGTCATACAATGGTAAAAGTTTTTCTAGAAACCCTACAAAAGATTATTTTCAAACACCTGGTAGTAAAAAGCTGAAATATTTATTGGAAAATGAACAAAAGTTTTTTTTTTTATTTTTGCCCACTTTTTAGTTTTTAAAATGCTAAAATATCTACTGCAAAGTCTCCAAAGCATCATTTTTTCACCCGTTATAATAAAATCATAAACTATTTACTAAAAACTACCAAAACCACAGATTTTGGAAAAAAAAGACAACAAAAAACAGATGGCCTTTTAAAAACTCCTCACATAAAAATCTGAAAAGTCTGTTAAAAATAAAGAGGTTTTTTAAGAGGCCACGTAGTAAAAATGTTAATAGATTCGCCAAAAACATCGAAAGACAAAAAAATTGCCTTTAGCGTCTCATGTAGTAGAATTTTAAATATTTACCGGAAACACCGACAAATCTTTTTTAGGAATTTTGTTTCATCAAAAAGTTAAGTCATATTATAAACAAAGATACTCTTTTGATAACAATGGAGAATGTACATTTCAGAATCGAATCTAGTTTTACCGGCGTCTATCTCCTCAAAGATGAAATAGAGACTCGAAGCAAAATAAATATAGTTCTACAGAAGGATATTGAGTATACCATAGACCGAACCTCTGAGCCACGACAAGGTTTTGGAGAGGATGCAAACAAAACAAAAAAGGAAACATTTGCTTAACATCAGGAAGAGACAGCTGAAGTTTCTGGAACATGGAATGAGTAAAGAGGGTTTGGAGAATCTAATAGTCACAGGACGGATAGAGGAAAAGAGAGACAAGGGAAAGCAACCCGAAACATACTTTATAGACTTAAGAAAGCCTATGGAGGAGCAGGTTTGGGAGAGATACCATGGGTAAAATGTTAAAATCGACAAGGGATACTGGTATGTAATCGTCTACGTCTTGTAAGGACACGACAAATAAAGAAGCAGAAAATAATGATCTTGAGGAATCTGATTTGCTTTTGTCTTCATAAGACAAATTTTTATCATCGACCTCCAAAGCGAAGTTTGGAGCTAACAATCAGTTCTCGGCCAATAAATGAATTCCGTCCAGTAAGACAGTGGCATAACCTGACATATATTGGCAGAGATCAAAATGCCACCGAATGATTGATCCTGGCCCTAAGTACAAGGGCATTCGGAGACATGAAATTGTCCAATAATTTCAGAGCAGATGCAAACCCATTGTGGTAGATTTTCGTTGTTATTAAATAAATGTTTCTAATGAATGATAAGTCGGAATTCTGAACGTCTTCGAATAGATTGTCAATTAGTGTCAGTTACCGAATGATAATAAAGAAGTTATGTCTCTTATCAGTTTATCAATAAGGTTGCTGTTATTTCTAACAATGTGTGCCAAATATTTGATATTATAAGACAAAATAGCACCAGTTATTTAGTACATAGATAATACAATAGAGTAATTTTCGTCGAGTTATAAAAAATACAAATGTAATACAAAATAGATATATAAAAATATGAATAATGGTTGACAATGCATAATCTAAGAAAATGAGGATTGAAGAAATACCAGTCAAAAATAAATAATACTTGACAATGTTTCATCTACTAAAGATTCGAGATAATATTTCTACAAGTGTAAAAATAAAACATAAAAGAAAAATTAATAAAAAAATAATAATGGTTGACAAAGCTTTATTAAATAAACATCAAGTGAATATTACTGCTAAGTGTAAATAAAAATAGAGATGAAAGAAATATTACGTTTTAACACATAAAATGACACATTTTTATGTTGTTTGGTGATCAGTTCGTCTAAAAATGCAGCCCCATTAGTATGTATGAACTATTCTTGGCTTATTACAGAGACTTTTTCTTTCCAGAATATTTTTCTTTCGATCTATTGATATTCATAAGCCCAATGAAAATGTGTTGATCCGGTCGCCTAACGAAGTAACCGCCTTAGAATCTAAATCATCTTGACTTATTCCTAACATTTTTCCCAGATAAATTTTCCTTTAATATATTGTTACTCATAATGCCAATGAAAATGTGTTGATCCGGTCGCCTAACGAAGTAACCGCCTTAGAATCTAAATCATCTTGACTTATTCCAAACATTTTTCCCAGATAAATTTTCCTTTAATATATTGTTACTCATAAACCCAATGAAAATGTGTTGATCCGGTCGCCTAACGAAGTAACCGCCTTAGAATCTAAATCATCTTGACTTATTCCTAACATTTTTCCCAGATAAATTTTCCTTTAATATATTGTTACTCATAAACCCAATGAAAATGTGTTGATCCGGTCGCCTAACGAAGTAACCGCCTTAGAATCTAAATCATCTTGACTTATTCCTAACATTTTTCCCAGATAAATTTTCATTTAATATATTGTTACTCATAAACCCAATGAAAATGTGTTGATCCGGTCGACTAACGAAGTAACCGCCTTAGAATCTAAATCATCTTGACTTATTCCTAACATTTTTCCCAGATAAATTTTCCTTTAATATATTGTTACTCATAATCCCAATGAAAATGTGTTGATCCGGTCGCCTAACGAAGTAACCGCCTTAGAATCTAAATCATCTTGACTTATTCCTAACATTTTTCCCAGATAAATTTTCCTTTAATATATTGTTACTCATAATCCCAATGAAAATGTGTTGATCCGGTCGCCTAACGAAGTAACCGCCTTAGAATCTAAATCATCTTGACTTATTCCTAACATTTTTCCCAGATAAATTTTCCTTTAATATATTGTTACTCATAATCCCAATGAAAATGTGTTGATCCGGTCGCCTAACGAAGTAACCGCCTTAGAATCTAAATCATCTTGACTTATTCCTAACATTTTTCCCAGATAAATTTTCCTTTAATATATTGTTACTCATAATGCCAATGAAAATGTGTTGATCCGGTCGCCTAACGAAGTAACCGCCTTAGAATCTAAATCATCTTGACTTATTCCTAACATTTTTCCCAGATAAATTTTCCTTTAATATATTGTTACTCATAAACCCAATGAAAATGTGTTGATCCGGTCGACTAACGAAGTAACCGCCTTAGAATCTAAATCATCTTGACTTATTCCTAACATTTTTCCCAGATAAATTTTCCTTTAATATATTGTTACTCATAATCCCAATGAAAATGTGTTGATCCGGTCGCCTAACGAAGTAACCACCTTAGAATCTAAATCATCTTGACTTATTCCTAACATTTTTCCCAGATAAATTTTCCTTTAATATATTGTTACTCATAAACCCAATGAAAATGTGTTGATCCGGTCGCCTAACGAAGTAACCGCCTTAGAATCTAAATCATCTTGACTTATTCCTAACATTTTTCCCAGATAAATTTTCCTTTAATATATTGTTACTCATAATCCCAATGAAAATGTGTTGATCCGGTCGCCTAACGAAGTAACCACCTTAGAATCTAAATCATCTTGACTTATTCCTAACATTTTTCCCAGATAAATTTTCCTTTAATATATTGTTACTCATAAACCCAATGAGAATGTGTTGATCCGGTCGACTAACGAAGTAACCGCCTTAGAATCTAAATCATCTTGACTTATTCCTAACATTTTTCCCAGATAAATTTTCCTTTAATATATTGTTACTCATAAACCCAATGAAAATGTGTTGATCCGGTCGCCTAACGAAGTAACCGCCTTAGAATCTAAATCATCTTGACTTATTCCTAACATTTTTCCCAGATAAATTTTCCTTTAATATATTGTTACTCATAATGCCAATGAAAATGTGTTGATCCGGTCGCCTAACGAAGTAACCGCCTTAGAATCTAAATCATCTTGACTTATTCCTAACATTTTTTCCCAGATAAATTTTCCTTTAATATATTGTTACTCATAAACCCAATGAAAATGTGTTGATCCGGTCGCCTAACGAAGTAACCGCCTTAGAATCTAAATCATCTTGACTTATTCCTAACATTTTTCCCAGATAAATTTTCCTTTAATATATTGTTACTCATAAACCCAATGAAAATGTGTTGATCCGGTCGCCTAACGAAGTAACCGCCTTAGAATCTAAATCATCTTGACTTATTCCTAACATTTTTCCCAGATAAATT
The DNA here is from genome assembly GCA_037127315.1 of Ascarosepion bandense. NCBI lineage: Eukaryota > Metazoa > Mollusca > Cephalopoda > Sepiida > Sepiidae > Ascarosepion > Ascarosepion bandense. The sequence continues at coordinate 829,130 of JBBBDQ010001163.1, forward strand.
TTCCTTTAATATATTGTTACTCATAAACCCAATGAAAATGTGTTGATCCGGTCGACTAACGAAGTAACCGCCTTAGAATCTAAATCATCTTGACTTATTCCTAACATTTTTTCCCAGATAAATTTTCCTTTAATATATTGTTACTCATAAACCCAATGAAAATGTGTTGATCCGGTCGCCTAACGAAGTAACCGCCTTAGAATCTAAATCATCTTGACTTATTCCTAACATTTTTCCCAGATAAATTTTCCTTTAATATATTGTTACTCATAATCCCAATGAAAATGTGTTGATCCGGTCGCCTAACGAAGTAACCGCCTTAGAATCTAAATCATCTTGAGTTATTCCTAACATTTTTCCCAGATAAATTTTCCTTTAATATATTGTTACTCATAATCCCAATGAAAATGTGTTGATCCGGTCGCCTAACGAAGTAACCGCCTTAGAATCTAAATCATCTTGACTTATTCCTAACATTTTTCCCAGATAAATTTTCCTTTAATATATTGTTACTCATAATGCCAATGAAAATGTGTTGATCCGGTCGCCTAACGAAGTAACCGCCTTAGAATCTAAATCATCTTGACTTATTCCTAACATTTTTCCCAGATAAATTTTCCTTTAATATATTGTTACTCATAAACCCAATGAAAATGTGTTGATCCGGTCGCCTAACGAAGTAACCGCCTTAGAATCTAAATCATCTTGACTTATTCCTAACATTTTTCCCAGATAAATTTTCCTTTAATATATTGTTACTCATAAACCCAATGAAAATGTGTTGATCCGGTCGCCTAACGAAGTAACCGCCTTAGAATCTAAATCATCTTGACTTATTCCTAACATTTTTCCCAGATAAATTTTCCTTTAATATATTGTTACTCATAAACCCAATGAAAATGTGTTGATCCGGTCGACTAACGAAGTAACCGCCTTAGAATCTAAATCATCTTGACTTATTCCTAACATTTTCCCAGATAAATTTTCCTTTAATATATTGTTACTCATAATCCCAATGAAAATGTGTTGATCCGGTCGCCTAACGAAGTAACCGCCTTAGAATCTAAATCATCTTGACTTATTCCTAACATTTTTCCCAGATAAATTTTCCTTTAATATATTGTTACTCATAATCCCAATGAAAATGTGTTGATCCGGTCGCCTAACGAAGTAACCGCCTTAGAATCTAAATCATCTTGACTTATTCCTAACATTTTTCCCAGATAAATTTTCCTTTAATATATTGTTACTCATAATCCCAATGAAAATGTGTTGATCCGGTCGCCTAACGAAGTAACCGCCTTAGAATCTAAATCATCTTGACTTATTCCTAACATTTTTCCCAGATAAATTTTCCTTTAATATATTGTTACTCATAATGCCAATGAAAATGTGTTGATCCGGTCGCCTAACGAAGTAACCGCCTTAGAATCTAAATCATCTTGACTTATTCCTAACATTTTTCCCAGATAAATTTTCCTTTAATATATTGTTACTCATAAACCCAATGAAAATGTGTTGATCCGGTCGACTAACGAAGTAACCGCCTTAGAATCTAAATCATCTTGACTTATTCCTAACATTTTTCCCAGATAAATTTTCCTTTAATATATTGTTACTCATAATCCCAATGAAAATGTGTTGATCCGGTCGCCTAACGAAGTAACCACCTTAGAATCTAAATCATCTTGACTTATTCCTAACATTTTTCCCAGATAAATTTTCCTTTAATATATTGTTACTCATAAACCCAATGAAAATGTGTTGATCCGGTCGCCTAACGAAGTAACCGCCTTAGAATCTAAATCATCTTGACTTATTCCTAACATTTTTCCCAGATAAATTTTCCTTTAATATATTGTTACTCATAATCCCAATGAAAATGTGTTGATCCGGTCGCCTAACGAAGTAACCACCTTAGAATCTAAATCATCTTGACTTATTCCTAACATTTTTCCCAGATAAATTTTCCTTTAATATATTGTTACTCATAAACCCAATGAGAATGTGTTGATCCGGTCGACTAACGAAGTAACCGCCTTAGAATCTAAATCATCTTGACTTATTCCTAACATTTTTCCCAGATAAATTTTCCTTTAATATATTGTTACTCATAAACCCAATGAAAATGTGTTGATCCGGTCGCCTAACGAAGTAACCGCCTTAGAATCTAAATCATCTTGACTTATTCCTAACATTTTTCCCAGATAAATTTTCCTTTAATATATTGTTACTCATAATGCCAATGAAAATGTGTTGATCCGGTCGCCTAACGAAGTAACCGCCTTAGAATCTAAATCATCTTGACTTATTCCTAACATTTTTCCCAGATAAATTTTCCTTTAATATATTGTTACTCATAAACCCAATGAAAATGTGTTGATCCGGTCGCCTAACGAAGTAACCGCCTTAGAATCTAAATCATCTTGACTTATTCCTAACATTTTTCCCAGATAAATTTTCCTTTAATATATTGTTACTCATAAACCCAATGAAAATGTGTTGATCCGGTCGCCTAACGAAGTAACCGCCTTAGAATCTAAATCATCTTGACTTATTCCTAACATTTTTCCCAGATAAATTTTCCTTTAATATATTGTTACTCATAAACCCAATGAAAATGTGTTGATCCGGTCGACTAACGAAGTAACCGCCTTAGAATCTAAATCATCTTGACTTATTCCTAACATTTTTCCCAGATAAATTTTCCTTTAATATATTGTTACTCATAATCCCAATGAAAATGTGTTGATCCGGTCGCCTAACGAAGTAACCGCCTTAGAATCTAAATCATCCTGACTTATTCCTAACATTTTTCCCAGATAAATTTTCCTTTAATATATTGTTACTCATAAACCCAATGAAAATGTGTTGATCCGGTCGACTAACGAAGTAACCGCCTTAGAATCTAAATCATCTTGACTTATTCCTAACATTTTTCCCAGATAAATTTTCCTTTAATATATTGTTACTCATAAACCCAATGAAAATGTGTTGATCCGGTCGCCTAACGAAGTAACCGCCTTAGAATCTAAATCATCTTGACTTATTCCTAACATTTTTCCCAGATAAATTTTCCTTTAATATATTGTTACTCATAATCCCAATGAAAATGTGTTGATCCGGTCGCCTAACGAAGTAACCGCCTTAGAATCTAAATCATCTTGACTTATTCCTAACATTTTTCCCAGATAAATTTTCCTTTAATATATTGTTACTCATAATGCCAATGAAAATGTGTTGATCCGGTCGCCTAACGAAGTAACCGCCTTAGAATCTAAATCATCTTGACTTATTCCTAACATTTTTCCCAGATAAATTTTCCTTTAATATATTGTTACTCATAATGCCAATGAAAATGTGTTGATCCGGTCGCCTAACGAAGTAACCGCCTTAGAATCTAAATCATCTTGACTTATTCCTAACATTTTTCCCAGATAAATTTTCCTTTAATATATTGTTACTCATAAACCCAATGAAAATGTGTTGATCCGGTCGACTAACGAAGTAACCGCCTTAGAATCTAAATCATCTTGACTTATTCCTAACATTTTTCCCAGATAAATTTTCCTTTAATATATTGTTACTCATAATCCCAATGAAAATGTGTTGATCCGGTCGCCTAACGAAGTAACCACCTTAGAATCTAAATCATCTTGACTTATTCCTAACATTTTTCCCAGATAAATTTTCCTTTAATATATTGTTACTCATAAACCCAATGAAAATGTGTTGATCCGGTCGCCTAACAAAGTAACCGCCTTAGAATCTAAATCATCTTGACTTATTCCTAACATTTTTCCCAGATAAATTTTCCTTTAATATATTGTTACTCATAATCCCAATGAAAATGTGTTGATCCGGTCGCCTAACGAAGTAACCACCTTAGAATCTAAATCATCTTGACTTATTCCTAACATTTTTCCCAGATAAATTTTCCTTTAATATATTGTTACTCATAATCCCAATGAAAATGTGTTGATCCGGTCGCCTAACGAAGTAACCGCCTTAGAATCTAAATCATCTTGACTTATTCCTAACATTTTTCCCAGATAAATTTTCCTTTAATATATTGTTACTCATAAACCCAATGAAAATGTGTTGATCCGGTCGCCTAACGAAGTAACCGCCTTAGAATCTAAATCATCTTGACTTATTCCTAACATTTTTCCCAGATAAATTTTCCTTTAATATATTGTTACTCATAATCCCAATGAAAATGTGTTGATCCGGTCGCCTAACGAAGTAACCGCCTTAGAATCTAAATCATCTTGACTTATTCCTAACATTTTTCCCAGATAAATTTTCCTTTAATATATTGTTACTCATAAACCCAATGAAAATGTGTTGATCCGGTCGACTAACGAAGTAACCGCCTTAGAATCTAAATCATCTTGACTTATTCCTAACATTTTTCCCAGATAAATTTTCCTTTAATATATTGTTACTCATAAACCCAATGAAAATGTGTTGATCCGGTCACCTAACGAAGTAACCGCCTTAGAATCTAAATCATCTTGAGTTATTCCTAACATTTTTCCCAGATAAATTTTCCTTTAATATATTGTTACTCATAAACCCAATGAAAATGCGTTGATCCGGTCGCCTAACGAAGTAACCGCCTTAGAATCTAAATCATCTTGACTTATTCCTAACATTTTTCCCAGATAAATTTTCCTTTAATATATTGTTACTCATAAACCCAATGAAAATGTGTTGATCCGGTCGCCTAACGAAGTAACCGCCTTAGAATCTAAATCATCTTGACTTATTCCTAACATTTTTCCCAGATAAATTTTCCTTTAATATATTGTTACTCATAAACCCAATGAAAATGTGTTGATCCGGTCGACTAACGAAGTAACCGCCTTAGAATCTAAATCATCTTGACTTATTCCTAACATTTTTCCCAGATAAATTTTCCTTTAATATATTGTTACTCATAAACCCAATGAAAATGTGTTGATCCGGTCGCCTAACGAAGTAACCGCCTTAGAATCTAAATCATCTTGACTTATTCCTAACATTTTTCCCAGATAAATTTTCCTTTAATATATTGTTACTCATAAACCCAATGAAAATGTGTTGATCTGGTCGACTGACGAATTAACTTCCTATATATAAATATATATATATATATATAACATCATTGTTGACTTATTCTTGACTCTTTTCTTTCCATATAATTTTTTCTTGAAGATATTGTTACTTATGAGTAACAATATCTTCAAGAAAAAATTAAAAGTCGATTCACAGATTAACCGTCTTAGTATATAACAAATTTTTACATTTTTCTGGTTTTTTTTCTTTCCAGATAATTTTTCTTTCAATCTATTGTTATTCAAATGTAATCTCTTTAGTATGTAACGGAGTAACCTCTTCAGTATATTAAAAAAAATCTTGAATCTTTTTCTTTCTAGATAATTTTTCTTTCAATGTATCGTTACTCATAAGCCCAATGAAAATCTGTTGATCCGGTCGACTAACAAAGTGACCTTCTTAGTGTATAAAATGCATGACTTAATCCTGTAAGCACGAAAAATCAGTGTATGCACAAAAAATCGAGAAAGAAATTTCTTAGAATTGCGAAATATGATGACCTAATTTAACGAGTTCAGTAGATTTACAAAGATAGAAAGAGGCGTAAGACAAGGGTGTGTCTTTTCACCGCGTCTGTTCAACTTGTACAACGAGAACATTTTGAGGACCCTACCGGGTCTGTTCAACTTGTACAACGAGAACATTTTGAGGACCCTAGATGCTCTGCCAGGATTTATAATCGGAGGCCACAATTTCAACAACATTAGGTACACAGATGATATAGTGCTGATCGCAGACACGGAAAGGAAACTACAAAACCTCCTACAGAAGGTATCTGGAGAGAGTGACAAAAAAGGACTACTAATAAACTGCAAGAAAACTGAATGCATGGTCATCATCAAAAAAATAAAAAATAAAAAAGCAACCCAAAATGCCAAATACAGATGGGGGATACTAGAAATACGCAAGTACAAAACTTAAATACCTAAGAAGAATTCTAACAAAAGAAATGGAAAGTGCGACACAGAGATCCGAAGGCGAATTGGCATGGCGAAAGACGTATTCCAGAAGCTGAGTAGAGTATTAAGAGACATGAAAATTTCACTAGAAACAAAGAGAGTACTAGATTGCTATGTGATGTCAGTTATTCAATACTGCAGTGAATGTTGGACAATATCATCGATGATGAAGGAAAAAATTGAAGTAACTGAAATGTGGTTCTACAGAAGGATGCTGAGGATATCATGGACCGAGCGTGTGAGCAATGATTAGGTGTTGGAAAGAAGAGCAACGAAAAGAAAATTGTGAGGATCAGGAAGAGACTACTGAAGTTCCTGGGACATGCAATGAGGAAGGAGGGTTTGGAGAATCTGATACTAACAGGTTAGATAGAAGGAAAGCAGCGGATAACATATTTGAAGAGCCTGAGCAGGTGGATGACATAATGAGGTTGCGTGGTGTAACAAGAGAAAGCGTGTTTTAGAGTCATCAAGGATAGGGAGACGTAGAGAGGCATGATCGCCTACGTTCTGAAAGAACAGGTCACATAAAAGTGAAAAAAGAAGAATTTTTCTATACGACAACGTATGAACGCATTTTTCTTTATCATCTGTACAAAGTCTGCATAACTTGAATTATGAAATATATCGAAATAAATAAGGAACGAAGAAACTAATTGCAACGTCCAAAACATTAATTTAAAACAAGGCTGAATATAAAAATAGAGCAATGAATATTTATTAATAATTATACTTTTGAACAGGTACAAACTACTCCAAAATTATACATTTCGTTTCGACATTGAAAGATCAATGTCCCATCAGGTAGTTAATAATGATTGTAATAAACATTATTTTTAAAAGAAAATAAAAGAAATTCACTTCAATTTATTTTTGAAAAACTTTTTGTACGAAGTAAGAGAATATTAAAAAAGAGGGGAAAAAGAAAGAGGGTAGAAAAGATGAGAAAATAAAAAGAGAGATCAAAAAAGGGGAAAGAAAGAGGAAAGAAAAGGACACAGAAGAAATAAAAAGCAAAGAGGAAAACAAGAGAGAAAGAACCGAGCGGAAAGAGCAAATGGTTAAGAGAGAAAGACAACCCCGAATTTAAGTAAGAACTAAAATATAGGCAGATACAAATATCGATCACGCAACGTCTGGGCTGAACAATGAGGAAAAAGTGAGAAAATGCACAGGGGGAAGAAAGTGTGGGGGAGACAACAGAAGCGTCAAAGAAATTGAAATTTCAAACTTTGGTCGGAAATGAACTGCAGATAGATACATTCGTTCGTTACATTGTATAAAACTAAATTATAAAATCTCATACACAAACATAGGAATTATTCAAAAGACGCAGATCAGAGGTCATTCAAAAATACAAGATATGAATTCATTAGGGCTAATATAATAAATTGGAGACGTAAAATATAAAAAAAAGAATTAAACCTAAAAATTAAAATCAAAAATTGAATTAAAATTTAAAACTTAATTCAGTCAAGTGCCATGCGCGATACACGCTTTGGGCGATCATGTCTCGAAAGAGACATGACTGACTGGGCAGAAGATTATCCCGCAGTAGGTTGCCATTGCTTTCTGCGGTAGACTGGTTGCCGACCAAGGCTATAGACCCAATCTGTCCTATTATTTAACCCATAACTGGAGGGAAAGAGGCGGATTAATACCTTTCCCAAGGGTATTTGCGCGTAAGTGAATGCAAGGAATTCAACCGGAATTCGAACTCGGTTCCCCGATTTCTCGTTCCGAGCCGATATCCATTGGACCAAGCGATTCTCCCGAGAGTAATACACTACGCCTCCTCGGACTTACCCTGTCCTCAGACCTCAAATGGAACCACTATATTGAATCCACAGCAAAATCTACTGCTAAGAAGGTTGGGTCACGATGTCGATCCAGGATGTTTTTTCCACCTGAATCCATCCTGCATATATACAAGTCAACCATCCGTCCGTGCATGGAGTACTGCTGCAATTTATGGTCAGGTGCCCCTGCCGTTCTCCTCAGTGTTCTTGACAGGCTCCAAAGGAGAGTCTGTAATGTGATAGGTACTGATCTGGCGGCTCGACTGCAGCCACTTCCCCATCGTCGAAATGTGGCCTCCCTTTGTCTGTTCTATAAATACTTTCATGGCTTCTGCTCAGACGAACTTAAGTCACTGATGCCTCCTCAACAGGTGTTTACTCGTGCAACCAGACTGGCAACTGGGTCCCACCCATTCACAGTTAGGTTAGCCAAATGCAGACGACAATTCTACACCGGCAGCTACTTCTCTCGCACTTCCCGCCTGTGGAACTCGCTCCCGTATTCTTGCTTTCCTGACGGCTACAACTTCCAGAAATTTAAATGCAAAGTCAATACTCATCTACTAACCACTGGACTCTAGCTCTCTACCCACCCCTGTATAACCTTCCCTTTCTCTCCACCTATGTATCTGTCATCGCACCTGCTTTCTCAGCTTTCTATTGTTCCTTTCTAACTAGGTTGTACTCCTCACTCTTTTCTAATTAATCTTTTTACATTTATGTAGCCCCCTGCACATCAGTGGCGTTTCAGCCTTGCTCGGGGTGAAATGATTAAAAAAAAAAATACCCGGCCATAATTATTAGGCCACCCCAGTGTTTAAATAAAATTATGCATTTCATACTATTTTTTAGTATTTATTGCCAAGTGAATAATTGTAAATGAACATAGAATGGTTCTTTTGTTAATACTGCACAATAACATGTGCATCAAATGAATTTATAAATATTTAATAATTACCTATATTGCAGTTTCATCAATGAAAGAATGAAGAAAATTTAGGGTGATGCAGACGATTTCATCTTTGCTTCCTTGCAAAATTGTGCAAATTAATAATAACAAAAGAATTATTTTATTTTCGTTTACAAATATCTACTAAATATAGTATGAAATACATAATTTCTTTTAAAAAACTGGGGTGCCCACATAATTATGGCCGGTAGTATATATATATATATATATATATATATATATATTGTTTGTTTAATTCATAAAATTTGACCAGTGCAGATTTTTATTAAAATGTGTTCAATACAATTATATTGTAGAACTTTTGAATATTTTCCTTTTCTAAACGCGTTAATATAACAATACTAAAAATGCCTCTTAGGTTCATACAACTATGGATGAAAACGTCATAATTCCTTGTAATTTTAAAAATTCCGCGTTCAAAAATTCCCTGCCATGTGAGCGTGCAAAAAAAAAAATTAAAAAATTAAAAAAAAAACATCTTTACACGAGCTTTCTTTAAAAAAACGGTAAACGGTAAAATGACTTATTGAAAACCTAAGTCGCATAATAACTCGTTTACAAATGGAATTATATATGTGCCATGTAACGCTTGAAGTAGTTTCGAAGAACCTAACCAAATGAGCAGAAATTTTCTTAATCAACGAATAGAAGGCACAGAGGACAACAACAGCAACAACAATAATAATAATAATAATAATAATAATAATAATAATAATAGTAACAATAATTGGTAAATTTTCATTTTAGGTCCCGAAGGCTTTTATCCCTTCAAATTTTTCCAAACTAGCCTTAAATCCGTGCAAATGTATATGCTGAGTTCAAATGAACAATTAGTTATTGAAGAAACCTACCTTTACTGATGTTAACGATCAGAAAAAAAATCGGACTTCTCAATCTTTTTGTCGCCATTATCGGCTTACATTCGCTGCTGAATGGTTTTAGGCGTAGTAAAAAAATGGCCTATTTACTTCCTTTACTGTAAATTTTTTGCGATTTATTTTTCGGTACTCAATTTCAGCAGAAAGTTGCGTGTATATGCGTGTTCTTTTTTAGCTTATTCAGAAAAAGGGGACACCAATCAGTGGTTACGTAGCACCGGTTTAAACCTGAAAGCGAAGGTTTTATTCTTACTGCACAGGAGCAATTCTCGCTAACAAGAAATTACTAATCACACAAACTGAAAGAAATTTGTTAACCCGAATTAACAGATTCGGTGATAAATATCCAGAAACAGTTTTTCATCTTGTATTAGAGTGCACGGTGTTAACATCCACTGGATATAAAACTCAGCATGATAGAGTGGGCCAATATTTGCATTGGAAAATATGCAACATTTACGGAAAAGAAACTGCAAGTAATTGTTAGGAACATCACCCATATCTGGATACAGACATAACTCATGTAACAATCTTATTGGAATTTACAATACTCATATACCGAACAATAAAAGCCAATTGCCCAGACGTCGTGATCAAAGACAACAAGAACAGGATGTGCTTTCTTATTAACATGTCGTTCCCTGTAGATGGAAAGGAAACTCTAAGAAACTGGTATGAACATCACCCAGACCGGATTACAGTGATAGGATCTGTAACAATTTCATGGGACTTTACAATACACACAGACAGAACAATAAAAGCTAATCACCCAGGCATCGTGATCAAGGACATCAAGGACAGAATGTGATTTCTTATTGAGATGCCAGTCCCTGTAGATGGCAAGGAAACTCTAAGAAACTGGTATGAACATCACCCAGACCCGGTTACAGAGATTAGACCTGTAACAATTTTATGGGTCTTTCCAATACACACAGAACAATCAAAGCTAATTACCCAGACATGGTGATCAATGTGTTTTCTGATTGGCATGGTACTTCCTGTAGGATAGAAGGATGTGCGTTGCGGTGGTAGAATGTGCGTTGTGGTGCAGTGGATATCGGATTAAATTACAGGATAGATTGGGTTCTCTAGCCTTGGTTAGCAACTAGTCTACCGCAGAAAGTAATGGCATCCTACTCTGGGATAATCTTCTGCCCAGTCAGTCATGACTCCTTCGAGACATGATCACCCAAGTGCGTATCATGTATGGTACTTAACTGACTGAGTCCCTGTAGATTGCATTGTATCTTTGAAGATTTTCAAAAGATACAAAATTTTATTAAATTAAATACTAAAAGTATGGTACATTAGGACATTAATAATTTTAGTCATAGTTGGAGCCTTTGGTTTGATTGTAAACGGTTCCAATAGACTTATTGAATTAATACCAAGTTCCTATGCCTTAAAGAAATACCAAAAATTGTATTCATATTGCGAAGAGATTTATCTATGTAAAATTTGTGTGATTTAAGTTTTTATACTAAAATTATGAATGGAAGGTGTCATAATGCCATTTCTGAATATACGCCTCTTGTTTGGACCTGGAACGAAATGTGTATACATCAGAATTTAAAATAAATAAATAAATAATAATGATTAATACTAGTACTACTACTACTACTAATAATAATAATGAATATTCTTGTTAGGTCACAGCATTTGATATAGAAATTACCTGATTCCTGTCCACAATGACAAGCAATGTCAGCGAAACTTGATGCACAATAAAAAGGTACCAGATATCCCAGCGGAATATCGCAGTTGAATCAATAAAAAGAACCGTGTTGTCTCCCCTTCCTCCAGCCAAGACAAAAGCAATTGAGCGAATGATTCGGATTTCCATTTTCCCCACTTCGACGCTCTAACCGCAATCTTAGTGTCTTTAGAGGCAATAACAGGAAATTCTACTCGTTTTATTTCCCATCAGCGCGCGCGCACACACACACACACACACACACACACACACACACACACACACACACACACAGACTTCCCACGTGTGCACACACATAAGCAAATACATGTAAACGGAGACATATGTACGGAGCCTCTTTCTGATTACCGGCATTAACTTCGTCAATTGACCGCCATCTTAGATTTTCTAACTTAAGATTGTCCGCCATTTATGTTCGTATAACTTTGACCAAATGCAATCACCTTTGCCGCATTGTAGGGTGGAAATCAGCCGATTTTATCAGGTTCCTTCTTATGCGCCTTACGCAGTGAAAATCCGGGGTAATATGCGTAAATATCGTTCATTCTTTGCTGATGTGTATTTCTGAATCTCGGTAAGAAAAATTAGTAATTTTTATAAAGTGACCTCTCCTCGTTCTTTCGATGAATAAATGAAATAATCTTTATAACAGAAACATTGTCGCATAAAAATAATCAACATTTGTCGATTGGCTGGGCGACAAGAAAATTCTATTTGGAGGTGAGCAATAAATATTGATCATAACTTGATTACAAATGTACAGCTGAACGATTCTGTCCGCTGAAAATTATTAGCATTTTTAAAAGTTGATATACGTTCTTCGTTTACATTCCGAATTAAATGTTGTGGGTATTACATTTATTGACGTTTTCCATAAAGGATCAACTATTTAGAGATTATTTCAAACTAATATCCTCACCAGAGGCGCACAAATCTATAAATAAACATTTATTTCGTTTTCAGAGTTTAGTTAATCTAGTCATTATTTATCTATCACGGGCGAACTTCCAGAGGACAAGAATGGATGGTTATGCTAATCGCTGTCACGATATATAAAATGTGACTCTGTCCTACCTGCTGCAATAGACGGGTCATCGGTGACTGAACAAGTTTTGCTGTCAGGTTTTAGTAGAGTAGGGCTAGAAAAAGTGCAGAAGGTTTACAAAGTGTCTGACGTCAAGACGAACCTTCAGTTTAGATAACACTGGCTCTGGTTTGACGGTTTTCTCTTTTACAAAAATATTAACTGCATACAGGGTCCAAGAGCCACTTGAAGTAGTGGATTACAGTGGAAGAGATAAAGTTTATTGTGACATCTGGTGACGGAAACAGTTAACTTTAAATAAGTAAAGATTGTTGTCATCGAAGAAGCACCCATTTGGGAGTAGGTTACACAATGCAGCGGCTTGTGGGAAGAAACTGATGGCGAAGAACTTAAATGTTATTAATGAAGTGCAAAGGATATGACGTTGGTTCGCTACTATGCGGCTAGCATGGTGGGTCGTAGCCATGAAGGTTACATATTCTGGAAGTTCTTCAGGTCTACAATCCTGGATACTACGATAAACTATTAGGCTGTTACAAAAATAATAACCGCTCGCAGTGTTGTATTTTCAAAAGCCATTTTAACATACTATTCACTTTATATACAGGGTGTCCTTAAAGTCTATGTGCACTTTAAAAAATTTATAACTTTATTTGTATTTATGATAGAAATAAGCTGTAAAAAGTGTTACAAAAATTAATGTACCTATATTTAAAAATAATTATTAAATAATTCTTTACCACAAAATTTGCAACAATTTTTAGATAAGTAAAAAATATTATTATTAAAATCCTATTATCCTTTTTATTCCTAATGATGAAGAACATGTAGAAACTAAAATAAAATTTCAATAAAAACTTAAAAATATAGATTTACTTCTTTCCAATCCTTTTGACAAATTATTTCTATCGCAAATACATTTATAAATTATAAATTTTTTAAAGTGCACACGAAGTTTATAGACACCCTGTATAAAATGAATTTTGGTATACATTATAATTAATCGCAAATACATTTATAAATTATAAATTTTTTAAGGTGCACACGAAGTTTATAGACACCCTGTATAAAATGAATTTTGGTATACATTATAATTAATCGCAAATACATTTATAAATTATAAATTTTTTAAAGTGCACACGAAGTTTATGGACACCCTGTATAAAATGAATTTTGGTATACATAATAATTAATGTGTGCTCTTTAATATTATTTAACTTATTTTCAGACAGAAATATTCTTGAAGCATCTTCTTCTTCTTCTATGTGTCCTGTCCCTTCAGGACGTAGGCGATCATGGATCTCCACGTCTCCCTATCCCTTGTGGCTCTTAGTATGTTTGCTCCTGTTGCTCCTGGCAACCCCCGTTCCGTCATCCACCTGATCAGACTCTGCATATATGTTATCCGCTGCCTTCCTCTGTCTCTCCTTCCTTCTATCTGACCAGTCAGTATCAGGTTCTCCAGGCTCTCCTTCCTCATTGCATGTCCCAGGAACTTCAGTTGTCTCTTCCTGATGCTCAGAATCAATATCCTTTTTGTTGCCATTCTTTCTAACACTTCGTCGTTGCTTGAAGCCCTTAATTATAAACATGATACGATTTTACGCTTACGCAGTGAAAATCCGGGATAAAAAGCATAAATCTCGTTCATTCTTTGCTGATGTGTATTTCTGAATCTTCATAAGAAAAATTAGCCATTTTTATAAAGTGATCTCTCCTCGTTCTTTTGATGAATAAATGAAATAATCTTTATAATAGAAACATCATTGATTTTTAAACCTGAGAGTAAAATCGTTGTTTACTTTTCTTGCATGAGTTCAAATGTTGGTGGAGTGCCTTTTAAACTTCTGCCAATATCAACAGAGCAGGGGGAGATGGGTTCACAAGTAATCGGACAGTACGAAGGTGGTTCCAGAAATTTTGTACTGGTGATGAGGCACTGACATTTAAGAAGGTACAGTCTTAACAACGAAGAATTGCAAGCAGTTGTTGAGCAAAACCCGTGTCAAATTATCAGAGAAATGTTTCAGATGCATGGTGTCAGCACTGCAAACAGTCTGACGCCGTTTGGCAAAGGGGGATAAAGATCATTAATTGGTTCCTTTTGTTCTCAATGAAAATCAAAAACTTAGGCGCTTTGAAATGTGTCCAATACTATTTCGGCAGAACAACAATGATCCCTTTCTTGACCAATAGTCACTTGTGATGAAAAGTGGATCCCTTATGATAACCTTATGATCCTGAGGAGTTCCCCAAAAATTTCCCAAAGCGAAGGTTGCATCAATAGAAGATTATAGTGATTGTCTGATGGTTGGAAATTGGTATTTGTTCACTACAACATTGTGGAAGTCAATCATAGCATTAATAAAGAGCTTTACAGCAATCAACTTGCGGAAATGCATGCACACTTGCAAAAAACATGGCACCTATATAATGAATAGATATGTAATTCTGCTCTAGGATAATGCCACATGTTTCAAGAATGACATTGCAAAAACTCACAGCCTTGGGATTCGAGAGTTTATCACATCCTCCACATTTTTCTGAACTTTCATCCACTGATTATTAGAGTTAAAACACTTGGGCATATTTTTAAATGGTAAAACTTTTAGGTCTATACTACAGCTTTCAAAGATTTTGTTGCATCACTTCCAATAACTTATTTATCAACGAGAAGGAAATAATCTCGTCGATCGATGGCAGAGTTGAGTAGATGCTAACCATTAGGCTGTTGCAAAAATAATAACCGCTCGCAGTGTTGTATTTTCAAAAGCCATTTTAACATACTATTCACTTTGACTAGTCTCAACATTTCTAGAGTTCAAGAATGAAATTTTTCTGAAATCGGCTGTTATTTTTGTAAAAACCTAATACATCTGTCAGCAAGGCCCCTGGTCGGGAGATTTAAGGTTGTTAGATTTAAGGTTCTTAATTGCTGTTGGTCCCAGGCCCACCCTGTCACAGAGTGGTAGCAATTGTTAGGGTCCCGGCTATAGGATAATATTGAACTCTAAAACAAGTAAAAAATAATAAACTATGAAAGTATAAAAACAAATTTTATAGTAAAAATATCAGCAATACATTTTTATATAAAAACTATTAACAATACAATTCCTAGCAAAATCACTAATACATTTCATCTGTATTTGAAAATATAAAATTGCATTCAAAATATATTTAGCTGAAGCCATAAAATTATATTAAGTATATTTAAGTTTTTGCATTGAATAACCCATAGATGCAGACATGCCTCTAAACATAATCAACCAACCAATATGAAAGAAGTCTTTCAGGACATTAGTCCATAAGATCTTCTACAATCTCTTAAATAAATCAAACTGTATTCCAAAATATAATTCAACAAAACTACAACATAGAACCAACATATAACTGTTTCTAGTATTCATCTCCATATGAATATTGACTGACATTTATCCATATAATATCTTACAATCTCTTAAAGAAATCAAACTGTATTCCAAAATATAATTAAAAAAAACTACAACATAGAACATACATATAACTGCCTCTAGTATTCATCTCCATATGAATATTGACTGATATTTATCCATATAATATCTTACAATTTCTTAAAGAAATCAAACTGTATTCCAAAATATAATTCAACGAAACTACAACATAGAGCATACATATAACCGTTTCTAGTATTCATCTCCATATGAATATTGACTGACATTTATCTATATAATATCTTACAATCTCTAAAAGAAATCAAACTGTATTCCAAAATATAATTCAACAAAACTACAACATAGAACATACATATAACCGTTTCTAGTATTCATCTCCATATGAATATTGGCTGATATTTATCCATATAATATCTTACAATCTCTAAAAGAAATCAAACTGTATTCCAAAATATAATTCAACAAAACTACAACATAGAACATACATATAACTGCTTCAGGTATTCATCTCCATATGAATATTGGCTGATATTTATCCATATAATATCCTACAATTTCTTAAAGAAATCAAACTGCATTCCAAAATATAATTCAACAAAACTACAATATAGAACAAACATATAACCGTCTCAGGTATTCATCTCCATATGAATATTGAGTGATATTTATCCATATAATATCCTACAATTTTGTAAAGAAATCAAACTGCATTCCAAAATATAATTCAACAAAACTAGAACATAGAACATACATATAACCGTTTCTAGTATCCATCTCCATATGAATATTGACTGATATTTATCCATAAAATCTTCTACAATTACTTAAAGAAATCAAACTGTATTTCAAAATATAATTCAACAAAACTACAACATAGAACATACATATAACCGTCTCGAGTATTCATCTCCATATGAATATTGAGTGATATTTATCCATATAATATCCTACAATTTCGTAAAGAAATCAAACTGTATTCTAAAATATAAATTTAAGAAACTACAACATAAAACACACATGTCATAATTATGTCCGCACAAACATGTATATGCACAAAATCGGAGTACTATCTACTATGTATTCCATTGTGAAAGTAGAACAACAGATATCATATTTTTATTACTTCAAAGCACACAAAAAAATGAAATGTTGGTATGTTCGTATTGAAGCACGCAGCGCAAATGTGAAATAGTACAGCGTGTCATTTCCTAATTTCTGGTGGTGTGAAATGCGTCATGGTGCTATTTTATTATTTTAGACCGTGCCCAACCGACCCTACTATACTCTACAGTCTACAAAATCAAAAACAGACAGCGCGAATGCTCTAAATTTAAAATATAAAAAGGCGATAATTTACCAAACACACCCTATATTACATCATGATATAACTACATTGTTCATTATAATTTTACTTTGAAGTAAATGAAGGTCATATTAATGGTATTAATTTTAATGGTATCATTTTAATGATGATTATTATTTGATTTTAATGATTATTATTATTATTATTAATGATTATTATTATTTTAACTTTGAAGTAAATGAAAGTCTCTTTTAATGATATCACTTTTAATGGTATTATTTTAATGATTATAATTATCATTTTATGTTAATGATTATTAGTATTATTAATGATTATTAGTATTATTAATGATTATTATTATTTTAAATTTGAAGTAAATGAAGGTTTCCTTTAATGGTATTAATTTTAATGGAATTATTTTAATGATTATTATCATTTTATTTTAATGATTATTATTATTGTTAATGATTATTATTATCTTAACTTTGAAGTAAATGAAGGTCTCTTTTAATGGTATTAATTTTAATGATTATTATTATTTCATTTTAATGATCATTATTATTATTATTAATGATTATTATTATTTTCACTTTGAAATAAATGAATGTCTTTTTTAATAATATTAATTTTAATGGTATTATTTTAATGATATATTTTAATGGATTTCGTATTAATGTGTTCTTATCTTGCTCCTTATTCATTTGGGAAGCTTCGGTATTTAATTAAACGACTCCTTCCACACCTTGCACGTGTGTAAACAAACACCGGCATTTTTTTCATTTGTTAGAATTTCTTGCAGTTCATTATTTGAAAAACCTTAATTAATCAAATTGACTTGGTTAATCAATTTTGTCCAGTTTTCGCTTAAGTGTTGATGAATGTACTTTTTCTTTATCAGTTTTATGGTAGCACGCTACTTTTAAAAGTAACGCTTTTTTGTATAAAGCTCGGCCCATACAAAGCTGAAGTTGAACTGTGTGATAAGATAAAATACGACGATAGGTCGTTTCGCATTTTACATTTTATCAAACTTTTGTATTTTATTTAAAGCCAGAAGGTACTTTTAGATCGTCAGAGTTTTTTTTTTTTAATTTCTTCTTTATAATCATATCGCTCCAATCAAGGCATTTTACTACCACTGTTTTGTAGAGGGTTACATAGAGGGATAGTTATGAGAAAGAGTGACAGGTTATAGGGGGTGTCAGAAAGCGGATAAGAGAAGGATGAGAATACTGATGAGAGTGGGGTGGACGGAGAAAGGAGCATGAGAGAGAGGATGCAAGTTAGTGAGATAGGAGATGACTATTAACATTATATTTAATTTCTTGGAGCTTATAGCTGTCGGGAAAGCAAGTAAATGGAAGGGAATTCCACAGGCGGGAAGTGCAAGAAAAGAATATGCTGGAGTAGAATTTACGTTTACAATTTATTGGTTTCACAGTAAAAGAGTTGGACCTAGTTGCTAATCTTGTGGCTCAAGTAAATCTATATATATAGGAGGCACAAGTGAGCTAAGTTCATTGGAGCAGAAACCGTGAAAGTATTTGTGGGAGAGACACAGGGAAGCCACATTACACCGGTGAGAAAGTGCCTCTATCCGAGCTGCCAAGTCGGGATCTATCACATTACAGATTCTCCGTTGAATTTTGTCAAGGACACCTTGGTGGATAGCAGGAGCACCCGATCAGATATGGCAACAGTATTCAATGCACGGACGGATGGTAGATTTATATATGTGCAGGATTATTTCAAGTGGAAAAAACTTCCTGGCCGTACACAGAGAACCGACTTTTTTAGCAGCGGATTTAGCTATGGATTCTATATATTCATTCCACTTGAGGTCTGTTGTGAGAGTTAAGCTGAGGAAGAGAAGTGTTTTGCTGATCCATGCTAATGAGATGTAGGAGCGATTGTCTGTGATGGTTAATAGATAGCAGCTTCGTTTTGGAAGCATTAAAATACAAAAATATTTTAAATACTTGTTGAGTGATACAAGTCTTACTACTTAACCCATAGCTCGCCTGAGAAAGAGTGGATTCCCACTTAATCAGAATTTGATTAAAAAAATCAAAAAATTATAATATCTCAGTCCTCTTTCCTCATTATGTGCCTCGGAAATTTCAAATCGCAAAATTAACATATGTTAGTGTATTACAAATTTCTTTCTAAGTGCTGTGTATAAGTAGATAGAATGATACATTGGTCATAATAATTGACACTCTCAAAATGGAAATTGCTTATGACTCAATTTAGTAATTTGTTTTCTTAAGTATTATAACTCACTACTAACGGTTAGTGTTATGGTGTCCTACCTACAGTGGAATGGACTCTTCCTCCTTCAATAAATACTAACATGCGTGGCTTCCCGTGAGGCAGTCGAAGTAGTCGTGAGACAGTTGTGAGGCAGTCGTGTGACAGTCGAGTGCAGTGTAACTATACTGTTCGGACATACACTTCTATTTACTGACTACTACCCCTTTTATTTTGGTATATATGTTATGTTATTCTAATACACTGGTTTAACCTACCTTCTTGTTTTTGTGTTTTTCTTTCTGGCCTTAACAGGCTACAACAGTTAGGATGTGCGTTGTGGTGGAGTAAATATGAACTCGGAACGAAAAATTGGTTCGTCATTTAAGTCATCTTGCCTAGTTCATTTGTGTTAGTTATTTACTCCAAAAATTTCCGAATGTAAATTCTTTCATTCCAGGGACATGGATTCTGCGTTTCAATTTAAGAAACTTTTGGCGGACCTGAAAGAGACTACCACCACCTTTCAATTTGTTCTTTTACATTTTTTAAAGTTTTTTCAGTGCAATCTTATCGACTACACCCTAAACTTTCCGATTGACAAAAAAAAAAAAAAAAAAAAAGTAGAAAAATTTAAATATGTCAACAATTTTAGTGGGGGCTCAGTTTTTCATACAACCTTATAGTAAATCGATTCTGTGCAATTAACGTTTTTGCTTGCGCATATTCAACAACTGAATCCTTTGCAAATTTTTTTAATGAAGCTTTTCTTGGAGTTTCCGAGGAAGATGCCATCATAAAAACTGAAGACAACTTGAAAAAGACTAAAACAAAGCAACAACTTGTCCCCCCACCAAAAAAAATACAAACAAAAAAAAAAAACAAGACAAAGCGACCTCAACGCGAGTGCTTTCGGAATGGAGGATTGATTTACTATAACGTTGTATGAGGATTTGAGCCCCACCCCTTAAATTGTTTGTATATTGAAATATTTTCAATTTTTTTTTGATAGTCGGAAACTTTATGTAATAATCGATAAGACTGCGCTGAAAAAAAGAAGGAAAACAACAAATTAAAAGTTGGTGGTAGTCTCCTTCAGGTCCGCCAAATTTTTTATTAATTTCTATGAGAAATGTTATTTCTCATTGCACACGCTAAGTCCCTTTACTGAGCTATAGTTATTTTGAGATATTTTTGTTTGTTCAAAAAAAAAAAAAAAAAAAAGAAAAAGTACCAACAAATTAACTGCCAAGAATGATTAATAGTTCGGATAATACATTAGTCATTACAATTGGTTCCTCAAAATGGAAATCAGTTTCTCTCGCAATCTCTCTCTTTGTATCACTTCCACACTCAATATCTCAATCCCTTACTTTTAGTCTCTCTCTCTCACTCTTTCTCTCTCTCTCTCTTAATCTGTCACTCTAAATCTCTTTCAATCTTCCGTCAGTCTATCTCTCTCTCTCAATTCCCTTCTTTCAATGCCTCTCTTTCAATTTCTCTGTCACACTCAATCTCTCTCTGTCACTCACTGAATTTCTCACTCCCAATCTCAATCTCTCCCTCAATGTCATTCTTTCAATCTCTCTCTAACACTCAATATTTCATTGCCTCTTTCTTTCTCTTAAATTCTCACTTTCTCTCATTCAATCTCGCTCAAATTTACTGATAACTGTTATTTAGTAGTTAGTTGATACATTCGACATTCTAATTGGTTCTCAAAAGCGGAAATTACTTATGACGCAACTTAGTATTTATAATCAGTTACTTTCAGTTTCAACTAAATTCAATATTTCAGTTAAAATACAAAAAAATATTTTTATATACAGTAGCGGCCATAATATGAGGAACGGAAACAAGACATAGATATGGGTTTTACTTAAAAAGTAATGCATGATTAGCAATGAAATTTTTACCGAATAAAGATTAGGGTGTAATGCATAAATATTATACAAAGTTACAAAAATTTACATAATAGATTTTTTATAAAATAAAGATTACATGGAACGAAGGAAATAAGCTACTGGACAAAAGTTAAGGAACGATGTTAATAATTTGCATAAACTTTTAATTTACATTGTTAAAAACTCGATGGAGCTTTTCAACACTAAGTAAAAGTTCATTTATCATTAGGACTTCATTTTCAAGCAATATGGCAAATTCTACACGCAAAACGCTCTTTTTTGAAGAAAAAAAACTCATTATCGCTAACTATTAAGAAAAAACGTCAATTTCAGAAATTTCTGATATTGTTCATATGTCTAAGTGTCTTTCATCGTGTAACTAGCAGGTATAAAACCGATAAAACTTTAGATGCAAGACCAAAAACCGGCAGACTTCCAAAAACATCGCAAAGAAGATCAAAGAATTGTTAGAATATCTACAAAAAGTTTTGAAACTGCTACATCAATTGCCCGTAAATTTAATGAAGAGACAGATAAGATCCCAAGGAAAACGGTTGCTCGCAGGTTAAAAATGCAGGGTTGCATGATCGTATTCCGCTTCGAAGCCTCTCATTTCAAAGCGAAACCAAAGGGCACGCCTGGAGTATGCGAGAAAACATGTTTTTTGGACTGACGCACAATGGGATACAGTTCATTTCAGTGACGAGTCCAAGTTTGCTATACTTGGTTCTGAGGGCAAAACTTACACCGTAGAACAGGTGAAAGACTGTCTTTTCAATCTGTCAAGAAAACCGTTAAGTTTGGTGACGGCAGTGTGATGGTGTGGGGGAAGGATTTCATCTGCTGGACTTGGCTCTATCATCCGCGTACCTGGCAATATCAATGCTGAGATTTACAAAAGGCTTCTTCAGCAGCATGTTGTACCAAGATTACACCAAAATTATTATGAATCTCCTATTTCCTTGCAGGAGAATGCACCTTGCCACAAGGCTCAGAAGGTGATGGGTTTATTTGAAGAAGAGGGAATCACCCTAATGACGTGGCTAGCCAAGTGCCCCAATCAAATAGAACATGTTTAGAAGATAATTAAAGAACAGGCCCAGAAAAGAAACCTGAAAAACCAGGATCACCTATGGGAGTCATTGAAAGTCGAATTGAAGGGAATGACTGCTGATCTTTGCAAGAAATTAATTACATCATGTAGTCGACGATGCAGAGAAGTCATTAAAAATAAGGGGATGTTTACCAAATATTAAATTTTGTTGATATTTTTTTCCCAAGTAAATATTAACGAGACCGTTCCTTAACTTTTGTCCAGGAGCTTATTTCCTTTGTTTCATTGAATCTTTATTAAAAAAAAATATTATGTAAATTTTTGTAACTTTGTATAATATTTATACATTACACCCGAATCTTTATTCGGTAAAAATTTCATTGCTAATCATGCAAGATTTTTTAAGTAATACACATATTTATGTCTTTGTTGTTTCCGTTCCTTATATTATGGCCGCTACTATATAAATAATAATGAACGATATTTTTTTATCAATGAGATAGACTGAGTTGTTCTTGACGGCTTATCAACCGTTTGCAGGCTTTTTACATTATAAGAATGTTTTTAGACATAATAATGATTTACTGATTCCAGTATTACTAATTAACCCATAGCGGAGAGATGTAGATTCACGCCTTTCCCAATGTTATTTGCGCGTAAATGAATATAACGAACCCAGCTAGGATTTGAACTCGGCTCTTCGTTTAACAATTCCGAGCCATTATCCATTAGACCATTCGCACATTCAATCTTAGAGAAACTGGTATTATCACGCGATCAACCATCTAGATAATGTAGGGGGATAAGGAAGATAAACAACAATCAACCATTAAATTTTAAGTTAAGTGTGTAGAGTCCAGGGAAGCATTCACACTGGAATTTATTCCACATAATAACAATTCTCGCTAAAAGCTGTGTTAAGTAAGCTTCCTGTTTCCAAGTTAAGTGTGAAATACTAGAGAAACGGGGATTATTGGAAGTGTTTTGGCGTGTTCCAGCTATATTGGTTATAACTAGTTTGAGTTTGAATTTTGTTTCACGGCATATTAATTGAGTCTGAATTTTGTTTCACGGCATATCAATTGAGTTTGAATTTTGTTTCACGGCATATCAATTGAGTTTGAGTTTTGTTTCACGGCATATCAATTGAGTTTGAGTTTTGTTTCACGGCATATCAATTGAGTTTGAATTTTGCTTCACGGCATATCAATTGAGTTTGAATTTTGTTTCACGGCATATCAATTGAGTTTGAGTTTTGTTTCACGGCATATCAATTGAGTTTGAAATTTTGTTTCACGGCATATCAATTGAGTTTGAGTTTTGTTTCACGGCATATCAATTGAGTTTGAATTTTGTTTCACGGCATATCAATTGAGTTTGAAATTTTGTTTCACGGCATATGAATTGAGTTTGAATTTTGTTTCACGACATATCAATTGAGTCTGAATTTTGTTTCACGGCATATCAATTGAGTTTGAATTTTGTTTCACGGCATATCAATTGAGTTTAAATTTTGTTTCACGGCATATCAATAGAGTTTGAATTTTGTTTCACGGCATATCAATTGAGTTTGAAATTTTGTTTCACGGCATATCAATTGAGTCTGAATTTTGTTTCACGGCATATCAATTGAGTTTAAATTTTGTTTCACGGCATATCAATTGAGTTTGAATTTTGTTTCACGGCGTATCAATTGAGTTTGAATTTTTTTTCACAGCATATCAATTGAGTTTGAATTTTGTTTCACGGCATATCAATTGGGTTTGAATTTTGTTTCACGGCATATCAATTGAGTTTGAATTTTGTTTCACGGCGTATCAATGGAGTTTGAATTTTGTTTCACGGCATATCAATTGAGTTTGAGTTTTGTTTCACGGCATATCAATTGAGTTTGAATTTTGCTTCACGGCATATCAATTGAGTTTGAATTTTGTTTCACGGCATATCAATTGAGTTTGAATTTTGCTTCCCGGTATATCAATTGAGTTTGAATTTTGTTTCACGGCATATCAATTGAGTTGAATTTTGTTTCACGGCATATGAATTGAATTTGAATTTTGTTTCACGGCATATAAATTGAGTTTGAATTTTGTTTCACGGCATATCAATTGAGTTTGAATTTTGTTTCACGGCATATCAATTGAGTTTGAATTTTGTTTCACGGCATATCAATTGAGTTTGAATTTTGTTTCATGGCATATCAATTGAGTTTGAATTTTTTTTCTCGGCATATCAATTGAGTTTGAATTTTGTTTCACGGCGTATCAATGGAGTTTGAATTTTGTTTCACGGCATATCAATTGAGTTTGAATTTTGTTTCACGGCATAACAATTGAGTTTGAATATTGTTTCACGGCATATCAATTGAGTTTGAATTTTGTTTCACGGCGTATCAATTGAGTTTGAATTTTGTTTCACGGCATATCAATTGAGTTTGAGTTTTGTTTCACGGCATATCAATTGAGTTTGAATTTTGTTTCACGGCATATCAATTGAGTTTGAATTTTGTTTCACGGCATATGAATTGAGTTTGAATTTTGTTTCACGGCATATCAATTGCGTTTGAATTTTGTTTCACGGCACATCAATTGATTTTTAATTTTGTTTAACGGCATAACTCTGTGGGTTATTTAATTCCAAAATGTTATAGTTTTAATGTATTTTTTTAAATTTTCAGTTATAGTGAAAAGGCTGATTTAGTCAGATTTTAATGAATTTTTTTGTTTTTATTCTTTTTTATTTTAGAAAACAGAAAATCTTTTGTATTCAAAAATGTTTTGCTGAGAATAATTCAAAAAATGTGTTATGGTAATAATTCAAAAATGTGTTATCTTAATAATTTTTTCAAAAATGTGTTATGCTAATAATTTTTTCTTCAAAAATGTATTGTTGATAATATTTTTCCTTTAAAAATGTATATTTTCTATATAAGTCTATTTTAATGTATATATTTCCATAAAAGTGCATTTTTATACTTTCATAATGTTTTGACCCCACTTTGGGGGTTAACAATTTGCCCATAGCTGGGACCCTAACAAGTGCTACCACTCCAGAAAGTTGACCTGGGCAAATCAGTAATTAAAAGGTGGTTCCATGCTCCTTCCAATCTTTTCGATCAGAGGCCTTGCTGCCGGATGCAGTTTACCGTCATGCCCAGGAACGGTTATAGCTAGTGAAAATAAAGATGAGGGCTGACGTTCATATATGTCATGGAAATAGGGACATACTGGAGATAGTTTTGCTTGTATAGAAAAGGATAGGGAGAAAAATACTTTTCCAGAAGTACCGGAATCCCTCTGCCATGTTTTATATATGCAAGACTCAGATCTTATTCATAATACACAATTGCTACTATATCCGTAAGCTGATATTTTCTTAATTTTCGTGATCAAACGCTTTCTACCACTAAACAGAACCATTTGTTGAGAGCTCTCGATCACAAACAACGATAACTTGATCTACACGTATCAACACTTGTACGCAGATAAGTCTGTCTCTCCCCCTCTCTCTCTCTCTCTCTCAGCCCATCGCTTCCAGTAGACTAGAGGCCATGGACAACCCGTCACCATTGCACTCTGCTCTGGACCGGAAACTGGCTTTTTTATAAATAGGGGTGTTGACCCTACGCAAAGCCTTTTATCTTGTAGGCGAGCATGGTTTTGAATTTGGAGTTTTTCGTTCTCCTAGACCAGTTGCCACCCAAGGCTATAGAACCCAGTATGTCTTGGTATTTACTCACGACTGGTGGAGTGGGGGGCGAGAAAAGATTGATTCATAACTTTCAAAAGAAACATAAATGAACTCGAACTCGGATTTCCAATTTCTCCATCCAAGCCGCTATACACCATGCTTCCCAATCAACACAAGACCTGGCGCATATAGGTGTTTGTTCTTCACAGGGATGCCCTTGAACATTTTTTATTAATTTGTCGTTTTTACGGTTTATCAAAGTCATCAAAATTATCTGAAAAAAAAAAAAATAAAATAAAATAAACAACAAAAATTTGTTTTGGGCTGTTTTACAGAATTGAAATGCGCGTCATACGCGAGTTTCGAAGGTAGAACAACTTTTGAAAGTAGTGATTTTTTAAGCGCAGCTTAGATGCGACACAATGCCGAAAGTATAGGACACCCAGTGAGGATCGAACTCACTACTAAGGATTCTAGCATGACAAGCTTGGTAACCATTACACCACTTCTAGGTGCTCAATCCCCTTGAACGTAAGTGCTTAATTAAAAGCCTCTTATTATTGGTCGTTTGGAAATGAGAACAATTGCTCCCTGTCCACATCGAACTGTAAGGACAATTGCCGAAGTGTGTTCAACCGGAAAATTTGTTCTCAAATGAGCGGGACATGAGAGATAATATCGATCAGGATTTCTTTTATGAACTCTCAAAGGCCGTATCAACAGCTGATCAAGCCCTTCATGAACTTTCTCCTCTTCGTATGGTTTCTGGTGCAGAAAGAACTTTTCACAGAATATGGCCCCTTTGATGTTGGTGATTCACCCAATTGCTTCTAATGCACATATCTTGTTACTTAATTTTGGAGCACAAGTTAATTATCCATCTGCAAGTAAGGAGGATCAATTGACGGA
Source organism: Ascarosepion bandense (assembly GCA_037127315.1). Taxonomy (NCBI): domain Eukaryota; kingdom Metazoa; phylum Mollusca; class Cephalopoda; order Sepiida; family Sepiidae; genus Ascarosepion; species Ascarosepion bandense. The sequence continues at coordinate 856,136 of JBBBDQ010001163.1, forward strand.
ATCGGCCCTCCTTTGACTTGTAACCAGGAGTGTCTTTCACGGCAGAACAATTGGCAGAAATCTCCTGGCAAGTAATAAAGATTATATGTAACTTTGTAATAAATAATTAAATGTTAATGGTAATAGTGAGAATTGTGGTGCAGTAGATATCGGCTCGGAAAGCGAAATCAGAGAGCCGGTTTCGCATTCCAGTTGCATTTACGCGCAATACTTTGGGAAAAGCAGTAATCTGTCGCTTCTTCATCCAGCTATGGGTTAAATTGCAAGACAGGTTGAGTTTTATAACCTTGTTTTGGCAACAGGTCTACCGCAGAAAGTAATGTCTCTTTCGAGACATGATCATCCAACCCTGTATCACGTATGGCATTTAACTTAATGGTGAGAATTAACCGTTTCCATATAGGAAACATTTGATATTCATTGACTGAACAGTTAATTGTTATGTCGGTCAAAATTTATAAAATCTTATTGTATAATGAGTATTTAAGTAACTTATCCTCAGAAGTTTACTGTTGCAGGTCTTACATTAATTCCTATAGAAAATACAGTTCAATGTATTCTTATAATAAAAATATTTCCAAGACATTGTTATAGTAAAATCATTTATATTCTGAAGAAGGCCAGAGCATGCAATAGTGGAAACGTCGTAAAGATGGCAAAGAAAACAACCGTCGGAACAATGTAAATAATGTCAATGAAAGATGTTTGAAAGAAAGGTTTTCAAGTATATATATATATATATATATTTATGAAAAGTCTCTCAGAATTAACCTGTAGAAAAGACAATATTTTTAAATGCAAGAGACAATCGGAAAACTGTATTAATTGTATACGCGTTTTATCCTATGTAAACTTTTTTAAGGCATAAAACGAAATAAATTTATTCAAAACTAAGTAACTAATAATAGCAAAACAGTTGCTAAAGACATTTTGTTTTGTTATTATTAGTTACTTAATTCTTAATCAATTCATTTCGTTTTTTTGCCTTGAAAACGTCCACATTGGATGAAACGCGTTGGCAACTAATACAGTTTTCCCATTGTCTCTTACATTTATATAATTTAAATCGGAAGACAGCTACTCTCTTGAGTCTGGACAATGGATGTGATAAAGAAAGTTTGTTTGATTTATTGTTTCCAGTTATGCTCAACGTATTTTCCCCCCACATACACTTTGTCTTTCTATTATTTTAACCTGAGGAAGCCAGAGAGAGAGCATATGATCTCGGCGAAACGCGTTGTTTATTGATTTTCTATTTTGTCTCAGCATTTTCATTTAGACATATATATAAATTTATTGAACTATACTTGATTGCCATTAACGTAGAAAAAATGAAATTGACTATACATTTATATAAAGACTAAAGATTGTCATCTATATTAAAAAAAATAAAAACAAAATAAAAAAAAAGAATTATTTCCGGAATTAAAAGACCCAAAATGGATTAAGATAGCGATAAATCCCCTAACAGAAACAAATAGAGTATATATAAGATCATTTTACATCTTTATTTTCATTTTCATAACGTTTCAGCTATTGTGATCTCGTGGTTTCTTCAGGTGTCCGTCAATCTGGGTAGCTTTCCGGTACCTTTTTTTTTTTTTTTAAAATGGACACTTTCTTTAATCAACGGATGTAGATTCTTCCCGATCGGTCGTCTGAAGTCCGGTGGACACAACGGTCGAAATGTCGTGATAACAATAACAACGCCGAGAACGTTAGTATAAATGGAAGTAACGTAAATAATAACTTCTTATCTCAGATAAAAAACAGCTTTCCTTAAACGAAGGATAAAATAGATCCGCTAAACGTTCAATTGACGTCACCGGCCGTTGGTTACATTCCTTTGACAGGCGATTTCTTCTTTTTTTTCTTTTTCAGTTGATTATAGCATGGAATTCAGCAGTATATAATATTAGAACCTATTTTCTTAACAAATGTTTCCCACTGATATCGATAAACACAGAACAGACACAGATTACCGAACATTTTTTCTCTCGATTAAATTAGCCCTACCGACATTAGACTGTCACAGACAGATTCAATAATTCTTCCTTTTGAAGAAGAAATACGTTTAACAGACAAAACGACTATTAATTTCATCTTGCAATCTTTTGCCAGAAGGATTCATCAGATCTCCCTTTAATATGTGTCAATATATCGGCGTTCACCATTATTACCCCAATTACACGTATCAACGTTTTTCCCTAGCCACGGCAGACGATGTCCCTGCAAAAGATAAGAATTTGATTGAAGATACTGCCAAAAAGAGATATTGTTTTGTTTTCTTTTATGATCAACTCTCTACTGCATTCAAAAATGATCCCCGCTTACAGTTTCAAAACGTATGCAAAACATAATGTGTTCTGATATAGTATGCTGCCTCCCTCTTTGATTCTAGTATAGTATATGGCTTACTTTAATGCAAGAGCATAGTTTTAGATACAAATATTAGGCTATTTATTCAAACTAATTACTCACCCTAACTCTAACCCTAACGGTCCTGGGTATAACGGTAAACTGCATCTGGCACCAAGGCCTCTGGTTGGAAGGTTGTGAGGAGCATAGAACCACCTCTTAATTGCTGTTGTTCTCAGTTCTACCCTGATCCGGAGTGGTAGCACCTGTTAGGGTCCCAGCTATGGGCAAATAGTTAACCCCCAAATTGGGGTCAATACACTTTTATAGAAATATTTACATAAAAATAGATATTTATACAAAAATATATACGTTTTTGAAGAAAAATATTTCCAACAATACATTTTTAAAGAAATTATTCTCAACAAAACATTTTTGAATACAAAAACTTACGGCCTATCACGTTGAATACACCGGTTCTCGCTTGATCACCGAAGTTAAGCAACGTTGAGCTTGGTCAGTACTTAGATGGGTGACCGCTTGGGAATACCAGGTGCTGTAAGCGTATAGTGACGGATGTGCGTTGTGGTGCAGTGGATATCGGCTCGGAAAGAGAAATCGGTGAGCCGAGTTCGAATTCCAGTTGAATACCCTGCATTCATTTAAGCGCTGGTACCCTTGGGAAAGGTATCAATCCATCCATTCCCTCCAATTATGGGTTAAATAACAAGGGTAGGACTTGGGGACCCTGCTCTTAAAAACAAATCCCAATGAATCGTGAAAAGAAAAATGTTGTAAAAATAAAATAACCTTACCCAAAATCACTGTTTATGACCTTAAAATGATCCCATAAGGATTGATAGGTCGTTAAGCCTCAAAAACAAACAAAACTAGAAAACATTTTCAGTTTTCTAAAATGAAAAAGAATAAAAACAAAAAAAATTTATTAAAATCTGACTACAACTGAACATTAAAAAATACGTTAAAACTCTACCTTTTTGGCATTAAATAACCCACAGAGGTTGATATGCCATTAAACAAAACTCAAACTCACTATAAATGAACATTTAAAAAAACACCTTAAAACCCCACTTTTTTGGCATTAAATAACACACAGAGGTTGATATGCCATTAAACAAAACTCAAACTCACTATAAATGAACATTAAAAAAACACCTTAAAACTCCACCTTTTTGGCATTAAATAACCCACAGAGGTTGATATGCCATTAAACAAAACTCAAACTCACTATAAATGAACATTAAACAAACACCTTAAAACTCCACCTTTTTGGCATTAAATAACCCACAGAGGCTGATATGCCATTAAACAAAACTCAAACTCTAATCCTAACCTATATCAGACAGTTATTATACTACCTTATAATATGCTTTTTAAAGACAGACCACATATTATACGAGCGACAGAATTTTATATAAATAAATGAAAAACATTGAGAAAATAATCTATATTTCCTCAATAGTTATTGTTATTAATCGTTCAAAGAGCCAACCGAGAAACGTGAAAAAGGACTTTCGGATTACAATATTTGAAACACTTTGGAACCATATTAAACATGATCAGTCAAGGAATGAGAAAATAAATATACACCGGCTCACTGGAGAGACAGATTAGCATCATAAGAAAGGGTTGATTGTTACAAGATCTGAACATGTCTTGGAAGGACATCAGGCATGGGAACAGGAACTTACATCGGCTCATTCGAGAGACAGATCAACATTACAAGGACTGGTTGAAGGTTACGAGGTCTGGGACTCTTATGGAAGAACATTCGATATGGCAAATACTTAAATAAGAATAGAAATTTACACCGGCTCATTGAAATGACTGGTAAGTATCATGAGGAAGAGTTCATGGTTCTAAGATCTGAAAATCTCTTGTAAGGTCATTGTTAAGTCATTGAGGACAAAAAATATCCCGGCCTACGGGTGAAACTCTCTAACGTTGATTGGCAACTAGTTCAGAAGAAGTATAATGCCGATTGTAAAACCTGTCGATGTGCAAGTAGTAGGATAGGAGTGCTTGAGTGAAGATTTGTCTAATCTATGCGATTGGAAAATTGCAGCAATTTTTTTTTCTTAAATTTTGCAGGTGCGATTTTTTTTCGATCGCATAGTATAGTACCGTCAGGTGGGAACCATGTGTGTGGAAAATAGCCTCATGATGCGATTCACTCTGCCAGAAATTTGGAAACAGTATACTGTACTGTTTAATATTTTCACCGTAATCTCCAATAGCATAAATTTTTTTGTTGTCAATCTGAGGACAGTGCAGAGGATTCAGAAAGAGTTACATGAGACGAATGTTGATTACGAATATATGGCAGCTCGGAAAATCTATTCTGATAGTTCTGATAAAAAATAACTCAGGAATTTGTTGATAGAAGCCTCGGACTCAACATGGAGGCGGCCTACATGAAGTTCTTTCAGGAGGTAATGCTGCTCTGGTTTTTTTTTTTTTTTTTTTTTTAATCATTTCACCCCGAGCAAGGCAGAAACGCCACTGATGTGCAGGGGGTTACATAAATGTAGAAAGATTAATTAGAAAAGAGTGAGGAGTACAAGCTAGTTAGAAAGGAACAATAGAAAACTGAGAAAGCAGGTGCAATGACAGGTACATGGGCGGAGAGAAAGGGAAGGTTATACAGGGGAGGGGAGAGAGAGCTAGAGGCCAGTGGTTAGTAGGTGAGTATTAACTTTGCTTTTAAATTTCTGGAGGTCGTAGCCGTCAGGAAAGCAAGAATACGGGAGTGAGTTAAGAAAACTGTCAGTAAACAGGAGTGTCCAATATGCCACATAAGGAGGAGAAGAAATTCAAGGCTGTCAGACAATTTCTGCGACCACACCACCCCTTAAAATCTGGCCATCTAACTCTCCAGACTTTGCAGACGATCCCCTTGATTATTATGAGTGGGGTACAGTTGAGCGAGGAACCAACAACACTCCTTGTAACACCGAAGATAAAGTGAATACACGGGTTATGGCAGCATTCACAAACTTAAACATGGGGAGCGTTCAGAAGAGTTACATGAGATTCCGAATTTTTCCAGAGGTCATGGTTGAAGCAAACGGCAATTTTATAAAATAAATATACTTTTTAGTATTTCAATATATTTTTGTACAATTTTGGTAAATATATGTTAAAATGAGATGTCAGTAATAATTTTATTTTTTTTGTGTGTGATTTAGTCGACAATTTATCCATCGTCCTGGGCATTGTACATTGAAGTTGTCTTAAGACCGTGGTTGAAGCCGATGGCAATTGTATTGAATAAATATACTTTTCAGTATTTCAACATATATTTTTGCAGTTTTGTTAAATATATCTATTAAAATGAGATGTAAGTATTACTTTCATTGTTTTGTGTCATTTCGACGTCAATTTATCCATATCACCTTGTATAGTGACTCCATACAGCCATCAGTTTGGACTACTCGAGGTCATTGTACGCCCGAAGAAAAAATAAAATTAATTTTGTAAACTTAAGTTGTACCAAATGCCGCAGCGGAGTTAATATATACATCACACACACACACACACACACACACACACACACACACACACACACACACACACACACACACACACACATATATATATATGTGTGTGTGTGTGTGTATGTATATTTAAAGTACGTATATTTTGGCAGTATCTTTTCTTTTAAACAAGTTGTGTTAAACAATAGAGACAACGTAGTCTTATATATTTTCTTTCGAATTTTTTCATATCTTCTGATTAGGCTTTTTATTTCCAAATTTCATTTGCATAAAATTTGTCCAAAGGTTGTCCTAGGACTTGCGAACATTATCGTTCATCATCAAGGACTATATTACAGTTTAAAAATCAAATATTGCCTTGCAGCAGTAAAAGTGTTACAACGTTTTAAAAGAAAATAAATAAACGTTATAAAAATTTTTTTAAATTCAAAGTCAGTAATAATGTAAACAACATGCTCCCGTGAAGATATGTGCTCACGTACATGCGTGAATTATACGGAATACTTGGTTGGACATGTTCTGAGTTGTGTTTAGAGGGTTTATTTGAAATATAATTAAGGTAAATAAATTTTGGCTCTGATTAATTTGATAATTTACATAGTTAGTTCCTTCGAGGTTAAAATTCTCTAACGTATTTTTACGGCATTTAAAATTTTTAACAACCAAGTATTGGTTGTTAAAGATTTTGGTTTGAGAGCGTAAATAGTCATCCTCAGACAGATCTGTTTTGCTATATCACAGCTAATCAGTACGGGTCTTCTTCTTCTATGTATCCTGTCTTCAGGACGTAGGCGGTCATGGCTTTCCACGTCTCCCTATCCTTGCTGGCTCTGAATACGCCTCCGGTTACACCATGCAACCCTCGTTCTGTCATCCACCTGATTAGGTCCTTCAAATATGTTATCTATTGCTTTCCCCTTTCCTTTTCGTTTCCATCATTGCTCACATGCTCGATCCATGAGATTCGCAGCATCCTTCCGTAGAACCACATTTCAGTTCCTTCAAGTTTTTCCTTCATCTTTGATGATATTGTTCAGAATTCACTGCCATATTGAGGGACGGACAGCACGTAACAATCCAGTAATCTTTTCCTTGTTTCTAGTGAAATTGTCCTGTTTCTTAATACCTTACTCAACTTCTGGAATACTTCCTTCGCCATGCCAATTCGCCTTCGGATCTCTGTATCGCACATTCCGTCTTCTGTTATAACACTTCCCAGGTATTTGAATTTTTATACCTGCTTGATTCTAGCATCCCCGACCTTTATTTGGCATTTTGGGCTGCTCTTTTTACTGATGAGCATGCATTCGGTTTTCTTGCAGTTTATTTCTAGTCCTTTCTTGTTACTTCAGCTACCTTCTGTAAAAGGTGTTGTAATTTCCTTTCGGTGTCTGCTATCAGCACAGTATCATTCGCATATCTTAGGTTTTTTTAATTTTGCCCTCCGATAACAAATCCAGGCATTACTTTTAGGCTCCTCAAAATATTCTCGCTGTACAAGTTGAACAGATCCGGTGAAAAGACACATCCCTGTCTTACGCCCCTTTCTATCTTTGTATATCTACTCAATTCATTACCTGTCCGTATGCAAGGGGTTTGCTGCCAGTAAAGATTCTTTACTACTCTCAAGTCTTTTCAAAATATGTCTAGGCTGCCGAGTATCTTCATCATTTCTTTGTGGCGTATTTTGTCAAATGCCTTCGCATAATCAATAAAGCACAGGTATAAGTCTTTTTTCATTTGTATTGCCCTTTCGGAGAGCATCCTAATCATAAATATGACATTCCTTGTTCCTGTGTCTTTAACGAAACCACAGTGTTCTTGTCCTATCTCTGGCCTGATTTTGCTTCTCGCTCTATTCATCAGGATTCGGACGATTAGTTTTGTTATATGGCTCATTAAACTGATGGTTCTGTGGAGTTTGCACTCATTTGCTACTAGCTTCTTAGATAGTGCTATGAAGATAGACTTGCTGACGTCTTCTGTTATGATCCCACTATTATAAATTTCATTTATTATTTCAGTAATTTTCTCTTTATCAAATTCTTCCAGGGCTATCAGCAGCTCTATGACTATGCCGTCTGGTCCAGCTGCTTTGTTTCTATTCAGTTTGGCTACTGCAGATTCCACTTCAGACTTAAAACTTTCCGGTCCGTCCTCATCTTTGCCTATTATTGGTTGCTCCCTCTTGTCTTGGAAAAGATTTTTTATTGTTCTTCCCATTGTTGGAGTATTTCTTCTTTCTTCAAAATGATTGTTCCATCCTTAGATTTTATACATCCTGTTGAAGAGCATGTTTTTTTTTGTCCTGTCAGTTCTTTTATTTCCTTATGCATGTCTGCTTTATTATTCCTGCTAAATCTCTCTACTTCAGCACATTGGTCATTGAGCCTATCCTCTTTAGCCTGTCTATATTTTCTTCTTATTTCCTTGTGTAGTTCTCTATACTCCATTCCATGTCTTGATATAATTTTCTGCCTCCTTTGCATCATGTCCAGAATCTCTTCAGTCATCCACTCATTTTTTTCTGCGCCTAATTTCCTTTTGGGACAATGTTGTTTGCTGATGTCACTATTGCTTTCTTTACCACATCCCATTTCGAGTGTCCTTTCCCAATTTGACATCGTATTTGGTTTTCACACTGTTATTGTAATCTTTCTGTACGTTGAGGTCATTCACGAGTGTGTTGTATATCAGTTTTGGTGCTGCACTAGGCTTCTTCAATCTCCGAAGTTTCACTTTTAATTTGTAGGTGACTGGGACGTGGTCGCTTCCAAAGTCAGCGCCTGGATAGGCTTTGTTTTGAACCACTGCATTTCTGAATCTGCTGTTTATGGTTATGTAGTCTATCTGGTTTTTCGTGTCACCTCCTGGGATTCTCCATGTCCATAGACGTCGTGGGTGTTCTTGATACCAGGCGTTAGTTATTACCTGGTCATTTGCTATGCACCATTGGACACATTTTTCTCCTCATTCATTGCAGATTCCGAAATCAAAGTTGCCAGTTGTCGTACCTTACCTCTCCTTGCCTACTTTGGCATTCAAATCTCCTATGATGATCCTGATTTCTTGGCTTTTACATTGAGCCTTGGCCTTCTCTAGAGTGGAGTAAAAAGATTATATTTCTTCCTCGGTGCTTTGTGTTGTTGGTGCATAGATGACTACAATTGCTAAGTTGAACGGTCTCCCTTTCTGTTTTACCAAAGAACTCTTTCGGAAAAATGGCAGTATTCTAAAACACATTTCTTCATTTCTTTGTCCAGTATTAAGCCGACTCCTTTTTCATTATTTTTGCCTGCGGCGTATATTATCCTATGGTTGTCGCTTCTGAAGTTTCCATTATTTGGCCATCTGGTTTCGCATATTCACAGAATATTGATTTTTAGTCTGTTCATTTCCTGCTTGACATTCTCTAGTTTTCCGCATCTATTTAACGTACTGACGTTCCATGTCCCCAAGATAATACTTTCTTTGTTGCGCACAGTCGCAGAGTAACGGTCCAGAGACACCTGTTGCTCATGTCGTTCCTTCCCGGGCGAGGAACATATTTTGGGAAAAAAATGTCCCCTTTACGCCGTTGTTGCTAACAGTCGCCGGATGACGGTCAGGTGACACCTGTTGCCCATGTCGGTCCTTACCGGGCGAGGAATTGCTCTCTTTGGAGCCAACCGCCTTCATGCCGTTAGGTTTAATATATTTTCGCCATGATTATACGCCATGATTATACGCAGGATAGATAGATAGTGGAGTGGTATCCTGTTGCCTTCTCCACGGTGATTTCTTGAGACACCGCCTCTAGTTAGCTGGCCGTTGACTCATTTAGAGTTCCTCCGCCCTTTGCAAATTAATTTTCTTTTATCCTACTGGGTTGCTAACATCCCGTATATAAAAAGGAGAGTCTGTAATGTGATAGGTACTGATCTGGCGGCTCGACTGCAGCCACTTCCCCATCGTCGAAATGTGGTCTCCCTTTGTCTGTTGTATAAATACTTTCATGGCTTCTGCTCAGACGAACTTAAGTCACTGATGCCTCCTCAACAGGTATTTACTCGTGCAACCAGACTGGCAACTGGGTCCCACCCATTCACAATCAGGTTAGCCAAATGCAGACGACAATTCTACTCCTGCAGCTTCTTCTCTCTCACTTCCTGCCTGTGGAACTCGCTCCCGTATTCTTGCTTTCCTGACGGCTACAACCTCCAGAAATTTAAATGCAAAGTCAATATTCATCTACTAACCACTAAACCACTAGACTCTAGCTCTCTCCCCACCCCCGTATAACCTTCACTTTCTCTCCACCTATGTATCTGTCATCGCACCTGCTTTCTCAGCTTTCTATTGTTCCTTTCTAACTAGTTTGTATTCCTCACTCTTTTCTAATTAATCTTTTTACATTTATGTAGCCCTCTGCACATCAGTGGCGTTTCCGCCTTGCTCGGGGTGAAATGATTAAAAAAGAAAAAGAAAAGAAGGATAGGAGAAAGAACAAGTATTAAGTATATACTTAGTATAAGTTCAAAGAAGTAGTCCTGTAAAAAAAGAAATATCAATTACCCTAGTTCCAGAAATTTTTTAATTTACCGACACAGAACTAAGGATGGTAGGAGGACGTGTTTTTTTTTTTTGGTAACGGAAGTGGGAGGAGAGACAAAAACGCTATAAATATTTTTACATTAAAGAAGAGAAAAGAAAAAAATACATTTTAAATTCAATGTAAACCTATTCTTTTAGAAACTTGACACAAAGAAAAAAAAAATAAAGTCATTCTGAAAAAGATATATGTAAAAAAAAATACAAAACATGAACATGGATTTATCAAAGATATTTTCGTTTTTAGCTAATCTAAACTACCTAAGAACCTGTGTCAGCGAGAGTTAAGATCAGCATTCGTTACCAGTAGTCAAAAGGTTGGAATTTCTTTGCGTTTTTGACATTTTACCAATCTTTTGAATTGCTTTGGCTAACTCCAGAAAATCTTTAATTTACCAATACGGAACTAGGGATGGTAGGACGTATTTATTTATTTATTTTTTTTTTGGTAACGGAAGTGGTAGAAGAAACATGAACTCTATAAATATGTTTACATTAAAGAAGAGAGAAGAAAAAAATTACATTTTAAATTCAATGTAAACCTATTCTTTTAGACACTTGAGACAAAAAAAAATAAAGTCATTCTGAAAAAAAAAACATACGTAAAAAAAATACAAAACATGAACATGGATTTATCAAAGATTGTTTTTAGCTAGTCTAAACTACTTAAGAACCTGTGTCAGCGAGAGTTAAGATCAGCATTCGTTACCAGTACTGAAAGTTTGGAATTATTTTGCATTTTCGACATTTTGCAAAAACAGTACGATTAGATACCCGATTTACCTTTTACCCAGGTTTGAAACCCGACCGGATTGACGTCAGTCGGCGATTTTACGGGCGCTCGCTGGAAGAATGATATATATATATATATATATATATATATATATATATATATATATATATATATATTTTTTTTTTTTTTAATCGTATCACCCCGAGCAAGGCGGTAAGGCCACTGATGTGCACGGGGTTACATAATAGTGAAAAAACTGGAAAAGATAAAGCCGGAAACCACATCCTAAACAGGGAACAAGGGATGAGCCTCTTAACCTGTTCAATAGACGTGGGTGGGGTGTGAACCAGGCAATAGATAGATCTATCTACTCCAATTGAAAAAAAGAAAGAAACCAAAGTGAGAAGATTAGAAAAGAGAAAGCCGAAAACCACATCCTAAACAGGGAACAAGGGATGAACCTCTTAACCTGTTCAATAGACATGGGTGGAGTGTGAACCGGGCGATAGATAGATCCATCTACTCCATATATATATATATATATATATTATCATACGTGATTAATTAGCATGATTAATTTTCTGTGAACAAAAGTTTCATCTATATTTTAAAGTTGATACCTTAGCCAAATAAATATCCACCTGTTTTATTGTCTTTTTCAAGATTAATATTGAGTATACTAATGATTGATAGACTGATCAATCTAATTTTTACTGTTTATCAACTCATTGACTGTTATTTAAATCCGATATATTTTAGATACAATTTCTTTTTATTCAACACGTAAATGAGGAGAGATTTAGATTGAGAAGGAGATTGGTTAATGACTTTTCCAAGGTTATTTTCGCGTAAACGAATGTAACGAACTCGACTGAAATTTAAACGGTGCTCCGATTTCCAGTTCCGAGTCGCTATCCATTATACCAGCATCATAAGACTGTATATTAGGTTGTCCCAAAAGTTCTTAAACACTCGCGCAAAAGGTCTATATGGTCCAGCACAATCGAGACAAGCGATGGGTTCAGAAAGGGCAAGAGGCACCATCGATTCCAAAACAAGATCGATTCGGCAAGAAAGTCATGTTGTGCGTTTGGTGGAACTTTGAAGAAATCGTGCATTTTGAGTTGGTTCCGAATGGTCGTGCCATCAGTGCCGAACTTTACTGTCAGCAACTTGAGCGGGTCTACGAAAAGTTGAAGCAAAAGTACCCGGCTCTGATCAACCGAAAGGGCGTTTTGATGCAGCAGGACAATGCCAAGCCACACACCGCCAGGAAGACCAAAGACAAGTTTGAAGAGCTGGACGGCGTTGAGGTTCTGCCATATCCAGCCTACAGTCCTAACAGTGCTCCATCAGATTACGGCCTTTTTCCGCTCAATGTAACCCTTTCCGAAGGGCCACCGATTCGACTCGTTTGATGAAGTCGAGGAAGCGTGTCAAAAATTCTTTGATTCGAAGCCGGCTGAATGGTACTTTGACCCGATCTAAAAGCTTGCAGATAGATGGTAGCAAGTCTTGGAAAATTATGGTCTTTATTTTGAGCAATATTTTTTGTTGATTTTTCCAGTAGAATTTCAATGTTTTGCAAGTGTTTACGAACTTTTTGGTCAACCTAATATTAGCAGCAGCAGGCGCACTTTGGTTGTTATGCATACGAAGTTTCAGTCGTTGATCTCCGGTTTTCTTTCACTCTATCGCTGCTTACTCGGTCACTTACACGGAAATTTGAACTATTAAAATGCTAACTCTATGGGCATAGATTGGTCTTTATCTGATTTCCTTTCGTAGATGATATCTCATATTCGTAAATATTGAACAGGGTAAACGATACGGAGGGATGGATATTCAATTTTGGAAATGGCTCACAATGTCGATAAAACTCTTCTTGCTTTTGAAGAAGGCATACGCGTAACACAAAATAGCGATTACTTTCCTTTTGAAGTCTGTTTCGTAATCTGTGTAAATCATCGCTCAGTGTTATTAGTCCAATTACTTTTGTCAATAATGTGTCTAAGACGATATCCTCCAAAAGATCGGAATTCGATTGGATAAACTATTGTAACAGTTATCTGTTATTTCTTTCCCTTATGATCAACTAGCAGTATAGCCCGGCGTTGCTCGGGTATAATGAAAGCTTTAAAACTAATCAATGGTTCTGGAGCTCAGACTCTTTGGACGTTGGCACGAAAAACGAAAAAGCTACAGTTGTTTCCAGTTAAAGCGAAACCGTAGACTGAAAGAAAAAGGAATGTATGTAAGTCAAATTTTGATTTCCTGGTATCGATATCAAAAAAGTTTTTTCGTCGTTGCCTTTCATATATATATATATATATATATATATATATATATATATATATATTATCGCTTTTCTGCACTATTGTAAGAACTGTAACCCAGAAACTTCTGAATATCGTTTCTTATGTCTTTGTCTATGAGTGTATCAAATTTGATTAAAATCGGACCACTCCTTCTATAACCCGATTTTTCGATGATCTATTTTCGATATTTATCTGGGGTACCTCGACACAAAATCTAGCTAAGAACACTTGCAGACGCTTATAGTACAACTGTGTAAATTTTCAAGAAAATTGGTTCAGCCGTTTCGGAGTCTATAGGTAACGGTAACACACACACACAGACACACACACATACAGATATAAAGTTCCATTTATAAATAAGTTTAGATTCTCCGACGCATTCCAAAAATGTTTCCGCGTATGCCTCCAAAAAATAAAATAAAAATCAAAGTCATATAGATAAAGTCGTAAATAAGAAATACTTGTGTTAAAGTATTATTTATTTAACTTTAAAAGATTGATTTAAACATTTTTATGGATTATCAATCTTTTGCAGTTCATTTAAAGCCAGAAAATATATATGTAAGATTTTTTCTTGTTTAGAAATAATGGTTTCGTGATACAAGTCTTATCGGATGTGCTTTGTAGTGCAGTGGAAATCGGCCGAGAACGAGAAATCGGGAAGCCAAGTTCGAATTCCAGTTGAATTCATTGCATTCACTTTCACGCAAATACCCTTGAGAAAGGTATTAATCTCCGATTTCTCGCTTCGAGCCGATACTCACTGCACCACAACGCAGTTACTGCACTAGTCTAAAAAAGGACTATATTAATCGACTGAATAAACTCGTACGTTGAACTTGTTTAAACATTGCTAATTGGAACAGTGAGAAAAACACATTTCCATACAGCAAATCTCTGGCATTCATTTCAGGTAAATACATAGTTAAGTTAGCTCTATAAATTTAATATTAATTGCTACAGCAAAATCATTTACAATGAATTCTTATTGTAAAATCGTTTTAAATGAATTTTTATAGTAAAATATTTACTAAACATTCTAATAGGAAAATCATTTCAATGCCTCTTTATAGTGAAATCATATTTAATCCTGTCTTATAGTAAAATGATTTCTAATGGATTTTTAAAGTACAATCGTTTACAATGCATTTTTATAGTAGAATCATTTGAAATGAATTCTTATAAGGATATTATTTACAATGCGTTCTTATAGTAAAATCACTCATGCATTGAAATACTGAAATGATTTTCAATGCATTCTCATAGCAGAATCATTTACAATTCATTCGTATATTAAAATCATTTTAATGCATTTTTATAATGGAATAATTTCCAATGTATTCTTTTAGAAGAATCATTGCAAATACATACATTGGGTAAAATCATTTTCAATACATCTTCGTAAAACTCATAATACATTCCTGTGGTATAATTATTTACAATGCATTCTCATAGTAAAATTATTTCCAATTCATTCTTTTAGCGAAAACATTTATAATGACTTCTTGTAGTAAAATCATTTCCAATGCATTTTTATAGTAAAATCATTTGCAATGCATTTTTATAATAAAATCATTTGCAATGCATTCTTATAATAAAATAATTTCCAATGCATTTTTATAGTAAAATCATTTCTAATGCATTTTTATAGTAAAATCATTTCCAATGCATTCTTATATTAAAATCATTTTAATGCATTCTTATAGTAAAATTATTTCCAATTCATTCTCATAGCAAAATCATTTATAATGGATTCTTATAGCAAAATAATACTTAATACATTCTTTATTGTAAAATTATTTCCAATGCATTCTTACATTAAAATCATTTACAATTCATTATTGTAATAAAATAATTTACAATTCATTCGTATACTAAAACCATACGTCATTATAATTGGTTTCCATGAACGAAAATTATTCAAGACTCTACCTAATAGACTTATTTCTCTTGGCTTTTAGAAGCTTATATAGAAAAGAGAAATAGCTCAGCAGTAAATTGTGCAAATATTCTTCAATCTGTCATTCAGATAAAACGTTTATTGCTTAAAATCTAATGCTGGGAAAAAATGAGCTCGTTATAGTAGAATATTGATTTCAAGCGATATTCTTCGGATTAGTTTGATTTTAGACTATTTTTCCGCATAAAAAATACAATTTAATGAGATTGTTGTAAAGAGCTTAAAATAGATAAGGGGAGATATAAAAAAAATCCTATTTTAAAAGCACATTCGAAGCAAACGGTTTAATTTTCACGTGACAAATTTTCGTGAAATAATGAATCGAGTTTCATTCTTATCAGGCCATCCATGCACGTACACACATCGAGGTGTAATTGACTGAAGGCAGTAGCGGCAGCGTTGGTGCAGTATTAAAATCAGAGAATGGAATCTGGAATCTACGGACCAAACATCATCGTCATCATCATAATTATCAATCTAAGGACTGTGAGTAGTCATATCACGTTGAATACACCGGTTCTCGTTCGATCACCGAAGTTAAGCAACGTTGAGCTTGGTCAGTACTTAGATGTGTGACCGCCTGGGAATATCGGGTGCTGTAAGAATTTATTGACGGATGTGCGTTGTGGTGCAGTGGATATCGGCTCGGAAAGAGAAATCGGTGAGTCGAGTTCGAATTTCAGTTTATTGCCCTGCATTCACTTACGCGCTGGTACCCTTGGGAAAGGTATTAATCTATTTCTTGAGACCCTGCCCTTAAACAAATCCCGATGAATCTTTTTTTTCCATCGGGGAGGAAGCCGGCTCAACCCGAAAAGGGTCAACAGAGCTTGTATTGTTGCATTTAGTAGTCATAAAGTCATGTTGCAGCCGAGCAAGTGTCCAGCTCTCTATAAATGCATCGTTTGCGTACCAATGTCGGGATCTCTTTGAAAGGTGCACTTATAACATTAAACAATATTTAAACACTGGTTCTCGTACAAAGTTAAACAACGTCGAGGCTGAGCTATACTTAGATGGGTGACTGCTTGGGAATACCAGGTACTGTAAGCTTTGGGCGATCATGTCTCGAAAGAGACATGACTGACTGAGCAGAAGATTATCCCACAGTAGGTTGCCATTGCTTTCTGCGGTAGACTGGTTGCCAGCTAGTATACAGAACTCAATCTGTCCTATTATTTAACCCATAACTGGAAGGAAGAAACTGATTAATACATTTTCCAATGGTATTTGTGCGTAAATGAATGCAAGGAATTCAATTGGAATTCGAACTCGGCTCCCCGATTTGTCGTTCCGAGTCGATATCTACTGCACTACAACGCACATCCGCGTGAATGAATTATTGAGCTAAAAACGTTCGACCCTAGTGGGTAACACATAATCATTGAACCTGACACGCAGCAATGTTCCAAGTACCAAAATGTCACATTCTTACTTAGCATTCTTACTACATCTACCACAATACCACAGAGACTCGATGAAATCTTAAATAAAAAATCCCATATGTACAAGTGTTCCCTGAAGGGCAAAAAAAAAAACAACATTTAAAAATTTTCATATGATATGTTTAATAAAAAAATATACTTTCAAAAAACAAAACAAATTATGTTAGTAAAATAATTCCCAAAAGTGTTTAAATTTGGGAAGAAACATCAGTTAACTTGACGAATCTCAGGTGGGACTTAACATTTTCCAACAACCATTCGGTCCAGGATGCACACTCACTCACTCACTCACTCACTCACTCACACATCCAACCCCCACCAAAAAAAAAATTTAAAAAATACGAACAAAACAGGCGAAAATACGAAAGGCATCTCGCATCCACCAGAGGACAGATATTTCTGGTCAGCTAATTGGGGAGATGATAAGAAATTAATCTAAAGAAACTAGGGACAAAAAGAAAAAGTGGGGCTGTAATATAATAATCTGGCCCCACCCGAGGAAGTGAGAAAGCGGGGGCGTTTTCCGGCCGTTGAAAGGAACGGATGTTTGTTTGACCTTATTTCCGGCAGTAGCGGAAATGGCTACAAGAGGCAGACAGAACAGGCGTCTCTGAGAATTTACGTAGGCGTCGTGTAGGCGTCGCGGATCGAGGCAAAACCCGGAAGAAACAAGTTCCGGTTTTGGAAGATATAAAAAGACCTCGAAAACAAGGATTCGCCAGAAGTCGAAGAAGAAGAGTCAGAGTCAGTCAGTCAGTCAGTCTCGACAGGCAGTCTAGGCAGAGAGACGTAGAGGAGAACAGATACGACGACACCCCCCCGTCACCCTGTCAACCCTTAGAGGCGCGCTCCCTCAACTCTCTGTTCACTAGGCCACACGGTCCATCGTTCATTAATAAAAAGATCACTGATATATTTTTATATATATGCGTGTTTGTTATTTATTGATATATAACAGGGCAATGAACATTTATCTCCTAGCCAAGTTAAGTTGGCGACAAAAATAACAATAAACCTAAGCTAACCTAAATCGTCCATTTTCTTTTTCGAGGTAAACCCAATATACTGATGTCGGCATCAGACAGCCACTCTAGGTCAGCACCGTTCATTCGACAGATTTACATGGGACTCACCAACCTTTTACCAAATTCTGATGGAAGGAATCGTTTCCTATCCTTCTTAATCATGACTTTAAGCTGATGTCTAAAGTACAAGTTGGAATTGGGTAAACTTCTCGTCCACATAGAATTCTTTCTGTCTCGTTGTCCAAATCACGACTCGCATAACACCTAGTAAGCAAAGAACACATTGCTGAGCCTTAGTCAACGGCGGTACGACATTGCTACAAACAGAACTAGCCCCGAAGACAAAGAACTTTCCGAATAAAATATGAACTATGATGTCTTCAACGGGACAGCAACGCTGCAGTGGAAGAAGGTATGTTCGACGGATTCCGCTGAGAGTCCGAAACGCACGCAAGTTGGAGATCTCTGTAGGGACTGCTATAAAAAATAGCTGGTCTACCCAGAACACCTTTCGAATTATCAGCCTGGTGAATGATGCCTCATCATTAGTGAGACATATCAACCTGGTCGCTTAAGGCCATACGGAACAAATCTCCGGCCTCGTTGCTCATCCTGTGCAACGCTTAACACTCCATATAAAGCCTTACGGTTCAATGCCTAGACATTGGAGAGGCCATCCGTCACCGGCAAAAAGAAATTGAGAGCTAACCGGCATTCGTGATAGAAAGGAACCCTCGCATGCACTGCGAGCCTCTTCCTCTGCCAAGTGCTTACTTCTCAATGATTAAAAGTTTTTTATGGACATCTTCTTTTCGGAATTCACCGTTCTCATCTAGTTGCATACTAGTCTAAAAATTCAGTCTAGAAATCCAGTCTAGAAAAGTGATGCGAAGTGTATGTTGACGAATCTCAACGTCAGGTACGCCCAGATCGCCCTAAGAAGGGTTGAGGTACCAGATGTCTCGACATACATTGGAAATCTTGCCAACTATCTCCAGGAAAGGTTTCGAAAGTTGTAAAATCCCCAATTGAATGGCACACGGAAGTGGAAGTACAGAGAGTCGTAAAGGAGAATCGGGTAGATGTGCGAAGCACATTCTTCTGCCCTCCTATTCAAGGAAATCTTCCTCAGAGTTTACAGACGATTTGCGACATCAGGTTTCTCCAGCACCGCTTACCATCTCATTTCCAACAGAAGATCAGGACAAAACCAGACGCCAAAAATTCTGACCGGACCGTCCGTCCAGAAGAAAAGTGCGTGAGAGAAACTCCCTTGCGCGCACCCAACTGCTGACCAACAAACTTATCGCGGTTATTCTTAGATATTGTCACTGTGTTATATCCTCTGATCTCTCTGCGGACTTTGTCTATCTCGAATCTGCTAAACACAAGAACCGAAACGTCGTCAGAATAGGCAGAGTATCTGGCTAAGATGGTAGCTCCAAGTAAGGAAAACCCAAGCAGGAACGGATTCGCCTTTAACTTTCAAAGAAAAAGTCGCAACGCGAGAAAGTAAAGTAAAGGTAAAAACCTTGACGAATAAAGCGAGACAATATGAAAGGAGACCTACCACTTATTCCCAACCACAGCTCCCGTCAGTTCCTGCTGTAATATTAATAACAGCTGGTCTCGGAAATCTTGCCCTTCAATTTCCAGTAACCAGCCAATTTAACCTTAGGTTTATCCAAGTTTAGGTGAACTCGAACAAGCCTGTCATTCGAGTAAACTATCAAATGAAAACTTGGACAACCTAAGAGCCCTACGTTGACTTAAACTCGCTCGTTGCAGCTGGCGAGAAACATCGAAGGCGATTAGCCCCTATTGGTCCAATATGAAAGACTTCGATCTTACGTAATTTATTCCACTAACGCACCGAGGAACATATACAGCAGTCGGATTCAGGAGCGAAAGTACGGCCTGAAAACGGTGGAGGAAAGAACAGATTCAAAAATTCGATGGTCAATCAAACTGAAAGCCTTGAACTGAGCCAAATTGATCAGCTTCACTGTCGACTTTCTCAACGATCAGGCGTACCAAATAAAAATTGTCATCAATAGTTATGTTCTTCAGAACACAAGAGAGGACAACCTGCAAACGGCCAGCCAAGATCTAGTCTAAAATCTTTTAGTATTCAACATTGTCATAGGCCGAAAATTGCCTATGCTATCTCCGCTGTTCTTGTTCTTGTTCTTGCGAAGCAACTAGATTACACTACTGGTAAAGCGATGAGGTATAGAGCCCCGCTTTATCCAGTTTTTGTAAATCATCGCTAGCAAGGGGTCAAAAGCGGGAGACTGCCTCAAGTATTTTTCGTAAGAAAGACCATTTAATTCCGGAGTTTTATCTCGGCCAACCGGTTTCACCGTATCCCAATGTCAAATTTGGTGATGTGACCATCGTACACAGCGTCTTCAGCCTCTTTAAGGCAGGGAAAGTCTGCCAAATAAGGGTCGAACTGAGCAGGCTACCTGCTAAAAAGCCTCACATATGCCCGTGTCTGTGGTCACGCTCCATCCGTCGACTAGCCGCCTTTCTTCTTTCCTCTTTACACAGTTTAGCGGCCATATTCGTTGCTTCGGAAGACATTCTTTTTAACCTAGCCCTAACTACCATAGGCTGATCCTTTTTGATAATCAAGGAGGCCTGGCTATGGCTACCTCTCCAGTAACACCGAATTTAGTCGCCCGATCAACTTTTTCTTTACATGCCGTTTGTGTTGTTAAATTAGCTACCCTGATCCGACGACTATAGTCAACAGCATACGACTTAAGTTTCGATTTTAAGGAGACCTACCACTTATTCCCAACCACAGCTCCCGTCAGTTCCTGCTGTAATATTAGTAACAGCTGGTCCCGGAAATCTTGCCCTTCAATTTCCAGTAACCAGCCAATTTAACCTTAGGTTTATCCAAGTTTAGGTGAACTCGAACAAGCCTGTCATTCGAGTAAACTATCAAATGAAAACTTGGACAACCTAAGAGCCCTACGTTGACTTAAACTCGCTCGTTGCAGCTGGCGAGAAACATCGAAGGCGATTAGCCCCTATTGGTCCAAGTCTATATTACCATCCGAGGGGGTTCATTTTTATACTTATTGTTGTGGGGAGTTATCCACTTAATAATGGACTCTTTTTTGCCTGTATTAACCGAGAGTTAATTACTCTTGAAGACGTGTGCAGCAGTGAGAGAGACCCTCGTGAGGACTGTCGTGTAGAGTGAGCAAGGGCGATAGAGACTCTGGTTCCCAGTACGACTTCAGTTCAGCGCAAACTATTATTACTTTCCTCTTTATATCTCTTTGTATCTCTTTGTATTTGTTTGTATTTCTTCTTGACGTAATATATGTTCTTGAACCTACCACCTTGTTGACTTATTATTTAATGTCCCATACCGGTTACATATCACTCATCGACAATATCGAACCTGTCGATAAATACCGAAACGGTTTCACATCCGGGTTGTAAGTACCCGATTGCCCTATGCAATCTTTCTCAAGGTCAAGAACGGCATTTCAGTCCCTCACTAAAACTACCCAAGGAGATGTCAAAACCGCTTTGATCTGCCGTAACAAATCAGGACGCTTCGAATAGACATTATGCTCATAAATCCTAATGTATTATCCTTTAGGATAATATCTATCACGCAAATTCTGCCCGCCGATCCGTGAAAACAAGCGCACAAGCCGCCTTCAAGGGCTTGCTCACCAGCCAGTAAACATCTCTAGAGCGTCCATCAAAACATGCTCAATAGAGGTCAGACTTCTTAAACATTTTACCTTCATAGTCACCAGTTATAAACCGGATCTCTTGCAAGCAACATACATCTAACCAGAGATTTTGAAGATCGCGAGCGAGCATTTCCCTGCGACACTCTGATCTCAGGGCCCTGCTATTTAAACTAACTACCAGAGTGCAATTGGTAGTCCTGATTAGGGTTGAGAGACTGGCATGAAATTGGACGGGGAAAGGATGCCGACAGCCTCTCCCATTGATCTCTGACCCATCTCAGTCTAAATAGTACCGTCGATATAGAGCTGCCAACATCTCAGGAATATGTAAGCTTTAACGCTGTATAGAGCGAGGGGTGAACTAAAACTGGCCATAACAACGCAATCTTCTATCGTGAGCAGCAGTACGTCCTACATTAAGAAACCCGCTGCTTTGGCTATTTATAGGGGTTTCACCGCCGAGGACTGCAGTGCTTTTAGCACTGTCTTTTGTTGTCCAACACGAAGACTGATACTATTCTATTTCAGTTTTTTTTTAGTTCTTGAGGTTCTTCTTTCACAAGGTGAGCTTAACTCTTGGCACACTCTAAGAACCCCGCAATATTGATGACGTATTTCGGGTAGATTTTAGCGACAGGGTAATTCAGCATCAGTCTTTTTCTCGTCTGTTTTGGAAGATATTGTTTCTTCATTTTCTGTCTGTTATTCTTTAATGGCCTCCGTTGATTTTTCTGTTACCTTCTTGTAAGAAACAGTAAGGTAGGCTTCCTCACACAGTGGTTCTTTATCAGTAAGATCCTTAGAAATGGTCCCTAACATATTTTTTCCAATTTTGTCTGTCATTTTTAAAAACTAAAGTCTCATCAGAATGTATTATTCGTATTTAAAATTAAATTTAAATGTAAGCGGATGGGTGAAGGAAAAAGAAAATTGTTAACAAAGAAAATAACAATTACGTCAAATTCACAATTTCACAAAAATAAACACCGAATCGTTAAAAGAAAATATAAAGAAAATTGTTACAAACAAAAATAAAAGGTTCGTAAAAATACAATAAAAGTTACAAGTTAAAAAATAACTAACAAAAAGTAACCAAAAAAGATTAAGAGAACATTAAAGTTAGAATAAAAAGTTACAATGAAGAGAAAGTATTGAAATAAATAGATTAAATTATTGCCCGGTTCACACTCCACCCCCGTCTATTGAACAGGTGAAGAGGTTCATCCCTTGTTCCTTGTTTAGGATGTGGTTTCCGGTGGTTTTCTCTTTTCCAATCTTTTACTCTTTTCCATTCTTTTACTCTTTTTTTTCAATTGGAGTAGATAGACTAAACTATCGCCCGGTTCACACTCCACCCCCGTCTATTGAACAGGTGTAGAGGCTCATCCCTTGTTCCCTGTTTAGGATGTGATTTCCGGTTTTCTCTTTTCCAATCTTTTACTATTTTCCATTCTCTTACTGTTTCTTTTTTCAATTGGAGTAGATAGACTAAACTATCGCCCGATTCAAACTCCACCCCCGTCTATTGAACAGGTGAAGAGGCTCATCCCTTGTTCCCTGTTTAGGATGTGGTTTCCGGTTTTCTCTTTTTCAATCTTTTACTCTTTTCCATTCTTTTACTCTTTCTTTTTTCAATTGGAGTAGATAGACTAAACTATCGCTCGGTTCACACTCCACCCCCGTCTATTGAACAGGTGTAGAGGCTCATACCTTGTTCCCTGTTTAGGATGTGGTTTCCGGCTTTCTCTCTTCTAATCTTTTCACTCTTACATAGCCCCTGGCATATCAGTGGTGTTACCGCCTTGCTCGGGGTGATATGCTTAACCCCCCCCCCCAAAAAAAAAACCACAGGAAAATAAACTGAAATTATTACTTCTGGAGTACTTTAATCAACTACTAAAATGCAAAAGAACAGTAATTCGAAAGGGTTGATAAATAGAACAAGTACAAAATATAACTCTAAAAGTTAAAAAAAAACCTCAAGAATAGAAGTCTCATGAAATCTAAACTTATTTATGAATGGAACTGTGTGTGTGTGTGTGTATGTGTGTGTGTGTGTCCGTCCCCGCTACCTATAGACTCCGAACGGCTGAACCGATTTTCTTGAAAATTTACACAGTTGTACTATAGGCGTCTGCGAGTATTCTTAGCTAGGTTTTAAGTCGAGGTACCCCCGATAAATATCGAAAATCGATAATCGAAAACATCGGGTTATAGAAGGAATGGTCCGATTTTAATAAAATTTGATAGACTCATAGACAAAGGCATAAGAAACGACATTCAGAAGTTTCAAGGTTGCAGTTCTTACAATAGTGCTGAAAATCGATAATATATATATATATATATATACAAAAGGCAAGATGTTTGTGTGTGTGTCTGTTTATCTGCCTGTATGTGTGTATTTTTTCAGCCCTTTTATTTTAGTTTTTGCTTCGGGTTTGACTCTAAGTAGGTATAATTGTAGTTCTTAGTCTCAGCCATGATACCATTAACTCAGAGGACTTATTTGCCCTTCAAAATTCAGTTTACGATGAAAAATACTTATTCGATGTCGATACCAGGAAATTAAAATTTGATTTACATCCATTCATTTTTCTTTCAGTCTATGGTTTCGCTTTAACTGGAAACAATTATTGCTTTTTAGTCTTTCGTGCCAACGTCCAAAGAGTCTGAGATTCAGGACCATGGATTAGTTTTAAGGCTTTCATTACACCCGAGCAACGCTGGGCTATACTGCTACTAATATTTAAAATAACGTCTAAGTCATCTGCGGGATAATGGCTACCTAATATTTGACATATGGCATACTAATGTATAAAATAGGGTACAGTGCATGCTGACAACAATATTCAAATTGTGGCTGACAATTACCTGGTGAAATGTAATATTGTAAGTGCATCTTAGATGTGTCCCAAAGCCGAAAGTGTGGGGCACTCAGTGAGATTAAAACTCACGTCAAGAGTCAAGTCAACATTTATATCCGCTGTGCTATGTGTCCTGAAAGACTTGACTCTTAGATTTGTGAGTTGAATACCAGGCTACAGCTATGGGCGCTCGATGTCTTATGTCGAACAGCACTATGCTTTCTAAGTACATCTGAGAAGTCTAAAAATGCCTAAATGACCCCCAAAATAACACTAAAAATACAAAAACGAGCATCGGCCTATAACAATCAATCAAAAACCTGTAGACTTCGGCTGGGGAAAAATAGCTATTATTACCTTCCCTGACCAAAACAAACTACTAAATAAACGATCTGAACTAATATCAAAATTATATATATATATAATTTTCGGGAAAGTGTTCGATGCCATAATTAATGCTGAAATAGTTCAACATCTTACTGCCCATAAACTCTTCTCTGACAGGCAGTATGGCTTCTGCTTTTCCAGGTCCACGGCCGACATGCTAACGACTGTTACTGAATACATGTTCCAGGCCCTTGAGGAGTCCGGCTAGGCTCGAGACGTTGCTCTGGACATCTCCAAGGCTTTTGACAGGGTTTGGCACTATGGCCTTCTGTGAAAGCTACGGGGTTACGGTATTACTGAACGCTTGCTTGATCTGATCCAATCTTTTTTAAATAACCGCGAAATGAAGGTCGTTTTGAATGGGCATGCCTCTACATCCTACGGTACAAACGCTGGTGTCCCTCAGGGCTCTATCCTGGGCCAGACGCTCTTCCTTATTTTCATAAATGACCTCCCAGACGAGATCAAGAGCCAAGTAGGCATCTACGCAGATGACACCACAATTTACTCCCGCATCAGTAAGAAACCCGCCATGGCGGACAAACAATCTCGCTGCTGACCTTGAGAGGGACCTACACTCTGTGGTGAATTGGGGCAAAATATGGCTTGTCAATTTCAATGCGTGTAAGACCAAAATGTTGTCTGTCAATCATCACAAGCAACCTCTCCTGCCTCTCATAAGCATGGGCCAAGCGAGTCTCCCTGAGAGCAATACCCAGCTCCTCCTCGGCCTTACCCTCTTTTCTGATCTCAAATGGAACCAGTAGATTGAGTCCATAGCTAAATCCACTGCTAAGAAGATTGGCTCACTGATCGCGCCAGGAAGTTCTTCCCACCTGAATCCATTCTGCATATATACAAATCAACCATTCGTCCGTGCATGGAATACTGCTGCCATATATGGCCAGGCGCCCCTGCTGTTCACCTCAGTGTCCTTGACAAGCTCCAAAGGAGAATCAGTAATATGATAGGTACCGACTTGGTGGCTCGACTACAGCCACTTCCCCACCGACAAGAAGTGTCCTCCCTTTGTTTGTTCTATAAATACTTTCACGGCTTCTGCTCCAACGAACTTAAGTCACTGTTGGCTCTGCAACAGGTGTTTACTCGTGCAACTAGATTGGCAATTGGGTCCCAGATAGATTAACCAAATGCAGACGACAATTCTACTCCTTCAGCTTCTTTTCTCGCCATTCCTGCCTGTGGAACTCGCTTCATTATTCTTGCTTTCCTGACGGCTACAACCACCAGGAATTTAAATGCAATGTCAATACTCTTCTCTTAACCACTTGACTCTAGTTCTTTCTTCAACACCTTGTATATCCTTTCCTTTCTCTCCACCTTTGCAACTGTCATCACAACTGTACTCCCATCCTTCTCTTGCTCCTTTCTAACTGGTTCGTCTTTCTCTTCACTTTCTTCTACTTAATTTTTTTACTCTTATGTAGCCCCCTGCACATCAGTTGCGTTACTGCCTTGCTCGGAGTAATACGATTAAAAAAAATTATATATATATATCGAGCGCCCATAGCTCAGAGGTCGAATCACCGACTGATGTCAATTCGGTCGTGTTTCAATCCGAGCTAAAATGTTTAAACGCACTGATGAGCTGTGATACAGCAAAACAGATCTGTCTGTGGATGACTATATATATATATATATATATATATATATATATATATATAGCGTGTCTTCAAATTCCCAAAAATTGTATACTCATACTGCAACAGTTTGTCATGCCAATAATTGTTAAAGAGAACTCTGAAGATGAGAAGTTTCATTTTCAGCAAGATTGGGTACTCCACACTTCCATCGTGATATTTCTTTGATAAAAACATGCCAAACAAGGGGTTTCGTCATATACTCTCCGTGTTCACCAAACCTCACACCACTAGGCTTTTTTTATGGAGATATTTAAAAGACAATGTCTATGCTAACAAATCTGCAACAGTCAGTGAATTGAGTGCAGCCATTGAACGAAAATGAATATAATTACCAAACAAACTGGTTGGTGATGTTTGTGATTCCATTGCTTCGCATTGTCAGCTGTTCCTGGACCACAACGACGTCAGTTTGAAAACAGGCTTTGAAAAAAACAATAAAAAATGTCTATTTAGTTTTGAGTTTGTAATTATTTAAAATATGTATACATTTTTTGAGACCACCTTGTATATATTTGTAAAATATTTTATTATTTATTTTCCCCTACTTTGACATAGAGTCTAACATCGTCGGCAATATTTCCTGGATGATGTAGGTGAACTGTGGGATCACTGCAGACGCCACTTCTACATAAGATAGCTGAAGAGAGTGACAAGAAAGGACTACAAATAAACTGCAAGAAAACCGAATTCATGGTCATCAGCAAAAAAAGCAGCCCAAAATGCCAAATACAGGTGGAGCATACTAAAATCAAGAAAGCAAAGAAATTTAAATACCTAGGAAGTGTTTTAACAGAAGACAGAATTAGCATGGCAAACGACGCGTTCCGGAAGCTGAGTAGTGTATTAAGAGACAGGTAAATTTCGCTAGAAACAAAGAAAAGAGTACTGGATTGCTAAGTAATATCTGTTCCTAAATATGGCATTGAATGCTGGACAATATCACCAAAGATGAAGAAAAAACTTTAAGTAACTGAAATGCGATTCTACAGAAGGATGCTGCGAATATCATGGATTGAGCATGTGAGCAATGATGAGGTTTTGGAAAGGATGGAAACGCATAGGAAATTAATACTAAGCATCAGGAAAAGATAGCTAAAGTTCCTGGGATATGCAATAAGGAATGAAGGCTTGAAGAACTTGGTGCTAACAAGACAGATAGAGAGAAAAAGAGACAGAGGAAAGTAGCGGTTAACATATTTGAAGGGCCTGAGCAGGTGGATGACAGAACGGGTTTGCGTGGTGTAACAAGAGAAAAAGTTGAAAGAGAAAGAGCCATCAGGGTTAGGTGTTATATATCGAAAGCTGGTTCCAGTTATACAACAAACAACAAACTCCGTTATATATATAAAAATATAAAGTATATTTTTATTATTGAACGATGGACCGTGTAGCCTAGAGAACAGAGAGTGAGAGAGCGCTTCCAAGGGTTGACGGGGGGGTCGTATCTGTTGCTCCTCTGGTCTGGTCTGTCCGGACTGTCTCTCTGCGTCTCTCTGCCTGACTGACTCTGACTGACTAATCCGTGTTTTCGCGGTCTTTATATATCTTCCAAAACCGGGACTTGTTTCTTCCGGCTTTGCCTTGATCACGCGACACCCACGCGACGCCTACGTAATTCTCAGAGTCACCTGTCTGTTTGCCTCTGAGTTATTTCCGCATCTGCCGGAAATAGGGTCAAAGTGACATCCGTTACTTTCAACGACCGGAAAACAACACGGCTTGTATCAGCCTTTCTTGGGTGGGCCAGACCGTTATATTACATAGGGAGACGTGGAAAGCCATGATTGCCTATGTCCTGAAAGGACAAGGTATAAAAGAAGAAGAAGAAGAAGAAGAAGAAGAAGAAGAAGAAGAAGAAGAAGAAGAAGAAGAAGAATAGTAAGTCTGGAGAGTGCTAAGGTCAAACTGGTGTAACTATAACAACAAAGATGGGGTTAACTGCATGTCAGTTTATAATTACGCGTCTAGGAAACTCGGAAAAAGTAGGAATTTAGTGTTATCTTTGTACAGAAGAATAAAAACACAAGATTAAATATTTCATACATAAAAATATTTTTTATTCCTTTTAAGTCCGTCTTTACGATTGATGTCGGCGATTGCGTATGTGGTTTGGAGAGTTTTCTCTTAACCTGGATATCTTTCCCGCAATGATGTGAGGGACTCTTTGTATTTTCTTTCTGGGGTGGGTCGCATACATACACCCACACACATATATATATGAAAGAAACGGCATGGGGGTCAATAACAAACGGATCTTATTAATATTAAATATTAAAATTGAAATACTAAAACAGATTCAGTCATAGTTCTCAATGTAATTAATATTATTTATTTACAGAGTGAATACTTTTTACATATAAAAAAATTCAAATTTTCCAAACATGTATGTCCATTTCAACGAATGAATTTAATACTCGTCTCATCAGAGATAGCAAAACATTATGGCAATATAAATATAATTGTTTGTGTGTGCGTGTAAAAAACAGAAGTAAAGGTAACGCAAAAGAAAAAGGAGAAAGGAAAAAAAGAAAAAACATGGCAGATTCTTGCAGACATTTTTCTAACAAAATTTCTTATGAATAATCAGGTCGTTTTTATATATATATATAATAAATTTCGATGTTCAAATCTGTTGAATGATCATTTCAACATGAAATCCCTAAAAAAGATTTCACATCTCATCGGCAACTACCACATTTCAAAATGAAATAAAAAAGAAATAGAAATGAAAGTTAAGAATAAAAAAATTACGTCACAATAAAATCGGTTAGCAAACAATGTCTATTTTTAAATTTTGAACAATTTTACTTTTAATATTAAAATATTAATATATATATATATATACATATATATATATATATACGTGTGTGTGTGTGTGTATGCATTTTTTTGGAACACCCTATATATATATATATATATATATATATATATATATATATATTAATATTTTAATATTAAAAAATGATACAGGTGGAGAGCTCAGTGTAATTAGAATCACAGAGCCAATTGTAAAATAAATTAAATTTCGATGTTCAAAACTGTTGAATGATCATTTCAACATGAAATCCCTAAGAGAGATTTCACATCTCATCGGCAACTACCACATTTCAAAATGAAATAAAAAAAGTATATTTTTTTAAATGTGGTTATTGCCGGTAAGATGTAAAATCGCTCTTAGGGATTTCATGTTGAAATGATCATTCAACAGTTTTGAACATCGAAATTTATTTTATTTTATAATTGTCTCTGTAATTTTAATTACATTGAGCTCTCCACCTGTATCATCTTTTAATATTAAAATATTAATATTAATTAGGATCGGTTTTTTGGGATTTACCTTCCTATTTTTCCTTTTGGATTAAAGTTTTATTATATATATATATATATATATATATATATATATATATATATATATATATATATATATATATGGCAGAAAAATAAGATAACGTTAACTGACTTACAATACGATGAATTTTTTAAATCAAAATTTCGTTACTAATATACAGCTGACTTCTACAAGAAATATGATGTGTCCCGCGGAACAAGTAAAGGCCTCTATTAAACAATGCGAAAATGATGATGTCGTTATTTGGAAGTTCATACGATGACGAGCAAGGTTTTTCGAAAATGAATTATACTAAAAGTCGTTTAAAAATAAAGAGTGAGTGTCGACCATTTGGTGATCTTTTGATCGGGTCATCATTTAAGTTAAGAGAACTTAAGCAAAGTCGAGCCTGGTCAGTAATTAGATGAATAACTGCCTTAGAATTCTAGGTTCCTGTAAAATTTTTAAATTTCGAAGTTATCGAACAATAAGCAAAAATAAGAGTCTCATTATATTAATTGCCATTTCTAACTGTATTTCCTGTGTAATAAGAAATTCTCACATTTTGTTCATTATGTTCGTTGTGGTAGTCTTTTTTTATTTTTTTATTTTAATCTTATCACCCCGAGCAAGGCGGTAACGCCACTGATATGCAGGGGGCTACGTAATAGCGAAAAGATTGGAAAACAGAAAGCCGGAAACCACATCCTAAACAGGGAACAAGTTAACCTGTTCAACAGACGTGGGTGGAGTGTGAACTGGGCGATAGATAGATCTATCTACTCCAATTGAAAAAAAAAACAAATTGAGAAGATTGGAAAAGAGAAAGCTGTAAACCACATCCTAAACAGGAAACAAGGGATGAGCCTCTTAACCTGTTCAATAGACGTGGGTGGAGTGTGAAACGGGTGATAGATAGATCTCTTGCAGTAGAATAAAGAACTATGATTAAATAAAATAATTTTAACATTTTTTTGTAATCTCCAAACCAAGGCAGCATTCTGGACGGAGAAGACTGAGATTTTGACAATATATTATATTACATTTGATATCATGGTCCTCCTCCGTCACACTGCATCACTGTCTGGCCCGTTCTCTCCAAAAGGTTACCAACCCTTGGTCTTTTTGGTTTCTCTGAAAAACAAGATCACGAGGTACTCAACTTTTCGACACAAAAATATGTTTTTGGAAATTATTCACGATTCATGTTTTGTTTGACAAATATTGACTGTGTAAGGCAACACCGATTTTTGTTCGATGAGAAATATCGGTGCGAATTTAAAGCTTTTAAGATGCCAACATTGATTTAGATCAAAATTCGCGTAAACCTGTCGTTAATGGAACCGCAGTAATTCCGTCAGAACAACCGTAATAATATCCGTAGAGTTAATTTGAAAAATGAACTCAATCAGAACTTTTTTCCGCAACAATGACATTGCCCTCTTGAAACGAACGTCGTAACCGTTGAGGCGACTCAAACCGAATCGAGTCATGTTCGAACGGGCACTAAAGCGACATTGAACGTGACAGTCAGGTTTCAAGATTTGAACGAAGACCTGTTGTATATTTTCTGAGATGGTGCATAATTTCGCGAGGGAGTGTATTTTTATGAAACAGCAAAAATATGCAAACTGGCTAATTAAAAAAAATAGACATAGTTTTGATAAATATTTGATTGTTGCCAAAGTTAAAAATTTGATTGTTTTGAAACCAGCGTAGACAAGGCCAGATAATGTAGGCCTTGAAATGGAGTAAACAATGTGCTAAAAGATAACGTAGTCACAGATTAGTAGTAGTCGGTCAGTTCGTGAGCATTTGAGATCGGAACCCAGACCTAGAAAGAAACAAGGAAAACCGTGGTCTAGCACGGCCTCTGACTGGCTCGATGAGTGTCTACTAACACCTCCGACTCCACCTTCTACTCTATGCCACGTCACCTGAATAATAAAAAAAGGTTGTATGACTTTATTTATATATACACTATCTGCCATAATTATAAGGCGTCCCCATTTTTAAAAAAAATAAATGATGTATTTCATACTATTTTAGTATTTATTACCAAATAAAAACAGAATGGTTCTTTTGTCACCATTACTTTACAAAAGTTTAGAAGGCAAGGAAGCAAAGATTAACTCCTCCGAATCACCGTAAGTTTTCTTCATTCTCTCATTGATGAAATTGCAATATAGGTAATTTTTAAATAATTAAAAATTCATTTTATGCAGATGTTATTGTAGAGTATTAACAAATAAAGCATGCTATTTTAATTTACAATAATTCACTTGGCAATAAATACTAAAAAATAGTATGAAATACATCATTTTTTTAAACACTGTGGTGACCTAATAATTATGGACGTTACTGTATATATATATATATATATATATATATATATATATATATATATATTTTACACGATTTGATATGTTTATTTATATATATATATATATATATATATATATATATAAACATATCAAATCGTGTAAAATTTTGCAAAGTAATAATAAGAAAAGAACCATTTTATTTTCATTTACAATTATTCACTTGGCAATAAATACTAAAAAATAGTATGAAATACATCATTTTTTTAAACACTGGGGTGGCCTAATAATTATGGCCGGTAGTGTATACACACACACACACACACACACATATATATATATATATATATATATATATAAACATATCAAATCTACAGGGTGCAATGGGTAAATTGTCGGTATTTGCCGTGTAAAATTTTGCAAAGTAATAATAAGAAAAGAACCATTTTATTTTCATTTACAATTATTCACTTGGCAATAAATACTAAAAAATAGTATGAAATACATCATTTTATAAAACACCGGGATTGTCTAATAATTATGGCCGGTAGTGTACGTGTTACGGTCATTTTATTAAGTGAGAATATCGTCATTTTATCAGCTTTAAAAAGGCAATTGATTTTATAAGAGAGAAGATAACAAGTTTTGGGGCCCCGTCGTCGAATTCATAATCGTCTTTCCCTCGAAGGGTATGCAGCATATATGTCGTTTCGGTTGCAGTTTCATTTTCGTCGTCTTGGTATCAAAGGTATACAACAAGACCTAGCCTACGTGGAATGGGGTGCGGTGGATTTGCTGCCGATATTGATAGCAGTATAACCCGGCGTTGCTCGGGTGTAATGAAAGCTTTAAAACTAATCCATTGTCCTGGAGCTCAGACTCTTTGGACGTTGGCACGAAAGACTAAAAAGCAATAGTTGTTTCCAGTTAAAGCGAAACCGTAGACTGAAACAAAACTGAATGGATGTAAGTTAAATTTTGAAGTTTGGTAAGAATCGGATAAAAGTTGTAGATTTGTATAAAGGACATACAGACAGATAAACAGACACGCACGCAAACATCTTGCCTTTTATATATATATATATATATATATATTATCAATTTTTGCACTATTGTAAGAACTGCAACCTTGAACTTCTGAATATCGTTTCTTATATCTATGAGTGTCTTTGTCTATGAGGGTCTTTGTCTATGAGTGTATCAAATTTGATTTAAATCGGACCACTCCTTCTATAACCCGATTTTTTCGATTATCGATTTTCGATATTTATCGGGGGTACCTCGACACAAAACGTAGCTAAGAACACTTGCAGACTCTTATAGTACAACTGTGTAAATTTTCAAGAAAATCGGTTCAGCCGTTTCGGAGTCTATAGGTAACGGGTACACACACAAAGCTCCGTTTATAAAATAAGTTTAGATATTGACCATCTCTCCTGCTGATTATCACTTAATTAAACAACAAGACCTAGCCTACGTGGAATGGGGAGCGGTGGATTTGCTGCCGATATTGATGAGACCTGATGTCATCGTTTTGTCTTTCGATGGCCACGTAGCTCAATTTTATTTTGTACTAGCAGTATAACCCGGCGTTGCTCGGGTGTAATGAAAGCTTTAAAACTAATCCATGGTCCTGGAGCTCAGACTATTTGGACGTTGGCACGAAAGACTAAAAAGCAATATCGGGGGTATCGATTTTCAATATCGGGGAAAATAAGTCGTCTGAGAAGATCTACTAATGTTTAAGTCTAAAAACTATAATTTCACCAAGTTAGAGCAAATTCTGCAGCAAGAACCATGATAAAAACGCTGAAATCCTGATCTTGATCAGACCTGATTGGATATCAGGGTATCCAATATCGGGAAGAAATTGGAATAAATAAGGCGTCCATGACCTGATCAGAAGCCTAAGGATATTTGTGTGAAGTTTGGTGAAAATCGGATAAAAATTGTGGATTTGTATAAAGGATATACAGGCAGATAAACAGACACACATACGAACATCTTGCCTTATATATATATATTATCGATTTTTTGCACTATTGTAAGAACTGCAGCCTTGAAACTTATGAATATCGTTTCTTATGTCTTTTTCTATGAGTGTAGCAAATTTGATTAAAATCTAACCACTCCTTCTATAACCCGATTTTTTCGATTATCGATTTTTGATATTTATCGGGGGTACCTCGACACAAAACCTAGCTAAGAACACTCGCAGACGCTTATAGTACAACTTTGTAAATTTGGAAGAAAATCGGTTCAGCCGTTTCGGTGTCTATAGGTAACAGACAGACAGACACACACACACGCACACACACACACACAAAGTTCCATTTATAAATAAGTTTAGATGTCTTGATGATTTTGTCGATTAATATTCTCAAGAAAAGGTTCCGAGATTGGGATTATTTCAAAATTATTCATGAAAAATTTAACAAACAAGGTAGATTAAATTAAGAAAAAGATAAATGTTCATCTTATCCGTTAATGGCAAGACACGTATTAGCCTCACTTTCGACAGTGACCCGGACATTTGGCGAATATAAAGCTTCATCATTTAGCCATCCACCAAAAAATTTTAAAGAATAATTCGCTAAATCTTTCTAATTCCACCACAAAATTCTTAATCGGCTTGCCAGAAAAATAATCATATTTTCTTGCTGAATAAATTAAACAAATCTCTGCAGATAATTCTTTTTCGTTTAACTGAAAATCATCTTCGTCGACAGGGGGAAATTAAAAATTAGATTTTAAAGTCAATAGAGAATCAACTCATACTTTCCTGTCTGCGCCTCTCAGCTTCCCAGCACATTATTTCAGCCGATTCATTCTAAGGGCTTACGGCAATATCAAGTTGTAACGTACGATCACCAAAGTTAAGCAAAATCGAACCTGATCTCTACCTATATGGGTAATTGCTTGGAAATAACAATTGTTGTAATTCTGAGTGTGCAGGTGATATGACTTATGACAATATCACGTCAAGACACTAGTTCACGTCCGATCATCCAAGTTAAGGAAAGTCAAGCTTGATTAGTACTTCGGCGATCATTTGGAAATACAAGGTGTTGTAATCTTAGCTGTGCGAGAGATATGGCTTACGACAGGATCACGGTGAAACACCAGTTCCCGTACGATGGATAACCGCTTTAGAATTCCAGATGCTGTAAGCTAGTATATGCGGGTAGTGTAATTGACAACGACTCAGGCTCGTTATTGGGAGAACCAAGTTCCAGTTCCCCATGAATTCGTTATACACACAAATTCGTTATTACACACAAATACCATTGGGAAATGTATGGATTTACCACTTTTCCACCATCCAAGCTATGGGTTAATTAAAAAGACCTGTATCACTAAATCATTATTATCTCAAAAGAATTCGTACAATCTAAAAATATCATCTGGCTTTAAATAACCTGCAACGAATTGATAAACGGTAGAAAATAAATCAATTAAAAAAATGACGATTTCCTCTTGTGTTCCCTCCGTATAGAAGTGGAATATATTTTACTTAAAAAAAATGGCAATATTTTTTTATTTTTTTTTATTTTTATTTTTATTTTTATTTTTTTTTATTTTTTTTTTTTTATTTTTATTTTTTTTTTTATTTTTTTTTTTTGGTGGGGGGGTAAAATCAACTCCGCTGCATTGCAGTTAGTGTAAAGCCTAACGACCAGTTGAGTTGCGTTCAAATTCAAGCTTCGGCTGTTACGTTAACTTTCGTAAAATATCATTTGAAAGGAGACTCTTCTCACAACATCCATTATGGGCTAAAACGAGTTGTAGCCTGGGCTCAACTGGTTTTTCTGTTTGCCCGTCTAAAAGGAGGAAGACGCAATCTGTGGAAAAATTAAATTCGATACCTGGAAGCACAAACTGGTTATATTCCATCATTGTCGACCAGACCCTGAGGGCAACTCGACACCGCCAAGTCAAACACTGCTAAGATAAAAAAAATTAATGGGCACCAAGAAAACTTAACACTGCTAAGTCAACACTGCCGACTGAACAACACCGAATTGGCACCGTGACAACTGAGCACCGTCAAGTCAACACTGCTGACTGAACAACACCCCAATTGGCACCGTGACATCTCAACACCGCCAAGTCAACACTGCCGACTGAACAACACCGAAAGGGCACCAGGACAATTCATAACTGCCGAGTAAACAACACCGAATTGGCACCGTGACAACTCAACACCGCCAAGTCAACTCTGCCGACTGAACAACACCGAATGGGCACCAGGACAACTCAACACAAACTCCACACTGCCGACTGAAAAACACCCCAATTGGCACCGTGACATCTCAACACCGCCAAGTCAACACTGCCGACTGAACAACACTGAAAAGGCACCAGGACAACTCAACACTGCCGACTAAACAACACCCCAATTGGCACCGTGACATCTCAACACCGCCAAGTCAACACTGCCGACTGTACAACACCGAAAGGGCACCAGGACAACTCAACACTGCCGACTAAACAACACCCCAATTGGCACCGTGACATCTCAACACCGCCAAGTCAACACGGCCGACTGAACAACACCGAAAGGGCACCAGGACAATTCATAACTGCCGAGTAAACAACACCGAATTAGCACCGTGACAACTCAGCACCGCCAAGTCAACTCTGCCGACTGAACAACACCGAATGGGCACCAGGACAACTCAACACTGCCGACTAAACAACACCCCAATTGGCACCGTGACATCTCAACACCGCCAAGTCAACTCTGCCGACTGAATAACAGCGAATGGACACCAGGACAACTCAACACCGCCAAGTCAACACTGCCGACTGAACAACAACGAAAAGGCACCAGGACAACTCAACACTGCCGACTAAACAACACCCCAATTGGCACCGTGACATCTCAAAACCGCCAAGTCAACACTGCCGACTGTACAACACCGAAAGGGCACCAGGACAATTCATAACTGCCGAGTAAACAACACCGAATTGGCACCGTGACAACTCAGCACCGCCAAGTCAACCCTGCCGACTGAAAAACACCGAATGAGCACCAGGACAACTCAACACTGCCGACTAAACAACGCCCCAATTGGCACCGTGACATCTCAACACCGCCAAGTCAACACTGCCGACTGAACAACACCGAATGAGCACCAGGACAACTCAACACTGCCGACTAAACAACGCCCCAATTGGCACCGTGACATCTCAACACCGCCAAGTCAACCCTGCCGACTGAAAAACACCGAATGAGCACCAGGACAACTCAACACTGCCGACTAAACAACGCCCCAATTGGCACCGTGACATCTCAATACCGCCAACTCAACACTGCCGACTGAACAACACCGAATGGGCACCAGGACAACTCAACACAAACTCAACACTGCCGACTGAAAAACACCGAATGAGCACCAGGACAACTCAACACTGCCGAGTAAACAACACCGAATTGGCACTGTGACAACTCAACACCGCCAAGTCAACACTGCCGGCTCAACAACACCGAATGGGCACCAGGACAACTCAACACTCCCGACTAAACAACACCCCAATTGGCACCGTGACATCTGAACACGGCCAACTCAACACTTCCGACTGAACAACACTGAATGGGCACCAGGACAACTCAACACTGCCGACTAAACAACACAGAATTGGCACCGTGACAACTCAACACCGCCAAGTCAACACTGCCGTCTAAACAACAGCGAATGGGCACTGGGACAACTCAACACCAACTCAACACCGCCGACTGAACAACACCGAATGAGCACCAGGTCAACTCAACGCCGTCAAGTCAACACTACTGACTGAACAACACCGAATGGGCACCAGGACAACTCAACACTGCCGACTGAACGACACCGAATGAGAACTGGGACAACTCAACACCAACTCAACACTGCCGACTGAACAACACTGAATGAGCGCCAGGTCAACTCAACACCGTCAAGTCAACACTGCCGGTTGAACAACACCGAATGGGCCCCAGGACAACTCAACACTGCCGAGTAAACAACACCGAATTGTCACCGTGTCAACTCAACACCGCCAAGTCAACACTGCCGACTGAACAACACCGAATGGGCACCAGGACAACTCAACACTGCCGACTAAACATCACCCCAATTGGCACCGTGACATCTCAACACGGCCAACTCAACACTCCCGACTAAACAACACCCCAATTGGCACCGTGACATCTCAACACCGCCAACTCAACACTTCCCACTGAACAACACTGAATGGGCACCAGGACAACTCAACACTGCCGACTAAACAACACCCCAATTGGCACCGTGACATCTCAACACGGCCAAGTCAACACTTCCAACTGAACAACACTGAATGGGCACCAGGACAACTCAACACTGCCGACTAAACAACACCGAAAGGGCACCAGGACAACTCAACACAGCCGACTAAACAACACCGAATTGGCACCGTGACAACTCAACACCGCCAAGTCAACACTGCCGGCTGAACAACACCGAATGGTCACCAGGACAACTCAACACTGCCGACTAAACAACACCCTAATTGGCACCGTGACATCTCAACACCGCCAACTCAACACTCCCGACTAAACAACACCCCAATTGGCACCGTGACATCTCAACACCGCCAACTCAACACTTCCCACTGAACAACACTGAATGGGCACCAGGACAACTCAACACTGCCGACTAAACAACACCCCAATTGGCACCGTGACATCTCAACACGGCCAAGTCAACACTTCCAACTGAACAACACTGAATGGGCACCAGGACAACTCAACACTGCCGACTAAACAACACCGAAAGGGCACCAGGACAACTCAACACAGCCGACTAAACAACACCGAATTGGCACCGTGACAACTCAACACCGCCAAGTCAACACTGCCGGCTGAACAACACCGAATGGTCACCAGGACAACTCAACACTGCCGACTAAACAACACCCTAATTGGCACCGTGACATCTCAACACCGCCAACTCAACACTTCCAACTGAACAACACTGAATGGGCACCAGGACAACTCAACACTGCCGACTAAACAACGCCGAAATGGCACCAGGACAACTCAACACTGCCGTCTAAACAACACCGAATGGGCACTGGGACAACTCAACACCAACTCATCACCGCCGACTGAAAAACACCGAATGAACACAGAGACAACTCAACACTGCCGACTGAAAAACACTGAATGGGCACTGGTTGAGTTGTCCCGATAATTTTCACTTTTTTAGTTTCTACAAAAATGTTTTCGTTTTTTATAAAATGCATTGTCAGTCATTTGAATTTTTTATTTTATACAAAATATATTGCTAGTAATTTTTATTTAATTTTCCACAAAAATGCTTTGCTGTTAATTTTTAATTTTTTTATTTTCTACAAAAATGCATTGCTAGGAATTTCTTATTTGTACAAAAACATGTTGATAAGTTTTTAATTTTTACAAGAAAGTATTTTATTTTTTAGATTTTATTCCCAAATGCTTTGTTGACAAGACTTTTCGCTATGGCAATTTATTGCTGGTCTTTATACTATAGAAATATATTTTTATATATTCATAGTATTTTGACACCTGTTTGAGGTTTAAATATTTGCCCATAGTTGAGACCCTAACAGGATGCTATCGCTCCGGTTCAGGGTGGACCTGGGAACAACTGCAATTAAGAGGCGTTTCCATGCTCCTCACAAACTCACCATCAGAGACCTTGCTGGTGGATGCTGTTTACGTTCACACTCAACACGCACTTAAGAGGTAGTTTCAAGCTCCTTATCAGTGAACTAGCTGCCGAATGTAATTTATCGTCGTGCCCAGAACGTTTATTAGATAGTGTCAAATATTTATGTTGTTACATAGAACAAAACCTGAAAGCCTCAAAACAATTAATTATAAATAATTTGTTATCATGAGGAGAACTCACACGATATATTGTTCGTTTAAATATGTTCTCTATTACGAATGATATATAATTCTAATGGTAATATAAGCCATTTCATTATAAGAAAGCATTCATTAACCGAGCAGCCAATACTG
Source organism: Ascarosepion bandense (assembly GCA_037127315.1). Classification (NCBI taxonomy): domain Eukaryota; kingdom Metazoa; phylum Mollusca; class Cephalopoda; order Sepiida; family Sepiidae; genus Ascarosepion; species Ascarosepion bandense. The sequence goes on from JBBBDQ010001163.1 coordinate 896,395, forward strand.
CTTTTGGCTGAAATTTTTTAAAAAAACTTTCTATTAAAACATCGCTCTTTCAGAGTAATGAAGGTGGTTTCCTTCCTAACCTTCAGTTTGAAGTAGTTTGGAATGTTAATATTATGATTATGTCATTATTTTCTCAACGAGATAAATGTGCTATCCATTTAGTTTTTTGTAGCCGCTCTTAAAAGTCCTCAAGTCATGTGGTTTCTGTTGTTAGGTACAGGTCTTTGTTTACGATTCTCCAGTCCCTAACTTTCGAAGAATGATGGTCTTCACCATGCTTCACAGGCTGCACTCGGTCAATGTAATATAGTAACAATTGATTTGGGAAATGTTTTTCCTATCCAGTTGACAGTTGAAAAATTTCTGAACGTATCTAGTGACATTCATGACATCCATATGAAAATCTCGATTCTGACGAGGCTATTTTTAAGAAGCTGAATAGAATTATTAGGTTAGTGTTTTGGTTTTGTAGCAATTTGCGGTACTGGGGAAAACTACCTCAAACGCTGTTTATTCTATGTTCAATTTCCTTATCTCATATAATAAAATTATTGCAACTGATCACAGGATGTTTTTCCCACCTGAAACCATCCTGCATATATACAAATCAACCATTCGTCCGTGCATGGAGTACTGCAGCCATATATGGTCAAGTGCACCCGCTGTCCATCTCCGTGTTCTTGACAGGCTCCAAAGGAGAATCAGTAATGTGATAGGTACCGACTTGGCGGCTCGACTACAACCACTTTCACTTTATATGTTCTATAAATACTTCCATGGCTTCTGCTCCAGCGAACTTAAGTCACTGGTGCCTCCGCAACAGGTGTTTACTCGTGTAACCAGACTGGCAACTGAGTCTCACCCATTCGCAGTTAGATCAACCAAATGCAGATGACAATTCTACTCCTGCAGCTTCTTCTCTCACACTTCACGCCTGTGGAACTCGCTTACTTATTCTTGCTTTCCTGACGGCTACAACATCCAGGAATTTAAATGCAAGGTCAATACTCATCTCTTCGCAACTTGACCCTAGTTCTTTCTTCACCAAACTGTATATCCTTTCCTTTCTCTCCACCTTTGAAACTGTCATCACACCTGTATTTCCATCCTTCTCTTGCTCCTTTCTAACTGGTTCCTCCTTCTCTTCACTCTCCTCTAATCTTTTTACTCTTATGTAGCCCCCTGCACATCAGTGGCGTTACCGCCTTGCTTGGGGTGATATGATTAAAAAAAATATACACTGAAGAATTTGAAGTGTTTAGTATTTACGAATTTCAAAATGAGACGCTTAATTAATACAATCCAATTTTATTTTTTCGTATCTATGATTCGTCTTTTTGCGTTTTAATGATTCGAAATGACAACACTGTTAAAAAAAGCAACAAAACATCGATGACTGAAATGATAAAGTTTATCTCAAGACCATGTTGAAGTAGAAGTTAGTATCTGAGTATCTCGCAAGAGATAAATAGTACCTAAGAAGCGTTGTTGTATTAATTAAATGATACTTGTTCTCGAAACATTTTTGTCTGAATAAAGATAAATATTCAATGAATAAGGAAAATAACTGCGCATAAATTCTATACCTTGAACTGATTTGCACTTACTTCAACTATGCGTGACACAAAAGATATAAATAAATACACAACGATAACTATTATATAGCAGATTAATAATAATGAATATATTTACCTAACTTCCTAGCTAGGTTGCTCCTCAAATTTCAATAGAAAATATTAAATATGCTTAATATTAGTAAAAAAGGTCAATGAGATAAATGAGTGATAAGATTAAAGACGGTTATTTCATCTCTACCTATTTTATTTTTCTTTCATCCGCTTTTCCTCATCGTTTTCTTTTAGCTTTCTTACACGACCTCTGACTTTCCTTCACCACACGCCTACTAGCTTTCTTTCTTTCTTTCTTTTTTTCTTTCTTTTGCATTCTGTTGTTGAGTGGAAATGAATAGACAGGCAAATGATGGCTGTGTAAATGTAGACTTACTTCGTACTATTTATTGATCCGAGTCCACCGTGCAGTTATCGGTTACCGTCATCTTACCAGTCACCTGTTGTCTTTCTGTCTAATATGTGTTCAAACGTTTATTTATTCGTGTGGAAAGAATGATTGACTGATATTTGTTTAATGGCATATCAACTTCTCATGGGTCATTTCATACCGAAATTTAATTTTTTTCGGGCATTTTGAAGTAATAAAAATAATAATAAATTATATACGTTATTCTGCTTTCACAATTGAATAAATGATAGATGGTATTCAGCATTTGTGCGTATATCTGTTTGTGTGGACAGTTACAATTCGGTCGGGTTTCAATTCTGGCTAGAAGCAACTGGCTTATGTTTACATGGTATATTACACGCTCAAAGTCTGCCTCCTTCTACCGAGCGCTCATAGCTCAGAGGTAGAATCACCGACTGTCTCCAATTCGGTCATGTTTCAATCCTGGGTAAAAGCAATCAGATATCTAACCCTACTAATGTGCTGTAAAACAGAGCTGTCTGCGGATGACTATGTATATATAGGATAAAATTATAGTTTTATGGTTTACTATATATGTGAGTTAAAGTATCCAATATCAGCGACAAATCGAATCTAAATATAAAAGTGGACATTGAAGTTACCACATTGCGACGACAGTCCGTTCCATGCTTACACGCCATGACCAAGAAAGGGCCTTGGCACTGGATATTGACTTATATATATATATATATATATATATATATATATATATATATATAACAGACAATGAATGTCTATTAAACATGAGCCGTTCTAAACAACGTATTTTGGCTTAAATTTCAGGTGAAGATAAAGAGTAAAATTTTCCAACAATCGGATATTTTTATTATGCTGATTCTAAGCTTTCAGCTCGCATGAGCCATCTTCAGAGAGGTTACAGGGACGTTGAAATAGCAGACGCAGGTCGTAAATTCGTAATGCGGTTCTATGACGTCACACCGCGTGAGAGACCGAAATGTTAACAGAACCATATGACTAAATGCAATGTAATGTGTTGTGACCAAATGTGATTTTATTAAGTGTGGGTTGTTTTGATTTAATGTGGATGACTTCCAATATCTGAAATTCTTTTTTCATGTGAGCTGAAAGCTTAAAACCAGCATAATAAACAAATATCTAAATGTTGGATATATATATATATAGAAATCATTAGTTTGCAAGAACGTTACACCCTGTCAATTCTAACTAAGTAATGGACTTTTTCCTTTTTGATCGTGTAGAAAAAAGAGAAAAGACACTACTTGGTTTCAGTGAAAAAATTAAAGAAATAAGAGTAGATAAAAATGTGGAGTGCAAAACGATGTAGAAGAAAAGAACAGATGCCATACTTTGATCTTGGCCAGAAGTTGATCACGATAAAATCGCTATTTTTCAGACAAACAGTATGGAGCGACAAAAACTGAGAAAGGAAATCGCCCCCAAAAATCCAATTACCATAAATAAAGTAACATCGACTGCAGAATTTTTTATAAATTATATATATATATATATATATATATATATTTATTTATTTATTTTTTAATCATTTCACCCCGAGCAAGGCAGAAACGCCACTGATGTGCAGGGGGTTACATAAATGTAGAAAGATTAATTAGAAAAGAGTGAGGAGTACAAGCTAGTTAGAAAGGAAACATAGAAAGCTGAGAAAGCAGGGGCAATGACAGATACATGGGCGGAGAGAACGTGAAGATTATACAGGGGAGGGGAGAGAGCTAGAGTCCAGTGGTTAGTAGGTGAGTATTAACTTTGCTTTTAAATTTCTGGAGGTCGTAGCCGTCAGGAAAGCAAGAATACGGGAGTGAGTTCCACAGGCGGGAAGTGCGAGAGAGGAAGCTGCAGGAGTAGAATTGTCGTCTGCGTTTGGCTAACCTGACTGTGAATGGGTGGGACCCAGTTGCCAGTCTGGTTGCACGGGTAAACACCTGTAGAGGAGGCATCAGTGACTTAAGCTCATATTATTATTATTATTATTATTATTATTATTATTAAAGGAAAGCATTAAAGAAGGAAAGAAGGAAAGATAAAAGTAACTAACGTTCCCTGCCAATACCTTATAAATAATGGGCCCTTCAGTTTTGATTAATTTGTAGGATTTCCCCATTTTGTATATGATAATGGACCCGTCTGAATGGACATATACTCCTGCCATAGAGAGAACAGTAGTTTCAGTCGGCATTTGCAGCTGTTACTATGACGCTGTCAGCTGTCTGCCTTCGGGGAGAGGGCGCCCTCTGCTGTCGAGCAGAAAGCACTAACCCAGTCGTGGTTCCGCCGAAGGGTAGAATCACGACTTGGCAATAATAGACAGACATGTTTTGGCCCGGATATATGGCCAGGAAGACCCACTATAAAATGACCTTTTGCCACATCTAACCTTGCGTGGGAAGGTTGGTAAATACCGTTTCAGTTGGCATCTGCCGCTGCTACTGTGTCACTGTCAGCTCTCTGCTTTAGGGTGGAGAGCGCTCTCTGCTTTCGAGCAGAGAGCACTAGCCCAGTCGTGGTTCCGCCAGAGGGGAGAATCATGACTGGGGAAAGATACACACATATCTTTTGCCTGGCTATATGGCCGAGAAGACCCACATTAAAAAGACCTTGTGTCATATCTCGCCTTACGTGGAAAGCTGGGTAAATACCGTTTCAGTTGGCATTTGCCTCTGCTACTATGACAGTGTCAGCTCTCTGCCTTCGGGCGGAGAGCACTAACCCAGTCGTGGTTCTGCCGAAGGGTAGAATCACGACTGGGGAAAAATAGATATTTTTTGCGGGGTTATATAACCTCGCCGGAAGACCCACATTAAAAAGACCTTGTGTCACATTTCGCCTTAAATGGGAAGGTAACCAAATACCGTTACAGTTGGCAGTGGAGAGTAATCGTAGAGATCTGTTACAGTTATCGGAGAGTTCCGAGGGATACCGAAGTTACCCAGAGACCAGACTAGCTCTGAACTCCACTCAGCTAGAAGAATATATGCGGAGATACTATTTTCAACGACTTCAAACTTGTGTATATTTATTTTCTTACTAATAGTATTCTTGGATTTACTAACCTGCGTTCAAATATGTATATTACGTTCAATATAACCTACTTTTCTATCTCCATATCTGTTTTGTTGTTCATTATTTTGTGCCGTTCCTCACCAGGAATCCAAAAGAGATTGTATAGAAAACCAAAGGTCATACGAATGAAAGACATAATGAAAGACATAATGGAAGATAGAAATATTTAACTGTTATGTCTTTGAAATGGAAAAAATTATCAGTTTAAAATATTTTCATTTCTACCCACTTTTGAAATTAACGACGAACATTCATATTTATGATTGTTATTGCAATATTTTCTTAAAATTAAGATCAAATATTTACCGATATGATAGGGGAATTTCAACAGGTGATTTATTGCCATAGAACTTACCATAGTAACTCCTTAACTAAAAAATTAACATTCAACAGAAAATTAAAATAGAAAAACTGTGAAAATTTTCACAGGCCATTCTACTACACTATTATAACAGAAAAGAAACAACAAACATGAAATCTAACCTTATTTATAAATGGAACTTTGTCTGTGTGTGTGTGTGTGTGTGTGTGTGTGTGTGTGTGTGTGCGTGTGTGTGTGTGTCAGTTACCTATAGACTCCGAAGCGGCTGAACCAATTTTCTTGAAAATTTACACAGTTCTACTATAAGCGTCTGCGAGTGTTCTTAGCTAGGGTTTGTATCGAGGTACCCCAGATAAATATCGAAAATCGAAAAAATCGTGTTATAGAAGGAGTGGTCCGATTTTAATCAAATTTGATACACTCATAGACAAAGACATAAGAAACGATATTCAGAAATTTCAAGGTTGCAGTTCTTATTATAGTGCAGAAAGTCGATAATATATATATATATATATATATATATATATATATATATATAGGTAAGATGTTTGTGTGTGTGTCCGTTTATCTATGTCTGTATTTTTTTCAGCCCTTTTATTTTAGTTTTTGCTTCGGGTTTGGCTCTAAGTAGGTATAATTGTAGTTCTTAGTCTCAGCCATGTTACCATTTACTCAGAGGACTTATTTAGCCTTCAAAATTCAGTTTACAACGAAAAAACTTATTTGATATCGATACCAGGAAATCAAAATTTGACTTACATCCATTCATTTTTCTTTCAGTCTACGGTTTCGCTTGAACTGGAAACAACTATTGCTTTTTAGTCTTTCGTGCCAACGTTCAAAGAGTCTGAGCTCCAGGACCATGGATTAGTTTTAAAGCTTTCATTACACCCGAGCAACGCCGGGCTATACTGCCAGTCAAATATATTTCCGCACAGGAGGCAGCACTTCGTCTCGGAACTTCATACAATTTTTATAAGCGCATATATTGATTATGATCCTACATCCGATTTATATTGAAGGCAAATCCTTATTGACATTAATGCGGTGAAAATAGAGACAAAAAAAAAAGAAAACAAGAAAATCGTTGAAAAATGAAAAAAAAAGAACTTTTCTGATATTTGAATTAAATAATCAGACACAGATGAACCAAATCATCGGAGATATAAAAAAATCACTGAAAATCCATCCCACGAGAATTAATAATAGAGTAATTATTGACAAGTTAAGTCTCAACAAGAAAATCTAGGATCAGACATCGACTATTTTCGGAGGAGTATATATCATTGTCGGATACGAAAAGAGCCGGATTTTCATGCCTGGTAGATGTTTGAGTGTTTACAGTTTTGATGTGGATCTCTCTCATTAAATGGGTGACTGATTTTGTCTGATTTTATTTCAATATTCTCAAATTTTGAACAATATTTCATAGTAAAAATCATCTGAGCAGACGCCACGAACCCGATCATTCTTGTTGGTTGAAATATTTTCTTTAGGCTGTCTCCGTCTCAAGAATATTTTTTAAAGTGACATCCGTTGACATTTTTTTTAGAACAGAGCAGACGGAATTAACTTGAGTGTCAACTGAGTCCAGTCTAAAGTTTACGAGGGCATGTGAGCACACACACACACGCACACACACACACATATATATATATATATATATATATATATATATATATATATATATTGTGTTACCGTCTTAATAACCTCTCTGAAGATCGCTCATAGGAGCCGAAAGCTTAGAACTGCTTAATAAAAAATTATCCAAATGTTGGAGAATTTTTGTCTTTATTTTCAACTGAAATGAAAGCCAAAATACGACGTTTAGAACGGCTCATGATTGAACATAATAGACATTCATTGTCTCTTATATTTAACAGTATATATATATATATATATATAATAATAATAATAAAATCGACTCTGTACGTATTCAAATCTTAAAATGTTACACAAGTAATTTTTAAAGACCACGAATAACCAGCAGAATCTAACTCCGTTGTTGTCCTCGGCTATAAAGCTTTGGACAAAGAGGGGAAAAAAAGAAAGCTGCGTAGCACCGACAATACATACATTTTTTGATTAGTCCTTGGTCTGCCTTTGCCCTGACGAGCCGTTGTGCGAAACCGCGGTAGGTCTTGGCGATCTTGCGATTTTTTTCGTGTATATATATATATATATATATATATATATATATATATATACCACCGGCCATAATTATCAGATATCAGACAACCCCAGTGTTTAAAAAATGATGTATTTCATACTGTTTTTTAGTAATTATTGCCAAGTGAATAATTGTAAATGAAAATAGAATAGTTCTTTTTTTAATACTGCACAATCACATGTGCATCAAATGAATTTATAAATATTTAATTATTACCTATATTGCAGCTTCATCACAATGACTTACTTTTGCCTTCATCACGGCTGCACACATTCTGGGCTTTCTTTCCACAAGTTCTTTTAAAATAATTCTTCGACAACTCACTCCAGGTATCTTTTAGACACCTAACTAAATCCCGAACATTACTAGGCTGTTTCTTCTTACTTCTCCTGTCCAATTCATTCCATGCAAGTTCAATTGGTGAGAGAGAGAGAGAGAGAGAGAGAGAGAGAGAGAGAGAGAGAGAGAGAGAGAGAGAGAGCGGTCTAGTGACTGAGGTGGCCAATCACATAACTTTTAGCACTCCAGCAGTTTCTTTTAATTTTAAATAATTTTGGACATAATTTAGAAGTATGTTTTGGCCCTGCTGGATGATAAAATTTTGATCCACAATACACAATCCAAATGGAATTGCATATCTCTGTAAGATTAAATGGTATTGTTCTTTCTTCATAGTCCTCTTTACTTCAACCAAGTCAGCTGAACTCGTGCCCTCAAAACAGCCCAATCCATGCAGGATCCACCGCAAGGTTTCATCGATGACTGTACACACTCATCTTTCACTCGCTCCCCAACCCTTCTCCGCACGTACACCCTCCTTTTACTTCCAAACAATTTGAACTTAGACTCATCAGTTCCCACAACAATTTTGACCACTGTTTTAGTGTCCAATTTTTGTACTCTCTTCTCCATCCTAGTCCCTTCTACTTGTTGGTTGGCCGAAGCAAAGGCTTCCTGGCTACCTTGTAAAATTTTGCAATGTAATAATAAAAAAAGAACCATTCAATTTTCATTTAGAATTATCTACTTGGCAAATAATACTAAAAATAGTATAAAATACGTCATTTTTTTAAAGAACTGGGGTTGCTTAATAATTATGACCGGCAGAGTATGTCTTGAAGACATATATATGGCCTCGTCACGTGATTTATCATAGCTGTTTTTCCAACGTGTTTCAAACGTACAATAGGCATTTTTACAAACGCGCGAATGGAAGTTTTGAACTACCAAAAATTTTGAAAATTAGGTAGCAGTTACTTAAGACTCTTTCAACACTTTCAACCAGGTTTGTGTGATCATAAGATGTACTTATAGGTGTGATTACATTTAGACGTTAATTCTGATCTTTTATTTAGTAAAAACTAAATACTAAATATATAAAAATTACTTTATCTAATTCATGAAATAAATGCTCACGTTTAATATTTTATATAAATTATTCAGTGGCGATCTCGAACATCCAAAGTAATATATTTAAATTTAAATAATATCTATCTATCTATCTATCTATCTATCTATCTATCTATCTATCTATTATAATCCTATCTATCTATCTATCTATCTATCTATCTATCTATCTATCAATCCTAATCCTTATCTATCTATCTATCTATCTATCTATCTATCTATCTATCATAATCCTTAATCTATCTATCTATCTATCTATCTATCTATCTATCTATCATAATCCTTATCTATCTATCTATCTATCTATCTATCTATCTATCTATCTATCTATCTATTAGGGAGCACCTCTTTCTGCACATAAGAATAGCCTTGTATATGTACATATAATCCTGCCAATACAAAGAACGGCAGTGGTTGTCAAGGAGAGGAAGGAGTCAGTTGGCCTGTAAGTTAGTGCATGGTAAGTTGGAGTTGTTTTGGATATAGACCCATTACCCGGAAATACTTCTTCACTACAAGACTGTATATATTGTTTCTACTAATAGTATTCCTGAATTGACTAACCGGTGTTCCAGTTTGTATATTTTTGTTCAATATAACTTACATTTTCTATCTCTATATCTGTTTTTGTTATAATTTTTTATTTTGTGTTGTTTTTCAACAATAATCCACAACACTTATATATATATATATTATAAATTATATTTTAGAACATGTACATAATTTTTCTATATATATATATCCACGACAAAGGTACGTTTGTTTCGACATTAAAACTTCAATGTCTCATCAGGCGGTGTGTAAATTAATGGAAAGTCTCTTTCCTTATATTTGTTTAGTTTTGTTAGAGGTGTTGGTGGGGGTTAGTAATAGGGGAATAAGTCTATGACTGTTGGAATTTTTGGAGAGGGTATTTTTAAAGTGGTTAGTTAATGAGATTCTTTGATTTCTAGACAGGTTTAACTTTGTTAGTTTTTATTATTTCGTGGTCAGACAATATCCTTTAGATACCGGTAATGGGTGGCGCCGGATATTTTTATTCTAGCAGAGTTTTTATAATTAATGTAAGTTTGTATATTCAATCTTAACTTTGGATTTAGGGAATATATTTTTTCTATTAAATTTTTAATTTTTAATTATTAATTAGATCATAGTTTGGAAACCGTTTCTTCTATTAAATTTTAAATTTTAAATTTCTATCCTTATATCTAGTCAATTATGTATGTGGTGGGGGTTTAGTGATAAGGGAACAAGTACTGCTGATTGACCTTTAAAATTTTGGTGTGGGGAGTGTAAGTTTTCTTTATATATATCTTGTGACTAGACTATAGCTTTTAGGATTTCTTAGAAGAACAGGTTAGAGTGGGATGCGTATTCAGGACAGAATATATTCTGTATATAAGTAGGGTTTTTGTAAATAATCTAAATTTATATATTTAATTTGGACGTTGTAAGAATTCTTTCTTCGTTCTGTATTCACTTGGATATATATATATATATAGCCTTTGAGATTTGAAAAAGAAATCTCTCGACCAGCGGATATTTATACCAAACGGATAAAAAAAAGTTCATACCAAAAAAAGGGGGGTGGGCCGCTGATTCCATAATCCTATCAAATATTCTCTAGTTCAAACTACCACCATAATAATTGCATTTATTGTTATTATCATCACACCACCATTACTAATCACTACTACCGTTTCACAATAACTATTTAGCACCACAACTGTTATTATCATCAAATAGTTATTTACTAACACAATATTAGTACGCAATCCTCATTAACGTAAATTACACGTCTCTGCCGTAGTAAAATTAATACACCACACATAAGCACTAACAAGCATTACAAATTAGAGTTTCTACCACTTAAATATACGCAACCACAAAAAACAAGCTAATAACCGACTTTAAAATAAAAAATAACAATACAGCCTTAAATAAAATAATAGCCATTCTTACCTATCATAGTTTCACACAGAACCCATGATAAGTACATATGTACGTACGTGAAACCGACCACTGTCCGCGCGTTGACATCGCTACACTATTCGAATACACCAACCAAATGCGTATGGATGTCCGCAGGGGCACACATATACATACATATGCCGAGCGCCGCACGATTCGCATATGTATGTTTATGTAAGTGTTTGTCCTTGCGAGCGACGATGGATGTACAAATGTATATATATATATATGTCTGCGTTAGTCATGACGACAGATTTCCCCCCACTTCCACAAAAATACACGAACATACGCAACCCTACATATAACCAATTTTTTAAAAAAATTTAATCAGTTTGACTGACGATATATATATATATATATATATATATATATATATATATATATATTCTCGATTTTCTGCACTATTGTAAGAACTGCAACCTTGACATTTCTGAATATCGTTTCTTATGTCTTTGTCTATGAGTGTATCAAATTTGATTAAAATCGGACCACTCTTTCTATAACCCGATATTTTCGATTATCGATTTTCGATATTTATCGGGGGTACCTCGACACAAAACCTATCTAAGAACACTCGCAGACGCTTATAGTACAACTGTGTTAATTTTCCAGAAAATTGGTTCAGCCGTTTCGGAGTCTATAGGTAACGGACACACACACACACACACACACACACACACGCACACACACACACACACACACACAAACACACACACAGAGACAAAGTTCCATTTATAAATAAGTTTAGATACCTCTTGTTTCTACCACTCTGATAATAAAGTATTTTATCTACATTTTACTGTGTATCTATTCATTCTATGACAAAAACTTTTGTTGGTGTGTCGGTCAGCTGCACCCGCCGCATAACAATCAAGACGCTGTTGTCTCGGGAGTTGCATGGTCAGATGTATGGGATGATATGATCGTAGAAACTGTTTGGCAGCCATGAAAAAAGGTTCTCCTACGTGTGTGACATAGCGAGTTGATTCTGAGGTCCTGTGGGAAGATGTATGAAGCCATAACGTTACCCCCATATTTGTTGACTGTATATACCATCAAGCTTTTTCTGAATCCTCTGAGTCCCCAAATTGTCGCCCAAACACCATGAAACGTTCGTATTGGATATTCTGGCGTGAATGCCAAGCAGAATAGCATGCCGTTTTCAAAATTTCTGACCGAAGCGAATTGCGTCATGGTGCCCTTTTTCTCACAGACGGTTCCCAACTGACCCTACTAATCTGTACTCTTGACAAAATCAAAAACAAACAACACGCATTAAAAATATAAAATCGTGATAATTTACTCATCGCACCCTTTATGTGTTTGTGTTTGTAAATGTTTGTCTTCAGATAATTTTGTTGGTCCTGGGTATGACAATAAACTTCATCCGGCAGCAAGGCCTCTGATTAGGAGGTTGTGAAGGGCAGGGAACTATCTTTTAATTGCTGTTGTTCCCAGATCCACCCTGATCCGGGGTGGTAGCACCTGTTAGGGTCCCAGCTATGGGCAAATATTTTATCCCCAAACTGGGATCGAAACACTATGAAAGTATAAAAATAGCCTTTAATAAGAATTCCAGGAATACATTTTTGAAGGAAAATAAAATATTACCAGCAATACATTTTTGAAAATGAATACATACCAGCAATACAACTGACTCTCAACAAAAACCACTTTACAAAAATATGTCAAAGAATGCTGATCTACAAATTTATTTCTTACAAAGAATATATATTTTATTCATACCAATTTATGATATGCCATGAAACAAAACGAACGAAACGAACAATTGTGTTAAAGAAAAACGAAAAAAAAAAAACAATTTGTCTTATATTAAAACACAAAACAACCCCTTGTTGGCGGATTATTTTCCGTATCTCGGCGTTGAAGGTGTAATGAAACTGTAGACATTTAGTGTGAGTTCAGTATATTTATGTTTTTTAATAGATTTTATCTTGAGAATATGTTTTTGAATTTTGAGTTGTCAATTGTTTTTCTTGTTGCATGAGCGTGGTGTCTTTTCGTAGATAGCTTTTCTTTAGGAAGACACTCTCCCTCCTTTCCATACATAGACTGCAATTTCAGCTCTTCTTCATATTATTAGTATTACTATTATTATTATTATTATTATTATTTGTGATTAATATTATTGCTGATATTATTTTTATTTTTACCTTTTTGTTTCAGTGTCTGTCCATAATAAACATATATTTCAAGACCCGCGCGAGAGATTAGACTGAAACTTTCAGGGATGATTGGCTTTATGACTGGCACAGTCTGATAAGACTTTGGGTTTGATCCAGTATGGGATAATGTAACTTAGTTATTTTTCCGGTTTAATTATAAAAATAAAATTTAATTTTTACCTTTCAAATGCTAACTCCTGAATTACCTCCTCTAGATTATTTAAATACTGAATTACTTCTACTGTTTAATCTCAAGTATGAAATTAATTTTGAGAGTGGTCAAGTTAATTTTTTGCATTTTCACTCTTGAGAGAGGTCATGTTCATTGCAGTTATTCTTTCTCATGTTAATAATCATTTGTTGTAAACCGCTGAATTTTGCGGTCTTTGCCTGCTTTTTCTAATTGTTATTAATATTATTGTTGTTTCAATTATTGATGTTATTATTGTAAGTATTATTAGCAGTAGTTATTGTTATTATTATTATCATTGTTATTATCATTCTTCTTCTTCCTATTATTATTATTATTATTATTATTATTATTATTATTATTATTATATCCTATTCTGTTACTGGTGTTTCTTATCATTTTGCATTTTATGGACATGGCTGATGCTAACCTCCTGAGGAGTGACACGCTGCGCCTTCTAGGTGTAAGATTTTTTTCCTAATATGAAACTGGAAATATAATATTGAATCAATTGCTAGGACTTCTGGTGGGAAAATTGGTTCACTCTGTTGTGTCAGATTATTTTTCTCTCCATAATCCCCCTTACACATTTATAAGTCTACCATTCGACCATGCAGTGAATATTTCTGTCGCGTCCCGTCTGGTGATTTTACTATGGCTTTAGAGTTTCTTCATAAAAGATGAAGAATAATCTGCAATGTTATCGGTCTTGACCTGGCTTCACAGCTTCAGTCCCGTTTCCAACCGGCATAACGTAGCTTTGTAGATGTAAAGGAACTGTACACAGTTTGTGTTAGTTCAGGCTAATTTCTTAGTGCGTTGTGGTGCAGTGGATATCAGCTCGGAACGAGAAATCGAGGGAGCTGAGTTCGAAATCTAGTTGAATTTCTTGCATGTACTTACGCACAAATACCCTTGGAAAAGGTATTAATCCGTCTTTTCCCTCTAGTTATGGGTTAAATAACAGGACAGATTGGGTTCTATAGCCTTGGCTGGCAACCAGTCTTATGAAGAAAGTAACCTATTGCGGAATAATCTTCTGCTCAGTCAGTCATGTTCCATTCAAGACATGATCGCCCAAAGCGTGTTTCATTTTTGGCACTTAACTGACTGGCTCAGATTTTTAGTAGTAGATTGTTTTGTGTGGACGGTATGGAAGACGACTGCATTTCGTAAAGTAGTGAAACACAGAAGGGACCAAAAGAAATAGGCCAACTAGTTAATAAATAAATAAATAAATAAATAAGGAAGATATAAATTTCTTAATGTTTACTAAGAAGATTCGAACAACAGCTCCCTGGACTCTTACTTGTGGTTTTGCGTTGTGGTGCAATGGATATCGCCTATGAATGAGAAATTAAAAAGCCGAGTTCGAATTACAATTGAATTCGTTAAATTCATTGACGTACAAATTGTTTTGGAAAGGTATTAATCCATCTCTTCTCTTTCCAGCTATGAGTTGAATAGCAAGACGGATTAGGTTTTATAGCCTTGGTTGGCAACCAGTCTACCACAGAAAGTAATGGCAATCTACATCAGGAAAATCTTCTGCCGAGTCAGTAATATCCCGAAAGAGTTATGATCGACTAAGCGTGTATAACGTATGGCATTAACTGATTGGCTTTTTGTCGCTCAGGTTTGTAATACAATGTGTTGTACACATGCTAACACAGTAAAATGGGCGTTACGAACAATGGTTTTAGTTTAGTCGCCAAGTTATTCTGCCCGCTTACGGCATATCACGTTGAATACACCGGTTCTCGTTCGATCACCGAAGTTAAGCAACGTGACCCTGGCCAGTACTTACATGGGTGACCACTTGGGAATACCAGGCGCTGTAAGCGTTCAGTGACGGATGTGCGTTGTGGTGCAGTGAATATCGACTTGGAAAGAGAAATCGGTGATCCGAGTTCGAATTCCATTTGAGTAACCTGCATTCACTTAAGCACTAGTACCCTTGGGAAAGCTATTAATCCGTTACTTTCCTCCAGTTATGGGTTAAATAACAAGATGGGGCCTGGAGGCAACCCATCTAGTGTTGGTGTCACAATAAAAAAACACCCTTGGTAGCCCTGGCGAAGCATCAAGTATTCAGCTATTTGACAAGATTATGAATTTCTCTATAAAACTTGGATTCCAAATGCACAGGGAATACTGGAGGGGTGTAGTGAGTTCTATCTCGGCCAAGGACGAAAGACGATGACGATTCTGCCCGCTACATAATACAGTACTATTTTTGGTCCCCCACCTTAATTTCACTAATAACAGTTGAAAACGTAGTTCGACTTTCGAATTCAAAGATAGGTAAGACAGAAGAGATTTTTTTTTATTATGCGGGAGCGTTTGGAAATACACTCCAATATTTACCCTTCTCCCCCACTTGAGAGAGATGTGACACAAGGTCTTTTTTTAACGTGGGGAACCTGAGCGCGTACGCACAGGTACTGGTCAAAACATTACCTATCCACCGCGGTGGATAGGTTCGAAACCGGTCTAAACTGGTTTTAAACTGGTCTTATTCGGTCTTAATTTGGTGACCCCAGCCCGAAGTTTGGAAATACACATCAATTGTTTCTTATGGTATATCAATAACAACTAGTTCTTCATTTTATGTTTTTTCGGATACTGAGGAAACTTGAACTGAAGTAGGTCTTTCGTAAAAGTAGATTGGTGCGAACTGAAATATCCCGATTACCAGATATCAAACATTGGTCAAATATGGCCATTTCAGTTGAACGTGAGAAGGTTCCCATTACAGACAAAGGTCATTGTGTGAAAGTAATATATGGATTTTTTTCCCTCAGAGATGTGATTTACGAAAACAAACTGACGCCATCTTGGGACGAACATCGTTTGATTATATTGGATTTGGGACTACGTCCTTGGTTTGTAATCTTTTTCATTTCGCTTGATTGTCTGTCACTGTTTTCCTTTATCTTGCAGAGCACTTCGAGCATTACAAATGTCGGCTTAAAATCACTATCGACGCGCATGCGCAGCTCATCCTGGTTTCTAAGGGAAACAATATTTGCGCATGGGGTAAAAATGTCGATAAATGTTGAGAGCTGAGTTCAAATATATATGGCAGGACATGGTTTCTCATTTTTAACTTTCCCTTGTCGATTGAGCTTAGAATAAACCGACTACATCTCCTGAAGGGCTTAAACTGGATCGATATCGAAGTTTCTTTTGTTATACAATGATCTTTAGCCTGTATAAGGTCCAAGATCTACTCGAGGACAAGAGTTACATAGTAAAAGTGTAGTGAATGCGTAACAAAATAAAACCGAAAAACACCGTTATAAACTAGTACGGGTAGCTTGCTGAAAGAAATAAGCGTACTTGCCCGTCGAGGAAAAATGGAAAAAATGGAAACTCATTTGTCTGGTAGCCATTTGTTTTGTAATATCCAAGTCTCGGGAGGGTGTGGGTTGGAAAAGATAAAAGAAATTACCTGTGAATGATTGGCTATGTGCACTGTTGACAGCGAACGTTGAGAGTCTTCAGGAAATTTTGCGGCAACGGTGTTTTGGACGATAACGTACTCTGTAAAACTTGGAAGCTGTCTTTGTGTCTACAAAAAAGAGACAGCTTGTGGGGGTATCTGGGTAAGCTCAAACTTCGATAACGAAGATAGTATGAACAATAAGCTCGCATGAGCAGAAAGCAATGTGACAAACCTAAAGATATGTTATGGCGAAAGTGTTGATAATTTGTGACATACCCTTATATATATATATATATATATATATATATATATATATATATAAACTCTCCCGTCGATTTCGACGTATGAGCGTCTAACTCAGACAGCCACACAAAGAATTGTTTAAAGTGGTGAAGGCTTGTGTAGTACCATCCACACTTTTTGGAACTGCTGATAACAAACAATCGGTGCAGAAGTCTGCCACAGATCGCATGAACAATAGACCTCAGTTATTTAACCCATAACTAGAAGCAAGGGACGGATTAATACCTTTGACAAGGGTACCAGTGCGTAAGTGAATGCAGAGTGTTTGACTGGAATTGGAACTCAGCTCACCGATTTCCCACTCCGAGCCGACATCCACTGCACCACAACGTACATCCGTCAATAAAAGCATACAGCACCTGGTATTCCCATGCGGTCACCCATCTAAGTACTGATCAGGCTCAACGTTACTTAACTTCGAGAACCGGTGTATTCAACGTGATTTGACCGTAATATATATATATATATGTGTGTGTGTGTGTGTGTGTGTGTGTGTGTGTGTGTGTGTGTGTGTATTTAAGTAGCAAATTTTATTTTAGACATGTCAAGTTAAATAAATTGCAAACATTTTGTCTGCTTCTTTGTAATAAAATCCGTTCATACTCACGGATAATCTTTTGCGTATTATAATTGAAATATATCATAAATGAGCTGTAACGTTGACAGATATTATTATTATTCATTTTCTCAATGTACCCAAGTACTTTCAATCTCATTCCGAGATCATCTTCAGGGGCGTGAGTTATGTGGTAACAAAAATAGCCGCAAGAATTTGTTACTAAAATAATATATATATATATATATATATATATATATATATATATATATATATATATATCAGCATGCAGTGTGGCTATAGAAGAATCCAAAGGAGTATCCTGTACATACATTGGTAGGATAACTCTAAGAGAGCTCTAAATATATATATATATATAGAGAGAGAGAGAGAGAGCAAATATATTCGTTTGCGCTTGAAGATACTTACCCCTTCTTTTTAACGCGCTCTCCCCTCTCCCCCTCTCTCACCTAACCCACTTTTTTTACGTTCAAATCTACGGGTCTGCAATCCAACTGTCACACTGAATGTATCTTCGAACTTTTGTTGACATTCGCCTCTAAGCGTCTCCTCTGTTGCGTATATATATGCTTATGTATGAATATGTGTGTGTGTTCGCAGAGTTGATGTATTTTTTCTTAAATTTTCTCTTTTAAGGGATTGATCGTTATTTTTATTCGTTTTTTTTTAGGTCTTTGTGAATCTCATACGTGTAAAATCCTTTGTAAAATAAAAACGGAAGATGATGATGGCTCGTCTGAAATAGGCCTACACTTCCGATTTACCATGAAATAACGTGTCTGCATTAATTTTTCTTATATATATATATATTGTCATCTGCAGACAGATCTGTTTCGCTGTATCACAGCTCATCAGTACGGTTAGACTCCGATTGCTCCCTAACCCAGGCTCGAAACCCTATCGAGTTGGCGTCAGTCGGCGACTCTACCCTGGGCCGCGGGGATATATATATATGTGTGTGTATGTGTGTATGTGTTTGTGTGTGTGTGTATATGTAAATGTATGTATATATATATTTTTGTGTGTGTGTTTATGCATATATATGGATGCATATATATATATTTATATATGTGTGTGTATGCATGTATATGTATGCATATATATATATATATTTATATATATGTGTTTGTGTATGCATGTATATGTATGCATATATATATATTTATATAAGTGTGCATGTATATGTATTCATATATATATATTTATATTTAAGTGTGCATGTATATGTATTCATATATATATATTTATGTGTGTGTGTGTGTGTGTGTGCGCGCGCGCAGTAAGGTTCATCTTGTAAAAACACCAATGGATTCTCGAAAAAAGAGTTACATAGTGAGAGACAGTTTATATTGATATGTGAGAAACATAACGATTAAACCTGGATTTGCAGTGGATTTGTAGTGATCGAGAAAGCATTCTCTTGCGAGTAGGTTCCACAAAGCAGTAGTTTACAAGAAGATGCCGTTCGAGACGAGTGACATTTACGTCTCACTAATGAAATCTAGAAGAATCCACCTCGGTGAACGAAATAAATTGTTTAGTTCGAAAATCAAATCACCTAACGTTAAAGTGTGCAACGGCCGAAACGTCATGAATATGACAATAAAAATGAAGACAACAGTCCGAACAATGTAAATATTGTAAATAGTTAGGGTACAATCTGTCCGAAATATAGGAAGATCCTAAAGAAGGTCGGAGCTTACAACGTCGAAAACATCGCTAATATGAAAATAAAGATGAGGACAACAGTCCGAACAATGTAAATATTGTAAATAGTTAGGATACAATCTGTCCGAAATATAGGAAAATCCTAAAGAAGGATGGAGCTTACAACGTCGAAAACATCGTTAATATGAAAATAAAGATGAGGACAACAGTTCGAACAATTTAAATGGTGTAAATATTAAAGATACCTCATCTCAGAAATGTAGAAAATGCTAAAGAAGGCCGGAGGGTACAACGGTCGGAACGTCATGAATATGGCAATAATGGTGAGAACAACAGTCCGTACAACGTAAATAGTATAATTTTTTAAGCTGCCTTATCTCAGAAATATAGGTAGATCTGGAAAAAGGTCAAAGTGTACAACAGCCGAAAAGTCGTGAATATGAAAATAAAGATCAAGACAACAGTTCGAACAATCTAAATAGCGTAATTAGTTAAGATACCTCATCTCAAAAATTTAGAGTGATCCTAAAGCAGACCGGAGTGTACAACGGCCGAAACGTCGTGAATATAACAATAAAAGTGAGAACAAAAATCCGAACAATGTAAATAGTGTAAATTATTAAGATACCTCATCTCAGAAATAAAGACAACTCTCCTCTTAAATGTTGTTCAGCCGTAATTTACTTAAGCTTACTACGTATGCTAAGCGTTGTCTCTCTCTCATGTTGCTTTCCTTTGACTGTTGCAATCTTCAAGAATTCAAATGTAAAGTCAATAGTCATCTACTATCACACTAACTTGCTTCCTCTTTCTCTCATGCTTCTTTCTTCGTCTACATCACTCTCATCAGCATTCTCATCCTTCTCCTACTCTCTTCTTGACACCCTCCTGTAACCTGTCACTTATTCTCATAACTTATCTCCTATGTAACCCCCTGCTCAACAGTGGCAGTAAAATGCCTTGTTTGGGGCGACACGATTATAAAAAACAATGTGAGTATTTCTCAAGCCCTCTTTTTTTCAAGCCATCTTTCATTATTTTCTGCTCCAAAAATGTTAACTCTCAGTTTCTAATGTTAAGTATAAGTTTCTTTTTTGCTTCCACTTTCTTCAAAACCTCATATATTCGGTACATGGTATCCTCAGCATCTTTCTGTAGAACCACATTTCTGTTCTTTCAAGTCTTTTCTCCGTCTACTTTAAATGGTTGGACAAGTAAAATTTGAAACTGGCAAGACATATTTTCCAGCATTTACTGCCATGTAGGAGGCTATACATCACGTATCAGTTCAGTAAATTCTATAAAAACGCAAAAGAATTCTTGGCGGGTCAACGGTCATATAAGTTGAAGTAGTGTCTCAATAAGTCACCATGGAGAAGGCAACGGCAAACCACTCCAAAATCAATCAAGAAATCTCACGACAATCAAAAAATATTATAACGACGTCAATGGGGTTAAGCCTACACTGGACAACAGAATAAACAAAACGCTAATTTGATTGCGTTGATTTCGAAATTTAAAGGTGGTTGTAGTCTCCTTCAGGTGCGCAGATTTTTTTTTTTTACTTAGTATTACCTCCAGGTATTACAGCCTTGCCAAGTAATGAGCGACATGTGTAACAGTATTCATGGTTAAAGAACCATAACTGGCTTTGAACATATCGAAAGCGTTCAATAGGATTTGAAATGCAGAACATCTTCATAAATTGAAAACTTACAATGGCTCCGGACACACTTTGAACTGATAAGGTATTTCATATCAAATCGTAAAATAAATGGTTATCCTGTATGATCAGTTCTCTAGATCCTTTTCTACAGATGCAAGTGCTCTCAAGGGCTCCATCTTGATCCTTCTGCTTCTATGTGCCCTGTCCCTTCAGAACGCAGGCGATCATGGCTTTCCACGTCTCCCTATCCCTGGTGGCTCTCAGCACGCCTTCTCCTGTTACACCATCCAACCCAAGTTCTGTCATCCACTAGCTCAAGCCCATAAATATAGAATATAAATGTATAGAAACTAGCATGGCCATAAAATGAGGGATCAGTTTATATATAGATTATAATATAGAATTGATCCCCCATTTTATACTCATATTATAATTTCTTATAAACCGTTGGCATATATATTCTTCTTCTATGTTCCCTGTCCTTTCAGGACGTAGTCGATCATGGCTTTCCACGTCTCCCTATCCCTGGTGGCTCTTAGCACGTTTTCTCCTGTTACACCATGCCACCCTCGTTCCATCATCCACCTGATTAGGTCCTTCAAATATGTTATTTGCTGTTTTCTCCTGTCTCTTTCTCCCTCTATCTGGCCTGTTAGTATCAGGTTCTCCAAACCCTCCTTCCTCATTGCATGCCCCAGAAACTTCAGCTGTCTCTTCCTGATGATTAGTATTAATTTCTTTTTCGTTTCCATCCTTTCCAAGACCTCATCATTGCTCACATACTCGATCCATGATATTAGCAACATCCTTCTGTAGAACCACATTTCAATTGCTTCAAGTTTTTCCTTCATCTTTGATGATATTGTCCAGCATTCACTGCCATATTGAAGAACTGACAACACATAGCAATCCAGTACTCACTTCTTTGTTTCTAGCGAAATGGTCCTGTTTCTTACTACATTATTCAACTTCTGGAATGCTTCCTTCGGCATGCCAATCCGCCTTCGGATCTCTGTGTCGCATCGGTCCTACTTTATCTTTATTTTAATGATTACCTTCCCGATGGCATCAGCTCTCAACTTTGTTTCTCTGTTGATAGCACAACCATTTATTCCTGTTTCAATTTTAACTGCTCGGGCTAACTTCCTCAGCTAAAATAATGTTGAAAGACTATATTAAATCTATTGGTAGCTCATCTGAAAAAAATATTAGTTCAGTGTGTCGCGCTAGACCATTTTTCTCTCCTGTATCTATTGTCAGTCAGTTAAGTGCTATACGGGACACACACTTGGGCGATCATGTCCCGAAAGCGACATGACTCACTGGGAAGAAAATTTTCCAGGTTGTGGTAGACTGGTTGCCAACGAAGGTTATAGAACACAATCTGTATTGCTATATAACCCATAGAGGGAGAAGCGACAGATTAATATCTTTCACAAGGATATTCAAGATAGTGCATCGAAAATAACTGGAATTTGAACTCGGCTCTCCAATTTCTCGTTTCGAGCCGATATCCACTGCACCGCAACGCATATCTATCGTACTTATCTATATGTCTACCACTTGTCTATGGTTAAATTATCCGCCTAAATCCATTCGACCCTGCATGGAGTACTGCTGCTATTTATGGTCAGGCGCCCCTGCCGCTCACCTCAGTGTTCGCGACAGGCTCCAAAGGAGAGTTAGTAACGTGATAGGTGCTGACTTGGCGGCTCGACTACAGCCACTTCCCCACCGACGAAATGTTGCCTCCCTTTGTCTGTTCTATAAGTACTTTCATGGCTTCTGCTCATATGAACTTAAATCACTGGTGCCTCCTCAACTGGTGTTTACTCGTGCAACCAGACTGGCAACTGGGTCCCACCCATTCACAGTTAGGTTAGCCAAATGCAAACGACAATTCTACTCCTGCAGCTTCTTCTCTCACACTTCCCGCCTGTGGAACTCGCTCCCATATTCTTGCTTTCCTGACGGCTACAACCTCCAGAAATTTAAATGCAATGTCAATACTCATCTACTAACCACTTTTCTCTAGCCCTTCCCCCACCCCGTATATCCTTCCCTTTCTCTCCGCCCTTGCAACTTTCATCACACCGGCATTTTGATCTTTCTATTGCTTCTTAATTGGTTTGTAATCCTCTTCTCCCTCCTTAACCCATAGATGGAGGGAGAAGCGACAGATTAATATCTTTCACGAGGATATTCAAGATAGTGCATCGAAAATAACTGGAATTTGAACTCGGCTCTCCAATTTCTCGTTTCGAGCCGATATCCACCGAACCGCAACGCACATCTATCGTACTTATCTATATGTCTACCACTTGTCTATGGTTAAAATATTGCTGCTGTCATATATCTAGTGGTCCTTAGTAAAATCCAAAGAAACGGTAATATTAAATATTATTAGTCCTGATCTAGCGTCTCGGTTCGAGTCAAACTGCCATAAATTTCACACTGCCATAAATTTGCTTCTCTGTTTATTTTTTTTTATATGTTAAGTACTCGGATGAGCAGTTCGCTATGGTACCTATATTTTATGAATTTAAACGGAGTACTAGACTAGCGACGAGGTATTAACAATACAGAGTTGAGCTCACTAGAATTATGTTTTATGCAAGTGTTTCTTTTCTCGCACTTCTCATTTGCGAAACTCTCTTCCGGCTACATGCTTTTCAACCAACTTTGATCCTCAAGAATTTAAATGCACTACCATTGACTCTTTTTCTGTCATCCTGATTACATTTCTTTTGTTTTTGTTCCTTATTAATGTGTCTGTTTTCTAATTCTTCCGCACTCTTTATCCCCTTGTGTCTTTACTATCTTTGCTTAGAGTGAAATCGATTAAAAAAAGATAACTGATCGGAAAGCAGGAAATTAATATGTAAAATCCTGAAGATGATGCACCGCTGAAGAAAGTCTAAAGCAGTCCACTCGGAAAGGAACAAAGGTGTTAAACACATCACAATCTAATATATGTCCGCAATTTCTAAAGACAGTGAGGTGATGGTCTGGAGTTCAATCGCTCTTCACGCGATGAAAAAAGCGGGTCTTTGGTAAACAAAAACGGAAATTATTTATGTTGTACACTTCATCCTTCCAAATTTGTTTCAACCTCCCGGTTTATAATCGCAACCGCATATCCGTCTCCTGATGGCGTAAGTAGCAAAAGTGTATCCATTGGTGGCAGGTTAAGCCTGGTAATCCCCAACTCATGGGACACCTATCTGAGAACTGACCAGGCTCAACATTCTTTATTTCAGTGGACACGGAGTAGAACTGGTTTTACAACGTGACATGTCATGCCAAAAACTAACACACACACACACACACACACACACACACACACACACACACACACACACACAAACATCTTAGTTATAAATTATGATATATTTCTCTTATATTCAAACCACGTTTTCGTTTGGTTTAAATTTCCTCAGAACACACACACACACACACACACACACACACACACATCATCATCATCATCATCATCAGCAGCATCATCATCATCATCATGTAAGTTAGTTATACGTTATGATCTATTTTGACGAGATAATATGCTCTTCTCTACAGACCACGTTTTCCTTCGGTTTGAATTTCCTCAGAACACACACACACACACACACACACACACACACACACACACACACACACACACAAAAAAAAAAATCCAAGAAAAATTTTTAATTTAAACAAAACGAAATCGAGGTTTGAAGAGATGAGCATATTAGCTGGTCGAAATAAATAATAATTTATAACCAATGTAGATGATGTACTGAGTTTATATATATATATATAGCCCTTCAGTCAGGCTCAGAGAGAGAGAGAGAGAGAGAGAGACAGAGAGAGAGACAGAGAGAGACAGAGACAGAGACAGAGACAATAGCTAGACAGCGTCGGCTTAGTTCATTCTCTTTGCTACTACGTTTTTAATTTTACTACGAATTATAAAAAGCTCTCTCCACGTGTTTTCATTTTTAACAGCGCCTTATTTTTGAATATTTAGCAATAATTATGTCGTCGATTAGTAAAGAATATACAGTTAAATTTAAGTTGGGGAGATTAAACGATTACACTATCATGGTTTCGACCTTCTCATTTCCCCTCAGGCGATTTGTACTGACTGATTGCGAAACAGTTAACGCATTCATCTAAACTTATATATAAACGGAACTTTGTCTCTGTGTATGTATATGTGTGTGTGTGTGTCCGTTACCTATAGACTCCGAAACGGCTGAACTGATTTTATTGAAAATTTACACAGTTGCACTATAAGCGTCTGCGAGTGTTTTTAGCTAGGTTTTATGTCGAGGTACTCCCGACAAATATCGAAAATCGATAATCGAAAAAATCGGGTTATAGAAGGAGTGGTCCGATTTTAATCAAATTTCGTACACTCACAAAGACATAAGAAACGATATTCAGAAGTTTGAAGGTTGCAGTTCTTACAATAGTACAGAAAATCGATAATATATATATATATATATATATATATATATATATATATATATATATATAAAACGCAAGATGTTTGTGTGTGTGTCTGTTTATCTGCCTGTATTTTTTAGCCCTTTTATTTTAGTTTGTGATTCGGGTTTGGCTCCAAGTAGGTATAATTGTAGTTCTTAATCTCAGCCATGATACCATTTACTCAGAGGACTTATTTAGCCTTCAAAATTCAGTTTACGGCGAAAAAACTTATTTGATATCGATACCAGGAAATCAAAATTTGACTTACATCAATTCATTTTTCTTTTCAATATACGGTTTCGCTTTAACTGGAAACAACTATTGCTTTTTAGTCTTTCATGCCAACGTCCAAATCTGAGCTCCAGGACTATGGATTAGTTTTAAAGATTACATTACACCCGAGCAACGCCGGGCTACACTGCTAGTTAGTTCATAACCAGAAGTTTAAAACAAGGAAGTGGTTTGTTATTAGAACTCCTTTCATCCGGGTTTGTACGAGCCTAAAAATATTTTCTATTGTGTCTACATTTGGACATTATTTATATATATATATATATAATAACTAAAGAACAGGTAGAATATGTCTTTAATCCAACATGCTTCACTTTATTAAGCATTTTCTGGTATTTGTTTACAAGACACGAACTTAAACATTTGTTAATTTAATAAAGAAAGAGACATTATAATGGAATGTTGATAGATGTTTGATTCTATTAGTTAGATACACGTCACGTGTAATAAAGCAATAGACGTTCATTTTAAATGGAAGTTTATATGAACGCCTGCCTGTTTATATGCATGTGTATAACGTGTAATCAATCAATAGAAGTGTGCATCCGAACGCTTCTCTGTTTATAAATATGTGTACGTATCAATTCCCAATGAACATTCCAATATCATGTCTCTTTGTTTTTAAAAATCAAATAAAAATTATTAATTTCGTGTTTTGTAAAGAAATCGCTGAAGAAGCTTAATAAAGTGAAGCATGGTTTTTTAAAGACACTTTTTCTACCTGTTCTTTGGTTATTCTATCATTTTGTTGGATATCAATCCATATATGCAACTCACATATAGACACAGATCCGTGTGAATTGAAACATTTATTTAAGATCTGCTTTGTTTAAATGGTTTGTTACGGTACAAAATACACATAATCTCTGAATTTGCTATAAGGAACAGCTACCAATTTCCAAATGGTGTCATCTAAATTTAAAAAAAAACAATGTAGGGAACGTTGGAAAATTAAAACAAAAACCTTTATTTCACATTAATTTTGAGGTAATTCAACTTTAAACGTTCACAGTTACTGATATATATATATATATATATATATATATATATATATATATATATATATATATATATATGAAAATTTTAAAAACAGTTTCCACTTCTGCGATATAATATACTCTTCAGAAATGAATGCTTTCTTTCGGTAACTAGCGTGTGTATACACTGCTTATATAGAAGACATTAAAATTCCCATTCTCTGATTCCATGCGCCTATGGCTCAGGGGGTAGCGACTCCCTCTGACACCAAATCGGTCGAGTTTCGATCCCGGCCATGAAGCAAGTGGATGTGTCTAGTCACACTAATGAGCTGTGATACAGCAAAACAGGTTTGTATGTGAATAACTAATATGTATATATAAGTAAAAAATACCTAGTGAGACAGGTTTCTCTTTTTTCTTTTCTTTTCAATTGGAGTAAATAGACTAAACTATCGCTCGGTTCACACTCCACCCACGTCTATTGAACAGGTGAAGAGGCTCATCCCTTGTTCCCTGTTTAGGATGTGGTTACCTGCTTTCTCTTGTCGAATCTTTTTACACATTTCTTTTTTTTTTTTTTTCAATTGAAGTAGATAGACTGAACACACTCCACCCACGTTTATTGAACAGGTGAAGAGACCCATCCCTTGTTCCCTGTTTAGGATGTGGTTTCCGGCTTTCTATTATCGAATCTTTTTACTCTTTTCTTTTTTTTTTCAATTGGAGTAGATAGACTGAACTATCGCCCGGTTCACTCTCCACCCACGTCTATTGAACAGGTTAAGAGGCTCATCCCTTGTTCCCTGTTTAGGATGTGGTTACCTGCTTTCTCTTGTCGAATCTTTTTACACATTTCTTTTTTTTTTTTTTTCAATTGAAGTAGATAGACTGAACACACTCCACCCACGTTTATTGAACAGGTGAAGAGACCCATCCCTTGTTCCCTGTTTAGGATGTAGTTTCCGGCTTTCTATTATCGAATCTTTTTACTCTTTCCTTTTTTTTTTCAATTGGAGTAGATAGACTGAACTATCGCCCGGTTCACTCTCCACCCACGTCTATTGAACAGGTTAAGAGGCTCATCCCTTGTTCCCTGTTTAGGATGTGGTTTCCGGCTTACTCTTTTCCAATCTTTTCACTCTTACGTAGCCCCCTGCGCACCAGTGGCGCTACCGCCTTGCTCGGGGTGATATGATTAAAAAAGAAACTAAACGGATCGTCTGAGAAAGCTTTCCCTAACGATCCCTTTAGATGAAACCTAGGTAGGTCTGTCTGGCTCACTAGGTATCTTTTACTTATTTTTCGCTACCTAAGTATTGAGCGCTTTTTGTTAGTTGATTACTCGTATCGGGGTTTTTTCTTTGGGCTTCGTGCTGACTCGGTCCGAACCCTTTTGACTGATGTTCATATACTTAACTCTTTCTTTATAAAACCGTTTTTCCCTTCTTCGTAGATTCGTAGAAGGTTTTTCGACACGAGTATAGTTAAAATCTCATTTATATATCTATATATAATAATGAAATCTGTGAGTCTGTGTGTGACTGTTCCCTATGCAAGTCTACATTTTTTAAGCCATGCCATTCAAAATTTCTAGGGACACATATCTCCATGGAAGCCAGGTCTATACATACCTTTTTAGTTTTAAGTTCAGCAATTTTCCCTTTCGTACTTTTTAGCAAATGGGGATGATTGTTTACATTTGGTCCGTAAAATATCTAAGATCTAAGATGGTTGCTGGATTACGTCACAGAAATCAAATCTAACGTGTTAAACGCTACTAAAATATTTTTAATAAAAAAAATATGTGCTTTTATATTTAATTTTTATTCCGACGTTTTATTTCCGTAAACATCTAAAATCTAAGATGGTTGCTGAAATACGTCACAGAATTCAAATCACAAGTGTCAAACTCGACTAAAATACTTTAAAAAATGAGCCTTTATATTTAATTTTTATTCCGACGTTTTAAAAATTCATTTGGTCAACAAAAAAATGTTTATATTTTTCCTCGTAATTTTGAAACAAAAGAAATATTTTAAAATAAAAAGTGTTTTTTCAAACAAAAAAAAAATATGTAAAAAAAAAAAAAGTGCCAATGGTTAATTTAATTATTTAAGTCTTTTTTTTTAGATTTAATGTTTAGTATTTCAGAAAATAAAATTTAAAAAAAAATTATTTTCGCTAAATATTTCATACAGGAAATCAGTTGTCTTAATTCGTGTGGCATTAATGTAATTTTTTAGTCTAAAATTAAAAATGTTTACATTTTTAAATATTCTTCGAAAATTTCTGAACTGAGAGCGTAATAGTTTTTATATTTCTAATTTCAGTAAAACAAAATGTATAATTTTTATTTTTCAGTTAAATTCATTTAGTCAAGAAAAATGTGGATATTTCCCCCCCGTAATTATGAAACAAAAACAAACGTAATATTGTTTACAATGTCAGACAAAATATCAACTCACGTTTACTCAAAACAAAAGAAAATAGATTTTGTAATGAACTTTTTCAACAATTTTTAAACAACAATTTTTTATATAATTATTTTTTTATATAACTAAGTTTTAAAGTGAGGCGGCGACTACAAGCGCGTGGAAATCGCAACACGTTACATTAATAATCAAATTAAAAAATGTTCTGAGTTGCACGGGCAACGCCGAGCTATGATGCTAGTATATATATATATATTGTCATCCGCAGACAGATCTGTTTCGCCGTATCACAGCTCATCAGTACGGTTGGAGTCTAGATTGCTTTTTTACCCAGGATTGAAACCCGACCGAAATGGCGTCAGTCGGCGAATATATAAGTAACCAGAAACAAACCTTTCCAAGACAAAACGGCACTGAGAGTTCTTTTATAAAAACACTGGACAGAAGAATTTTCAAAGAATGTAAAACTTTATTTCTTGATTTGCTCAAATCAACCTGGAGATATAATGAACAGGATTGCCATAAAGACATTTTAGCAACACCAATGTCCAAGAGATAACAAGTCGCTTCGAAGTCTGGCATCATGGAAATGTCAGTCGGTACGAGCGAGAAGAAGAAAGGTATTCTCAGTTTGAAGAAGAAAGATCGTAATTAATAAATACGCGGGAAATCGTGAAGCAATCTTTTGCGTTCAAACGCTGCTTTTCCTAAGATAGCGTGACATAATGACGGTGTTAAGATGGATTTAATGGGTCGTGGGGAGCGCTAAAATTTATGGTCATTCAGTACTTTCGTACAGGAACAGAATCTTTGACAAAGGTAAGACGTAAGCTGTGTTACAACGCCAATTATGACAATGCATGTAAAACTGGTGATATCAAATGACTTGAAAAACAAATTATTTGATATGATTTTTTCTAAGATTTGTGTGAACGGAAACATTTATTTAAAATCTAATTTGTTTAAAAGGTTTGTTCGAGTACAAAATACACATGATCTCTGCATTTGTTTTAAAAAAACAAGTCCTAATCCCGAAATGGTGTTTCAAATTTAAATTTCAGAACCAAGGCAGGAAACGTCGGAAAATTAAAACAAAAGATCTATATTCCACTGTATGGCGAACAAAAGAAATGCCGCTCACCAAAAAGTTTTACTGTTAGCGATACCAGCTGTTTAACTTTATAAAATATACTTTTTATTTTTTCAGATAATTCACTTTCAAAAGTGGACAGTTATTGATAATTCAAATATTAAATCCTATATAAAAATCATCTACAACACATTCTTGTACTAAAATCATTTACAAAGAATTCTTAAACTAAATAATTTACGATACATTTTTACAGTAAAATACGTTTCAGTTGACTTTTATAAAAAATCATTTACAATACATTCTTATAATGAAATTATTTAAATGTATCTTATAGTAAAATTATTTCTAATGCTTTGTTATAGTAAAATTATTTATAATACATAATTATAACAAAATCAGATTTAACGGGCTTTTATTGTTAAATTATTTTAAATGCATTCTTATAGTAAAATCATTTATAATGCATTCTTATAGTAAAATTATTTCCAGTTCATATTTATAGTTAAATCATTTATAATTCATTCTTATAGCAAAAGCATATTTAATGCATTCTTTATTGTAAAATTATTTCCAATGCTTTCTTATAGTAAAACAATTTGCAATGCATTCTTATATTAAAATCATTTGCAAAGCATTCTTATACTGAAAAGATTTAAAATGCATTCTTACAGTAAAATTATTTCCAACGCATGCTTATAGTAAAATCACTTCGAATGCATTCTTATACCAAAATTATTTGTAATGAATTCTTGTAGTAAAATCATTTCCAATGTGTCATGGTGGCATCAACCATTCAACGGATTAAACTTTCCTACAACTACATATACTTTCCCTCACAAGAGGTGATGAGAGTGAGAGCTCAGTGTGAGAGATCCGCAGGAAATCAGCATAAGCAGAATGGCAGAGAGCAATAGGCAGAGATAGCCAAGACTGCTACCGTATGACCATTGCGAGTCCCAATTATAGTATTACTTCCTAACCCCTATTTATTCGTTCTACTAACAGAGTTCCACGTATTGTCTTTTTGCTGTGTTAATATATATTCGTTATTTCCTATTTTGGTTGTTGTATTATTTTCTTGCTGGACTCTTAACCGGGTCCACGACATAATGCATTATCATAATAAAATAATTTATAATGCTTTCTCATAGTAGAATAATTTACAGTTCATTTCAGTTTGACTAAATTCACTGACTAACGGTTTAATTCTCAGCTCAATCACTGGATAGGGTAATACAGACATAGAATCAGTGGAACCGGAGGGATTCATTAATGGAGTAATTTTTAAAAATACAAAATGCGAGATATCCATGGACGTGGACAACCGAACAAGAAAAACCTCTGCCTGTAAATTAAATAAAGAGCTCAATTCGAAATACACTGAAGGTTGCCAAGATCGACAAACATCTGAAAAAGGCCGGAACTTTCTCTTTCAGAAATAAATTAGTTTAAAAGATATTTAATTTTGTTTTTCTAGTTATAATATTGTATTTTCTTTTTCATCATGGATACTTCCATTGATTATGACAGGAGCGTAATGGAATTTTGGTAACTATGATATTTGCTCATATTATAAAATCATTTACAATACATGTTTAAAAATAAATTATTTGGGATGCATTCTTCTAGTGAAATAATTTTAATTGCCTTCTTATGATAAAATTATGTACAATGCGTTCATATATTAAAATAATTTATAACGCATTCTTATAGCAAAACCATATCTAATGTATTCTTTATTATAAAACCATTTCTAATGGATTCTTATTGTGCGTTGTGGTGCAATGGATATCGACACGGAACGATAAATCGGGAAGCCAAGTTCGAATTCCACTTGAATTCATTACATTCACTTATGCACAAATAACCTTGGGAAAGGTATTAATCCGTCCCTTCCCTCCAGTTATGGGTGAAGTAATAGGACAGACTGGGTTCTATAGCTTTGGTTGGCAACCAGTCTACTGCAGAAAGCATTGACAACCTACTGCGGGGTAATCTTCTGCCCACTTCTGAGACTTTCGAGACATAATCGCACAAAGCGTGTATCACGTATGGCACTTAGCTCACTGATTGAGTTCGATCCTAACTGGCCTTCGGGCCTTGTGCCACATCTAAACAGCGCTTAGAAAATTAACTCACATCTGTTGCATTCGCCCTCAGTGACACACGGCAAATTTTCGAGATGTATTTCAGGAAAGAAAAAAGCGTCCTGGACCCCGGCAAATAAGGTAATTCTTTCCATGTACAATATCTCAAAACTTCTGGCATGCGCCTAGTACAGGATGCGATAGATAAATTGTCGTCTAAATTAAGCAAATAGAATTAACACTGACATTTTATTTCACATATATATTTACCAAAATTACACAAAAATATGTTGAAATACTAAATTGTAAAATTATTTTTAAAAAAATCAATATTTGTTTCAACCTGTGTATTTAGAATCTCCGGCACCTCTTCTGGCTACAACCACCAACTCTGAACTTAGTGAAATCTAAACTGAGAGACTGGCGTGTCTATATTACACTAGCGGTATAACCCGGAGTTGCTCGGGTGTAATGAAAGCTTTAAAACTAACCCATAGTTCTGGAGCTCAGACTCTTTGGTCGTTGGCACGAAAGACTAAAAAAGCAATAGTTGTTTCCAGTTAAACCTAAACCGTAGACTGAAAGATAAATGAATGGATGTAAGTCAAATTTTGATTTCCTGGTATCGATATCAAAAAAGTTTTTTCGTCGTAAACTGAAGTTTGAAGTTTAAATAAGTCCTCTGAGTAAATGGTATCATGGCTGAGACTAAGAACTACAATTATACCTACTTAGAGCCAAACCCGAAGCAAAAAATAAAATAAAAGGGCTGAAAAAATACAGACATACAGACAGATAAACAGACACACACACAAATAGCTTGCTTTATATATATATATATATATATATATATATATATATATATATATATATATATATATTCTCGATTTTCTGAAAATTTGCAGGAGATATCGAAGTCGCCTAGAAGCCATCGTTGAAACCAATGAAGATTTTATTGAATAAATATACTCTTTAGTATTTCAAGATATTTTGTGTGATTTTGGTAAATATACAGTACTGTGCAAAAGTATTAGAACAAGAACTATTTTATCTTTTATGAA
Organism: Ascarosepion bandense; assembly: GCA_037127315.1. Taxonomy (NCBI): domain Eukaryota; kingdom Metazoa; phylum Mollusca; class Cephalopoda; order Sepiida; family Sepiidae; genus Ascarosepion; species Ascarosepion bandense. The sequence continues at coordinate 929,820 of JBBBDQ010001163.1, forward strand.
GCATATTGAAAGAAAATAAACAATTTAATTAAAGTAATTTTATTTAATTAACTCAACAAATGCTTTAACAAGAAAAAAATACTTGTTACAAACTATTTAATATTAGTATAATAGCCTTTTGCTTTGATCACAGCCTTCATTCTGTCAGGCATTGATATCACAAGCTTCTTCAATGTATCTAATGGTATCTCTTGCCAAGCAGCTTGTATTAGTCCCCAAAGTGTGTCTTGCGAAGTAACATTAGATTTATCAATTTTTTTTGTATCCAAAATATCCCATAAATGTTCAATAGGATTGAGATCAGGGTTTTGTGGAGGCCAATTCAAATTTCGAAGCCTTACTTCCTCTTCCTTTTTAGTTACATAATATTTACAAAGGTTTGGCTTTTCACCCTGTATTTGAATTTCAGTGAGGTTTTTAGGAAAATCACCTCTGTCCTAAGACTTTTGCAAACTACCGGTAGTGTGCAAAAGTGTTATGACAGGGGTGATTTTAAACTTTATTTTGATGCCTCATAAAAGATGAAATAGTTCCTGTCCTAATAATTTGGCACAGGACTGTATCTGTTAAATTTTGTGTAATTTAGACGACAATTTCACAGCCTATAAAAATACAGGGTGACGAAAAAGTAACTTTCTATTTCATCTAATCTAAACTTATTTATAAATTGAACTTTGTCTCTGTGTGTGTCTGTTACCTTTAGACTCCGAAACGGCTGAGCCGATTTTCTTGAAAATTTACACAGTTGTACTATAAGCGTCTGCAAGTGTTCTTAGCTAAAGATCGGGTTATAGAAGGAGTTGTCCGATTTTAATAAAATTTGATACACACATAGATATAAGAAACGATATTCAGAAGTTTCAAGGTTGTAGTTCTTACAATAGTGCAAAAATCAATATATATATATATATATATATATATATATATATATATATATAAGGCAAGATGTTTGTGTGCGTGTCTGTTTATTTGTCTGTATGTCCTTTATACAAATCCACAATTTTTATCCGATTCTTACCAAACTTCAAAATTTAACTTACATCCATTCATTTTTATTTCAGTCTACGGTTTCGCTTTAACTGGAAACAACTATTACTTTTTAGTCTTTCGTGCCAACGTCCAAAGAGTCTGAGCTCCAGGACAATGGATTAGTTTTAAACCTTTCATTACACCCGAGCAACGCCGGGTTATCCTGCTAGTGAAGAATGAATAAAACGTTCATAATTCCGGTACAGCTTCTGGATAATTGACCAAGAAGTGTGCGGCCGTGCCTTGTCATACAACAAAATTGGATCATCTCCATTCAAGTGTCTAGGATGTTTCTTTTTCAATATTTTGTGCATACGCTCATTTTCTTTACAATATGCGTATGCTGTTATTGTGTTATTTTCAGACAAGATTGAGTAAACCTTTTGAAAGATCACCATACAATTGCCTTAATCTTTTGGGGTGCACTGGAGATCTTTGTGCATTGTCTTGGTGATTCACTTACATGTAATTACCATCCAACTCTCTTCAGTTAGTTAAGTGCCATACGTGATACACGCTTTGAGCGATCATGTCTCAAATGGGACATGACTGACTGGACAGAAGAATATCCAGCAGTAGATGGCCATTGCTTCCTGCAGTAAACTGGTTGCCGACGAAGGCTATAGAACCCAAATTGTTCTATTATCTAACCCATAACTGGAGGGAAAAGATGGATTAATACCTTTCCCAAGGGTATATGTGCGCAAGTGAATGCAAGGAATTCAACTGGAATTCGAACTCGGATCCCCGATTCGTCGTTCCGAGTCGATATCTACTGCCCCTCAACGCACATCCTTACTGCTGTCAAATAGTATCTGTTTCTCATCGGATGCAATGATTCGATGCAAAAATAATTCTTTCTTTCAGTTTGTACTTATACAGTAAGATTACTCCCTATTGTTTCATTACAATCATTTTCATTAGTGTTGTGGGATCGCCCCTTTGTACGTAATAATTGACTCGGATGAGTGTACATATAATCCTGCCTCTAGTGAGAACGGCAGAGTTTGGTTGACTTGTAAGTTGGAAGGTGAGAACTGTTTAATTGGAGTTGGATTCTGGAATCACAGTTGTAGTTGCAGTTACTCTGAGCTCCACTCAGCTAGAATCAGTTACCCGGACATACTATTTCACTTCAAGACTGTACATATTTATTTTTACAAATAGTCTTCCTAATTTGACTAACCCGCGTTCCAGTTTGTATATGACGTTAAATATAACTTACATTTTTTATCTCCATATCTGTTGTTGTTATTTATTATTTTGTGTGGTTTCTCACCCGGAATCCACAACACTTTCATTTCCTAAGAACTAAGTAAATGTACTCAAGTCTGTTTACGTTGTATATATTGATTTCTACTAATAGTATTCCTGAATTGACTAACTCGTGTTTCCTGTTTGTATATCTTGTTCAATATAACTTACATTTTCTATCTCCATATCTGTTGTTGTTATTTATTATTTTGTGTGGTTTCTCACCCGGAATCCACAATAATTAGTTTTATGAGTAGCAATATATAATGTAAAATTATCAAGAAAGAAAACGTGTCAGAAATCAGCCAATATTTTTTTATATAGTAAGGAGATTACTTTGTTAGTCGACCGGATCAAGAAGCAACGAAAACAAGGCGTTACAACCTAACAGAAAAGATGCAACCCCTACATAGACGTGCATTGATATTGGCGCAGGATGTGTATATTAGATGCAAAAACAGAAATAAATATCTAAACAATAAGAAGAGTTGTGAAACTTTTCTTACATTTGTGGGCTTTTTTTAAATCATTTCATCCCAAGCAAGGCATTCCACTGCCACTATTGTGCAGGGGGCTACATAGGGGAAAGTGATGAGAAAGAGTGGTTAGATATAGGAAATGTCAGAAGGAGGGTGATAGACGGGTAAGGATACCGAGGATGAAGGTTGGGTAAATGGAGAGAATGTTTGAGAGAATGGATGCGAGTTAGTGTGTTAGGACCTTACATTTAAACTCCTGGAGATTGTAGCTGTCGGACTGTTTAGGGTTGTTTTTTATAAAAAAATGCAGCATTCAGTTTCAGACCATGTAGCCCGGGTTCTCACCATGGTCGATCTGTCAGGAAGGTGACTTCTTGATGTTATCGATTTGGAGAGGGCGATCCCAGTGTGCGGCCTTTTTAGAAAGTGCCTGAAAACAATTTCACGAGTTGACCCAAGCGTTGTGAGTAAAAATTGGGTAGGCATGACCATTTGGAAGCCGTCGGTATCTGGTGGAAGTTTTGAACCTTGGTTGGCAAAATAATATCTCGTATATAAAAACACCCTGATATAGGGCCGCTGATTCACGTATGTATCAGCAATTGAAAGGGGACCATGACGTCCACTCACAGCACCAGAATCTGTGTTCAGTAATGCTTGACTCTCTTTTGTGAGGTTGGATTGTCGATGGATTTCTTACCAGGCATTGGTTGGTCGAATATCCTTCCGGTTTTAACACGTCAAAAATTGATTTTCTTTTCATTTTTCATTTAAGAGTAACTTTTTTCTAAGATGTTGACATAAAGGTAGATTTTTTGCTTTCTAGTAGAAATTAAACGAAGTAGGATACAGGAAGATGAGGTTGTAAAAAGAAATTGCTGTAAACATAGCGTTCGTTCATCTTCATTTGTTACTTTTTCTATGTACCTTCAGGACATAAGCAATCATGACCCTTTCCATAACCCTATCACTTGAAGCTCTTAACACCCTTTTTCTTACTACACTTCCTAAACCCTGCTCTGCCATCCATTTGCTTAAGTCCTTCAAGTATGTCATGCGTTGCTTTTCTAAATCCTCTTTCCCATTATCTTTCCTGTGAGTATCAGATTCTCCAAGCTCTCTTTCCTCATTAAATTTTCTAATGACTTCACCTGGCTTTTTCTGATGTTAAGTACAAGTGTCCTTTTCGTTTGCATCTTGTCCAATATCTCGTCGTTGTTTACATGTTCGGTCCAAGGTATTCTCAACATCCTTCTGTAGAACCACATTTCGGTTGTTTCAAGTCTTTCCTTCATTTCTGACCAGCATTTGCTGTTGTATTGAAGGACAGACATTACATAAAGATCTAAACCTATTTTCTTTGTTTTCAGTGAAATCTTCCTGTTTTTGCATATTGTGTTTTGCTTCTAGAATGCATTCTTGGCCATCTTAAATTGCTTTCGGGTCGCAGTGTCACACTTTCTATCCTTCTTTTAAAACACTTCCCAGGTATATTTAAATTTCTAAATACCAAAATCATTGAATTTTCATGTTCAATTGAGATGTCTCCAATGTGTAATCTATCTCTATAAAATTGACGTTGTTTAAGTATTTGTTTGATAGATTCGAATTAGCGTCTGCATTTTGCAGTCTAGCTCGACGGGAGTTGCTCTCAGATGTACATCAAGATTTTAGAACGCTAACGACAACTTGAATTTTTTCAGAAAGCCAAAATTAGGGGTAGAAAATTATATATTATCACCCCACAAAGTCAGGGATCAGTTTATATGCTGATTATAATATAGAATCGATCACCCCACATTATATTATCTATATATTTTGCTCCTCCACCTCGCACCTTAATCCAATAGAAACATTTTACATTGCCATCAATATCTATAAAAGTGACGAGGATAGATGTTTTGTAAGTATTTGCTATGTAAATTCAACATATGTTTTTTATTCATATTATTCCTTGAACTACCCAAGTGAAACCGGGTTAAACTGCTAGTTGATATATACAGATGACCCCTTTTGCTCACATTTCGTCTTTCATTTTTGGCTTTCTTTTTCTTACAGTTAATGTTTAGTCTTTTTTTTTTACTGGCTTTCCGCACCTATCTTCACTTTAAGTTTCCTTTCCGAACCTTTCATCAACACATCGGTTACATAGTGCTTTTGTACGGTTCTAATTAACGAAGTAACATTCGGAATGTAATAAGTGTCCGAATCGAAATCACGTTCATTATCAAGATGTTTGTACAATCCTTTCCACACGGACTTTTCTAATGAACATAAGTATTTAAGAAATATGTTTGCCTCGTTTGCTTTGAGACGTAGGCATCGTGGTAGTGGCCACTCCCTAGTTTTAGTTGTAGACAAAATGGTGATCAGAATGGCGGCATCTCATCTTTTATTGAATGACGACTCCATTTAAATCAGATTTCTTGTGCGTTGTGGATGTAAATTTTGCACAAAGACTTTGTGTTCTGACGCCAGCAAGAAAAGGTGTACGGAATTGTTTTTTTTTTTAATTTATTTATTTCCAAGTTCATTCAAGTACAGAAAATTCAAATGTAATTCTATGCCATGGAAATTATTTACTTCACCAGGAAGGAGATGTGCCAAAAGGCGAAGGAAAAATGAAAATTCAACGATGGAGAGTGTGAGAATGAAAGATACATATATATATATATATATATGTGTGTGTGTGTGTGTGTATGTGTGTGTGTGTGTGTGTGTGTGAAAAGTGTATATATATAATTATAAATATCAATATATATATAAATAATTAATCAGTTTGACTATCGCAAGAGCGTGAAACCCAGGGTTACAAACTCACACCTATCTATATGAGTATATATAAATATATATATATATACAGAGAGAGAGAGAGAGAGAGAGAAAGAGAGAGTGAGCGAGAGAAAGAAAGGGAGAGAGATAAAGAGACGAGAAGATAAAGAGATAACAAGTACCAAAGAAAAGAGAATATTTGAGAGAAAATAGAAAAAGAAAGAAAGAGAGGAAGTACAAAAAAAGAATATATTTAGAAAGAAAAAAAAGAACAAAAAATATATTTAGAAATCAAAATAAATAAAAAGAAAATATTTAGAAAGAAAGAAAAAAAAATAGAAAGGTAAAAAAATGAAAGAATATTGAGAGATATAGAAAGGGAGAGAAAGGGAGGAAGAAAGAGAAAGATAAAGAGAAAACAAGTGGCTAAAAAGAAGGTGTTTGAGAGGAAGAACAGAAATACATTCAGAAAGAAAAGTAAAAAAATATATGGATACTGATAAAGAGAGAGAGAGAGGGGGAGCGAGAGAGAGAGAGAGAGAGAGAGAGAGAGGAAGAAAGATCTTGAAAAGTTAATGATAGAGAAAGAGGAAAATAAAGGAAGCAGAGGATAAAGAAGACAAAAACAAAGAAAATATGAAGAACAATGCGAAAACATTTAAGATATCCTAGAAATTGCGTTTTTAATGTTTTCAATCTAAATAAGGGGATAATGCCACTAAGACGCCAAGAGTGTGACTCAGATAGAAAGCAAATGAGAAAACGTTAGTGTGTAGAAAAGAACAATAATGTGAAAGACGGAACAGGGCGATTTAGGTGACGTTTAATTTTTTGAAGATCGTAGATGATAAAACAAGGAACCCGGAAGAGAGTATAATGAACAAAATAAGTTCTAGATTTAAAAACTCAAATGCTAAGCACTGACTCATTGATTTGGTTAGAAAGAAACGAATTTACTCGAATTTAAAAAACCTTTGCTTAGCACACACAAAAGTCGTGGAATTTCACACCTCGATGCGAAATGTTTTTCGGCCAATAGAAAACTAGGAAACATCTAAAAAACAAAATAGAAAGGCCAGAACATATTCGGGAGTGAATTCCCAAATGACCTGTTTGGAGCCTCTTCTTCTTCTTCTATGTGCCCTGTCCCTTCAGGCCGTAGACGATCATGGCTCTCCACGTCTCCCTATCCCTTGTGGCTCTTAGTATGTTTGCTCCTGTTGCTCCTGGCAACCCCCGTTCCGTCATCCACCTGATCAGGCCCTGCAAATATGTTATCCGCTGCCTTCCTCTGTCTCTCCTTCCTTCTATCTGTCCAGTCAGTATCAGGTTCTCCAGGCTCTCCTTCCTCATTGCATGACCCAGGAACTTCAGTTGTCTCTTCCTGATGCTCAGCATCAATTTCCTTTTTGTTGCCATTCTTTCTAACACCTCGTCGTTGCTTGTATGCTCAGTCCACGATATCCGTAGCATCCTTCTGTAGAACCACATTTAGGCCGCTTCCAGTTTTGTCCTCATTTTCGATGATATTGTCCACCATTCACTGCCGTATTGAAGAACTGACATCACGTAGCAGTCTAGCACTCTTTTCTTCGTTTCTATTGAGATTTTCCTCTACAAACGAAATAAAGGACGGAGCTAGCTCGACCGTTGCCAGAGAGAAATGAGACGATCGTAATTAATACGTCCCTTGACAAACATCAAGCGATCGCTATTAATGTCTCTATCTTTCTCTCTCACCTCTCATCTCCTTTCTTTTCACCATCCATCCTAAGCGATAACTTCAAAAACTCTCCTATAAACGCTCATACATACATACATACATACATACATACATACATACATACATACGTTCCTGTCTAAGTAAAAATAAATTCACTCTTGCAAGGACTACTACGAACTCTTGATACCCTTAACTTCTTAATACTGTTTCTCATTGAACTTTTAACTTCTACTAGTTCATGTTATTATTTTCTAAAAATAAATTTTCTATTTAAACATACAAAATGTATACATTTATTCTTCCACACATTCCAATCTCCAACCTTCTGATGATATCGAATAATCAGTTGCAGGGAGTTTGGTTTTGTGTTTGACACAAGGCCGATTTAATAAACCTTAGCCATCTTCCTATTTCTACAAGAATACTACATGCGAGAAGTGTGAGAGAAGTGACTTTAAGAATAAAACATAGAGGTGTTAAAAAGTCTGGAATATAGAAAGAAAAAAAGAGAAGACAGCTAGATAAAAAGCAAACAAAACGGAAGGAGCTAAAGTTTGATCAAAACCTTACACTCTCATTCAATATTAGCATTACTATTAATCCACTCACACACAGCCATATATATATATATATATATATATATTACTGTGAAAAAGTATTAGAACAAGAACTATTTTATCTTTAAAACCAGTAGTGTGCAAAAGTATTAAGACAGGGGTGAGTTTCCTAAAAGCCTCACTGAAATTTAAATACAAGGTGAAAAGCCAAGTAAATTGCTCATAAGTATTGATTATTTAAAACTAGGTGTAAAAGAAATGTATTAAAAAGAAGTTATATTTCATTTTCCCTATTTTCTATTAAACAAGTTATTTTGAAACTAATTATTATTCTATTATCCTTGGGTATAACTAACTTTTTTCCTATTCTTCTCTCTCGAAGTGATAAATCTAATGTTACTTTGCAAGACACACTTTGAGAACAAATACAAGCTGCTTGGCAGGAGATACCATTAGATACATTGTAGAAGCTTGTGATGTCAATGTCTGACAGAATGAAGGCTGTGATTAAAGCAAAAGCTATTATACTGAATATTATATTTATTTTGTAACAAATATTCTTTTGTAGTTAAAGCATTTGTTGAGTAAATCAAATAAAATTACTTTAATTAAATTGTTTATTTTCTGCTAATATGCCCCATAAAAGATAAAATAGTTTTTGTCCTGATACTTTTGCCCAGTATTGTATATATATATACATATATATATATATGGCTAAAAAAAAGGTCACAAATAATTTAAAAAGCTGAACAGAAAGTTTTAGTTTTAGAATTACTTCATGTGTAGTGCAATGTCACAAGATGCTAAAATGAACTGAATTTAACCCTCTAGGGCCATTCGTATCATATTTGATACAGTATGAAAACAAGCCTTGAAAGAAATATTTTCCTGAAAAATTTTTTAAGAGAAATATTTTATAAATTTCAAATGAAAGCAGTACTGACTGCTCAGTCAATGAATACCAAATGTTTCCTTATAGGGAAATACTGTATGAAATATGATACGAATGGCCCTAGAGGGTTAACCGTTTTCTTTGGACTTTTTATGATGTATCTTAGTCTAATTGAGTATCATTTCCATGTGCTTTTTTTTGTAATTGCCAAGATTGTTTGTTTCTAGATACGTAATTTGGAATAAAGCTCATTTCCTCTTTTTGTCTTGATAAAGTCCATCACGGGACGAAACGCGTATGCAATTTAAAATACAGTTTTCCTCTTGTTTTCTTTTTATTTAACCATCCTGCCCTTAATCTCAGATCACAACTGAGTATATTTTCACACACACACACACACACACACACACACACACACACACACACACACACACACACACATATATATATATATATATATACATATATATAAAAACACATGAATAAGAACGAAGAAAATAATAGCAACTTTCAAAACATTAATTTAAAACAGTGCCCAAAAGAAACATGGAGCAATGAATATTTATTATTAATTATTAAGTTAGAACATGTGCAAAATATGTTTGTAGTTTGCACATGTTCTACAGTATTAATTAATAATATATATATATGTGTATATATGTGTGTATGCACACACACACACACACACACACACACACACACACACACACACACACATATATATATATATATATATATATATATATATATATATATATATATATACATATATATATAAAAGACAAGAGAAAAACTATTTTTTGCCGACGCATTTCGTCATCTGAGGAACCTTATCATAGTTAATGTATGATTTGTTTTATTCCCTGGGTTTATATACAAAGCAATGATTCTTAAATTCTAGAACGTTTGTGAATATTTCTCAGTTAGTCAAAATATATGGAGAACTCAATGTCCCATAATTCCATGTCTGGAAAGCAATATATATATATATATATATATATATATATATATATATATATATATATATATAAACTTATTTATAAATGGAACCTTGTCTCTGTGTGTGTGTGTGTCTGTGTGTCTGCGTGTCTGTGTGTGCGTGTCCGTTACCTATGGACTGCGAAACGGTTGAACCGATTTTCTTGAAAATTTACACAGTTGTACTATAAGCATCTGCGAGTGTTCTTAGCTAGGTTTTTTGTCGAGGTACCCCCGATAAATATCGAAAACCGATAATGGAAATAATCGGGTTATAAAAGGAGTGGCCCGATTTTAATCAAATTCGATACACTCATAGACAAAGACATAAGAAACAATATTCAGAAGTTTCAAGGTTGCAGTTCTTACAATAGTGCAGAAAATCGATAATATATATATATATATATATATATATATATATATAAGCTTTCATTACACCCGAGCAACGCCGGGCTATACTGCTAGTATATATATATATATATATATATATATATATATATATAAATTTTTTAATTTTAATTTTAATTTTTTTTCTATTTTTTTAATTTTTTTTTATGTATATGTGTTTGTGTGTGGATGTGCATATTTGTATATATATGTATGTATATGTATATATGTATTTATGTATGTGGGCTATATGTAATTTTGAAAAAATATTTTTAGCTATTTAAATGCTCCTTTTCATAATATTCATTAATATGTATGTGTGTGAGTGCATATGGAATATGTATATATATATATATATATATATATATATATATGTGTGTGTGTGTGTGTGTGTGTCTATGTGTGCATGTATGTGTACACATGTATATTATGTGTATATGAATTTTTTGTATATAGGTGTGTACACACATATATATATGTGTGTATGCGCATGTATATGTATATAAGTGTGTAATAAATTGAATGTATATGTGTGTATGTGTATGTATATATGTATTCTTATTCGTAGAATTGTGTGTGTATATATATGTATGTATGTGTGTACTTCTATAGGTATGTATATAATAATTGTAATTAATTTTTTTTTTTTTTTTTTTACCTAGTGTTGTCTTTATTTAGTTTAATTTCAAATGACCTAATTTTTAAAAAAATAATTTTATTTTAAATCCTATATCTTTTTATTCCCTTTTATTAATAATTATGCCTTTTTAAGTAAAGGCCTTTTTCTAATACTTCAACGTTTTGGGGAAATTAGGTTTTTGAATTTGTCCAGCGTCTGTAATATTTAAAAAAAATTTTTTTCTTTAGTTTCTTTCTTTTTCCCTCCCTTCCTTCTTTTATCTCTCTTACCACCTTTTTTCCGTGTTGCTTAAACTGACGTCGATTTAACACGGCTGTTGGTTAATTTTTAGTTACATTCTCCCTTTTTTTTGCGAACCCAGACGATGTCAATTTTTTTCCTTTTTTCCTTTTCTTATTTATTTGATTTTATTCTATCTTTTTCTTTTTCTTTTTCTTTCCGTTTATTTTTATTTTATTTTATTTTATTATTTATTTTTTAATTTCTTTGCAATCTATTTAAAAAGGAAAAGTAGACTAATTTTTCTCCAGTTTCTGAAAGGTTTTTTCTGTTGCTGAGGTGATGTGTCGTCCCCCGTGGGGATCTTCATATCGAAATGGCCATTCAACATCTTTGAATTAATCCTTTTTAAATATATATATATATATATATATATATATATATATATATATATATATATATTATCCTACGTTTATAGCACGACTCGGAGTTTCATGCGTAATGCAATCATCACTGTGCATATTTCAAACTAACACGTTAATAGATTTAATTTAAGTTAACTCGATATTCATGAGAATTAAATCTTATAAGGTTAAATTACTGCTTTTTAAATAACAAGATTAAAACTGAAATATTCTAAAGTTACTTGTAGATAAAAATTTTAAATTTAAATTTGAAATTTAGAATTAAAATAAAAAATAATAAAATAATAAAATGCAGGGAGGAGAAATTAAAGAAGAGTAAAAAAAATAAAACGTAAAAATTAAAACATATTTATATGTACACTGTCGGGTCATTGACAGGCAGACCGTTTCAGATACTCCCACAGGGTGTCGAATGGTTTCACAGGTCCACGTAACATATTTATGACGCATCTGTGCATTATTAATGTCTACCGCATACACAGATTATTTTAGGTGTCCTCACAGATAAAAGTACAAAGGATTGAGAGCGGGGAAATGTGCAGGCTATGAATCATGATTTTATGGACTTTTATCCTTGATTGGAAGGAAAAAAAACTACCCCGAAATTTGTAAAAGTATTTTGACACACACACACACCCAAATACAAACACACACACACACACACACACACACACACACACACACACACACACACACACACACACACACACACACCTCTCTCTCTTTCTTTCTCTCTCTCTCTCTCTCTCTATATATATATATATATATATATGGAAGGTTGGGTTACTGTCGGGCCAAGAGGTTTTTCCCGCCTGAAGCCATCCTGCACATATACAGATCAACCATTCGTCTGTGCATGGAGTACTGCTGTCATATATGGTCAGGCGCCCCTGCTGTCCATCTCAGTGTTCTTGAAAGGCTCCAAAAGAGAATCAGTAATGTGATAGTTACTTGGCGGCTCGACTCCAGCCACTTCCCCACCGACGGGATGTGGCTTCCCTTTTTCTGTTCTATAAATACTTTCATCGTTTCTGCTCTAACGAACTTAAGTCACTGGTGCCTATGCAACAGGTGTTTACTCGTGCAACCAGACTGGCAACTGGGTCTCACCCATTTACAGTTAGACCAACCAAATGCAGACGACAATTCTTCTCCTGCAGTTTCTTTTCTCGCACTTCCCGCCTGTGGAACTCGCTTCCATATTCTTGCTTTCCTGACGGCAACAACCTCCAGGAATTTGAATGCAATGTCAATACTCATCTTTTAACCAGTTGACTTTAGTTCTTTTTAAACCACTCTGTATATCCTTTCCTTTTTTTCCACCTT
>JBBBDQ010001163.1:947500-962500 GCA_037127315.1 Ascarosepion bandense
ATAATTAAAAAGATTAATAGCTGTGGTAATGAAATACCATGATAGAGATAACTTAATTATTTATGAAATATTTTGGTATTATATTCATAATATTCTGTTTTTATATTATGTTATAATATTATGTTATAGTATTATGTTATTATATTAGGTTATCCCAAAAGTTCGTAAACACTTGCGAAATGGGTCTATCTGGTCCAGCACAATCGAGACAAGCGATAGGTTCAGAAAGGGCAAGAGAAACATCGTCGGCTCCAAAACATGATCGATTCGGCAAGAAAGTCATGTTGTGCGTTTGGTGGAACTTTGAAGAAATCGTGCATTTTGAGTTGGTTCCGAATGTTCGTGCCATCAGTGCCGAACTTTACTGTCAGCAACTTGAGCGGGTCTACGAAAAGTTGAAGCAAAAGTACCCGGCTCTTATCAACCGAAAGCGCGCTTTGATGCAGCAGGACAATGCCAAGCAACACACCGCCAGGAAGACCAAAGACAAGTTTGAAGAGCTAGACGGCGTTGAGGTTCCGCTACATCCAGCCTACAGTCCTGACTGTGCTTCATCAGATTACGGCCTTTTCCGCTCAATGCAACATTTTCTGAAGGGTCGCCGATTCGACTCGTTTGATGAAGTCGAGGAAGCGTGTCAAGAATTCTTTGATTCGAAGCCGGCTGAATGATACTTTGACCAGATACGCAAGCTTGCAGATCGATAGCAGAAAGCCTTGGAAAATGATGTTCTTTATTTTGAGCAATAATTTTTGTTGTGTTTGCGAGTAAAATTTAAATTTTTTGCAAGTGTTTTCTGGTAACCATAGATTACTTGGCGAGTAAAATTTCAATTTTTTGCAAGTGTTTACGAACTTTTGGGACAAAATTATGACATGTTAAAGTTATTTTATTTATTAATTTTTTATAGTACTTTACATTTCATTATTAATTACATAATTATTTATACTTTATTATTTTATTTAATTATAATTCAATACCCCTGGGTATGACGGTAATCTGCATCTGGCAGTAAGACTGGAAGGTTATGAGGAGCATGGAGCCATCTCTTAATTGCTGTTGTTCTCAGGTCCACCCTGACCCGGAGTGGTAGCACCTGTTAGGGTCTCAGCTATGGGCAAATAGTTAACTCCCAAACTGGGGACAAAACACTGTGAAAGTGTAAAATAGTCTTTTATAGAAATATTCACATAAAAATAGACTTTAATAGAAAAATATATATTTTTTTAAAGAAAAGTATTACCAACAATACATTATTGAAGGAAAAGAATTATTACATTTTTAATAAAAAGCTAAAAGATATCTTTAGGTTTCTAAAATTAAAAAAATTAAAAAAAAACTTTCATCAAAATCTGACTAAACCAACTATCTCAATATAACCGAACATTAAAAAAATAGCTCAAAACCCCACGTTTTGACATTAAATAACCCACAGAAGTTGATATGCTGTTTAACAAAATTCAAACTCAATACCCCAAGAAATTGCTACTGTGTGTAAAAGAGAAAATATTTCGGAATATTTTGATGCCCTGAAAAGGCCCGCATTTATTACTTCTATTGCCTCTTCAATCATTCTCATTGCTGAGCTGATTCGTTAGATACAGTTCCTGCATGATATTGTCAGCACCAACTTCGTATTTGTTCAATTGATAGTTGTCACGACTGAGATAAGAAATCTTATAAAGTGGGTTTACAAACCTCACGATTTAGTTTACACTATCAACTTTTCAAATCTTTTTTCTGTAAGGTGAATAAACTTGAAATATGTGACCTTTTAATGACAATATCACATATGAACAATCATACTTAAAAAAAAACTACACATATACTAAGAAAGATATTTTAAAAATGGTAATGCGTGAATGATTTCAGTATTTGTCTATGCTTCTGAGATGAGGTAGTATTTACATTATTTACATTGTTCGGACTATTGTTCTCATCTTTCTTGTGACTTTTCTACCATTGTACGCTTTGGCCTTCTTCAAGTTCTAGAAATTTCGCACCGAACCCTTTATTACGATCACTGGTGTATAAAATTCTTATTCCATTTGCGAAGCTACTTCTTTAAGACACTGTTTCGTTCCAGTATCTTGACCCTAAAAGTTGTGAGTTCAATACCAGTTTACAGCAGTGGTGAACAAATAACTTAGAAAGTTAATTTAAAGAAAAATAACTACATGTCTACCAGAAGTGACTTCGCCCGTGGAATGAGAATGATATACCCCAGTGATTGTGATAAAAGGTTCGGTTCGAAATTCCTAGACCCTGAGGAAGGCCGTAGGTTACAATGGCCGATATATCGCAATAATAGCAGCAAAGATGAAGACAATAGTCCGAAAAATGTAAATAGTGTAAATAGTGTGATGATTTGTTTTAAGCTTTTCAATTTTCAATTAGCAAATACAGTCTTTACTTAATAACTTAATAACTTTAATCAAAGCTTTGAAGAATTTTAAAAGATTTTTAAAACTTTATAAAATATTGTAATTAAAACATAAAAAATAAAACGATTCTTGCAAAAATTCTTTTTTTTCAGACTATAATGTTCTTAATATATATTTTTAATTAAAAAATTAAAAGCTTATCTAATAATAAGTTATTAGTTTTATTACTTTTTTATATTACTATTTGGAGCATATTTTTTGAAATGGAGCAATTGTTTGAGAAAACTTAGATGATTTACATTCTCCAAGGAGTCCTGCGTTTAACATATAAAACAAAGTTTGAGATTAAAATTTAATTTCTATAAATTTAATCAAATTAAGTGGAAGGTGGGTTAACTGTTGTAAAAAGATTTCAGTAAGATTTTCTAAAATTAATAATTTAAAAAATAATTTAATTCATTTGTGAATAAGTTCTGAAAGTTTCACTACAATTAGACAATTATTTAATTTATGCAAGAATTTCCAAATTCAGGAGTTTTTCACAGGAAAAAATGTGCAAAAATTTCCATGGTCAACAAAATATATTCTTAACCCAAATTTTGAACGTGTTAAAAATGAATAAAAAACAAACTTTCACCTTTCCTCTTAATAATAACATAAACATTTTGACGATAAAACTTCGTTTTTCTTAAGTTTGGAACCTTTTTTTCATCATGCTATGCTGTTATTTCGTTGAATTAGTGGAGGTACCTATAGCTTGATTTTATAGCGGTTCAACACTCGTTTGTTCATTGTCATTGTTATTCTGTATATAACGATGACATATTTTATGTTTGTTTATAGGTCTATAAAAATAACTTTTGGATTACTCACATTTTAGTTGCTATCCATTTGTCGTATTTTCTGAAACGGTGAAATAAATATCAACCAGCCTAGACCAAAAAGTCATAAAAGAAAATAAACCTGTATTGATATTTCTATCAAAGAAAACATTGTCGAGTCGTCTCTTTATTAATTTAGAATAGTGAGAAATATTCCCAGATCAAAAAATTAATTTAAAAAATTATTAAAGTTAATATATCTAAGAACTATAAAACAGTTGAAGTGTTCTTTGAAACCATATTTATCGTTCGAAGTTTTTGGTAATTACGCATTACGGTGTTCAGTGTTTGGAATTTCTAATTTTAAAACTATTAAAGGAAAATATTTTACAAACGATGTTGGGGTTGAAGCATATTTCTAGAACTAATGCCAAGATATTTTAATAATTTTCTCACGAAACAGATATAGAAACTTGTCAAAATTTTGACGTTAGCTATTATATTGCTAAACAAGAGTTGAACACGTTCTCGCGAATTCTCGGAAAATCTCAGCCGCTTTGAATAAAAATCTTTACCAACGTTTACCCCCAGCTTTCACATTGAGTCGATTCCTGGGTATTCTCGGCTTCTTTTTCTCTTCCACAGTTATCGCGAGGTAAAACAAATCCCCGCCACCCTGGACACCCGTCCGCTTTCTTCTCTCGACACTTCCCCCCTCTTTCATTTTCCAATCTTTATTCAGCGTTCGTATCCATTTGGCCAAAGCTTTCATATCAAAAAGGACCCCCATCTCTCCCAAAATCTCTGATGTGGCCGACAGAAATAATTCCTTGCAAAATGTAAGCCAGCTTTGAACTCGACGCTTTTTCGGACTCGTTTTAAATCGCGAGAATACAAACTTCTGGACGGGGGGTAGGGACAGGGTAGAAAGGTGCAATTGGGATGGCGGTAGTCGGAAGTGAATGACGCGCGAGCTGGGTAGAGCGGTGGTTGGTGGGAACTGTTACTAAAAGAAGCTGGATTTAGATGTAGATGCACCTACACCTACCTTTTACCCGTCTTCCTCTCTTCCCCATTTCTCTTCCTCTTTCTCACTCTATCTCGCTTTCTTTGGGTCTTTGTTTAACATCGCGCCCCTCACAATATGAAATGCTTTTAATGCTATCAACGTAAGTAGTTTTCTTGCTTTCATCCGAGCGACTTTCGTTGCTCGAACAATGGTTAGCGTGCTGATATCGCAATCAGTTGTTATTGAGTTCGCTCCTTACCAAGATGTAACTTCTTCTGTCGAAATGAATATTATTTTTATTTAACGGGGGACGGAAAATTATATTGAGAAAATGTGACACTAAAAACCAGACATCAATCATTGTCAATGTTTCATTAGTGGCATTTCAACACCTTTAGGGTCATTCCGATATTTAGGTTTCTTCGGAGCATTAGTAATTTCTTTTATGAAAATGTATTGCTGGTAATTCTTTAAAAAAGTATCGCAGGTAATTTTTAGCTTTTTAACAAGAATGTATTGCTGTGAATATTTACTTTTAAAGTCAGTTCGTGGTAAGATGTTTTTCTTTTTTCTTAAATGTAATGCTGTTAATTTTGAAAATTGTATTGCAAGTAATTTTTAGCTTTTAACAAGAATGTATTTCTGGGAATATATATTTTTTTAAAACTTGGTGGTAAGATGTTATATTTTTTAGTCAATTGCTGGTAAGATGTCTTTCTTAAATGAATTTCCGTTAATTTGAATAAAATGTATCAGAGGTAACTTTTAGTTTTTAACAAGCATGTATTGCTGGGAATATTTTCTTTTAATGTCAATTGGTGGTAAGATGTTTTTCTTTTTTTCTTAAATGTATTGCTGTTAATTTTAAAAAACGTATCGCAGGTAATTTTTAGCTTTTAACAAAAATGTATTTCTGGGATTTTTTTAAGTCAATTGGTTGCAAGATGTTTTTTCTTAAATGTATTACTGTTAATTTTTTCACTATGAAAATTTATTGCTGGTATTTTTGAAGTATAAATCTATTTTAATACTTTCAAGATGTTTTTTGACACGAAATTGAAGATTAACTATTGTGCCATATCTGGGACCATAACAAGTGCTATCACCTTAGGTCAGGGTGAACCTAGAAACAACAGCAATTAAGAGGTGACCATGGATAGAGTGCAACGATGATGTGTTGGAAAGAATGCAAACGAGAAGAAAATTGATAAAAAATATCAGGAAGAGACAAATGAGATTCCCGGGACACCTGATATAGGAAGGGACACCTGGAAAACTTGATACTCACAGGTCGGATAAATGGAAAGAAAGACAGGGAAAAGCAGCGCGAGACGTACTTGTTAAATCTGAGCAAATGGTTGACGAAGCGGGGCTTGGAAGAGATACTAAGAGAAAAGTTATTGGGAGCGAGAAGAGACAGAGCCAAGTGGAGGTCCATGATCACCTACGTCCTGAAAGGACACGGCACATGAAGAAGAAGAACATACAAGTCAGGCTCGATTATATTGCAGATCTACCTTTGGACTTTGTCGAGGATCTCGAGATGTACAGCATGAACACCCGACCAGATATGGCAACAGGATTCAATGCACGGATGAATGATAGATTTATAAGTGGGCAAGACGCATTCTGCCGAGAACCTCGAGATCAATAGCTGAAGCAACCGACCAGATATGGAAATAGTATTAAATGTACGAACGAATGGTAGATTTATAATTATGCAAGATTGGGCAAAGATCAATTATATTGAAGATCCGCCTTTGGATTTTGTCAAGAACCTCAAGATGAATAGCAGGAGCACCCGTCCGGATATGGCAATAGTATTCAATGCACGGACGAATGGTAGATTTATAACTGTGCAAAGTTGAGACGTCAAGTCAGGATAGATTATATTGCAAACCCTTCTATCGATTTTGTCGAGAACCTTGAGAGGAATAGCAGGAGCACCCGAACAGATATCGCAATAGTATTCAATGCACGGACGAATGGTAGATTTATAACTGTGCAAGGTTGAAACGTCAAGTCAGGATCGATTATATTGCAAATCCTTCTATCGATTTTGTCAAGAACCTCGAGATGAATAGCAGGAGCACCCGAACAGATATCGCAATAGTATTCAATGCACGGACGAATGGTAGATTTATAACTGTGCAAGGTTGAGACGTCAAGTCAGGATCGATTATATTGCAAATCCTTCTTTAGATTTTGTCGAGAACCTCAAGATGAATAGCAGGAACACCCGAACAGATATCGCAATAGTATTCAATGCACGGACGAATGGTAGATTTATAACTGTGCAAGGTTGAAACGTCAAGTCAGGATCGATTATATTGCAAATCCTTCTATCGATTTTGTCAAGAACCTCGAGATGAATAGCAGGAGCACCCGAACAGATATCGCAATAGTATTTAATGCACGGACGAATGGTAGATTTATAACTGTGCAAGGTTGAGACGTCAAGTCAGGATCGATTATATTGCAAATCCTTCTTTAGATTTTGTCGAGAACCTCGAGATGAATAGCAGGAGCACCCGAACAGATATGGCAATAGTATTCAATGCGAGGACGAATGGTAGATTTATAACTGTGCAAGGTTGAGACGTCAAGTCAGGATCGATTATATTGCAAATCCTTCTTTAGATTTTGTCGAGAACCTCGAGATGAATAGCAGGAGCACCCGAACAGATATGGCAATAGTATTCAATGCGAGGACGAATGGTAGATTTATAACTGTGCAAGGTTGAGACGTCAAGTCAGGATCGATTATATTGCAAATCCTTCTTTAGATTTTGTCGAGAACCTCTAGATGAATAGCAGGAGCACCCGAACAGATATAGTAACAGTATTCAATGCGCGGACGAATGGTAGATTTATAAATGTACATTAAGATAGCAAAGTGCCAGGCTTTGTTTATTATTGCAAAAGACATGAAGTAGTATAGCACAATGATCGAGCACATCTTCAATGATCACGACCCATAAAGTGTTAAAAATATCAAGCAATGTACTGGATTTTTCTACATCATGAAATCAACGAATCAACTTTCCTAAAAAATAATCTATAGTTGAAGCAAACACAATATGCATAAGGAGACAATTCCATTGAGTTTAATATTGCTTAGGTGTTGAGTGCAAACTATTCACTATTCCTCATTCTATGTTTGAGAAAAAAAGAATAAAAAGATCGATGATGCTTGATAGGAAATCGTGTTTATTTCGTTTGGCAAACGAGACGATCACCAGCGGCACAACATTCAGGGTTGGTTTCCATCGGAAGTAAAGAGCTATCATTCTTGGAGTTGGCTAGCGGCATTTTTGGTCATTATTGATTGATATATCGATAGTGATTTCAGAGGCTTTGTGAATGAATGTTGGAAACGCTAAATAAAATGACACTGAGAGAAGAAGAGGAAGAAGAGGTGGAGGAGGAGGAACAGGAGCAGGAAGATAAAGACAAAGATAAGACAAAATGACGGAAATTTACAAGAAAACGTGGTTGACAGAAGAATAAGAATAGAAGACGCAGAAGGAGAAGTAAAAGCTATGAAAGTAGAAGAAGAAGAAGATGGAAAGAAAGAAAAGGGAATTACTAGGAGGAAGAGAAAAAGAACAGCAACAACAACAACAACAACAGGAACATACGTGTAAAAAGAAAGAAGTGACGGATATAATAATAATAATAGTATAATAAAAATAGTAATAATAATAATAATAATAATATAATATAAAATAATAATAATAGTAATAATAATAATAGTATAATAAAAATAGTAATAATAATAATAATATAATATATAATAATAATCATAGTAATAATAATAATAATAATAGTATAATAAAAATAGTAATAATAATAATAATAATAGTAATATAATATATAATAATAATAGTAATAATAATAATAATAATAAGAAGAAGAAGAAGGATACGAAGGGGAAGAAAAAGACACATGATTTGAGAAAAGAAAGAAATACCTTACTAAATGTAGAAGAAGAACAACAACAACGACTACAACAACAGCAAAACAAAACACGGGTAAAATAGAAAAAAAGAAAAGAAAGGAAGAAGAAGAAGAAGAAAAATGAAGAAGAAGAATAAGAAGGGGAAGAAAAGAAAAAAGAAGAACAACAACAGCAATGAGAACAACACCAACAACACGAACACACGAATAAAGAGAAGGAAAGAAGAACCAACGGATAAAAGAAGAAGGAAAAGTAGGCGAAGAAGAAAAAAGTGAAGAACAAGAATATGAAGGTGAAAAAGAAGAAAAATGGTGAAGAAGAAGGCGAAGAAAAAGAAAGTAAAGAAGAAGAAAAAGAAGGTGGAGAAGGAAAAGAAGGTTAAGAAGAAGAAGAAGAAAGGTGAAAAAGGAAAAGAAGTAAAAGTGAAGAAGAAGGGGAAAAAGAAGAAAAAAGAAAGTAAAGAAGATGGTGAAGAAGAAGAAAAAGAAGGTGAAGAAGGACAGGAAGAAGAAAAAAGAAGGTGAAAAAGAAGTAAAAGTTGAAGAAGGAGAAAAAGGTGAAAAAGAAGAATGCGAAGAAGGTGAAGAAGAAGAAGAAAAATGTGAAGTAGAATAATGTAAAGAAGAAGAAAAAGGAGGTGAAGAAGAAGAAGAAGAAAAAGAAGGTTAAGAAGCAGAAAAAGGTGAAGAAGAGAAAGAAAAAGTAATTGAAAAAGAGGAAAAAGAAGGTAAGGTAAGAAAAAGGTCAATAAGAAGACAGTGAAGAAGAAGGAAAAGAAGATGGAGAAAAAAAGCGAAGAATAAGAAGAAAAAGATGAAGAAGAAAAATGTGAATAAGAAGAAGGAGCAGAAGAAAAAGAAGAAACAGAAGAAGAAGAAGAAGAAAAAAAAGAAGAAGTAAAAGAAGATGATGAAGAAGAAGAACAACAACAAATACAAGAAGAGACAGAGGAAGTAGAAGAACAACAACATACGTACAAAGAAGAGATAAAAGTAAAAGACATGTAGAGGAGGATAATAATAATAATAATAATAATAATAATAATAATAAGTCAAAGATAAAGCTCTTGAACAGATGAAACAGCGCTGGCAAGACAAACCTCTGCATGGCCAATATCCAGAACGTGCCAATAAATCCAATGTTGACAAAGTTAATACTCATCGATGGTTACGTGCATCTGGATTAAAGTCTGAAACTGAAGGCTTTATTCTTGCAGCATAAGACCAAAGTCTTTTCACTAGAAACTTTCAGGCAAATATTATGCATAATAATATGGATCCAAAATGCAGGTTTTGTGATAAACACCAAGAAACAATAGACCACCTAATCTCAGGCTTTTCTGTGCTTGCCCCAAATGAATATAAAAATCGCCATGATAGAGTTGGGCAATATTTACATTGGGCAATATGCAAACATTATGGAAAAGCTGTAAACAAACACTGGTATGAACATCACCCAGCACCGGTTACAGAAATAGAAGATGTAACCATTCTATGGGATTACACCATCTACACAGACAGAAAAATTGAAGCAAACAGGCCAGACATTATTGTTAAAAACCAGAAGGAGAAAACTTGTCTATTAATTGATATGGCTTGTCCAGCGGATTGTAACATAGCAATCAAGGAATTTGAAAAACTGTCAAAATATAAAGACCTGGAAATTCAAATAGAAAAAAATGTGGAAATTGAAAACAAGAGTTGTGCCAGTGATAGTAGGTGCACTCGGAATGATAAAAAATGGAACAAAACAACACATTGAAAGAATCCCTGGAAACCCCAGCTTAAGAGATATACAAAAAATTGTCTTATTAAGTACAGCCCACACACTAAGGAAAACTTTATCTATGTAATGCTGGAGATGATAGGGAAGATAGAAAAATATGAAATGGAGCCATAACAACATGCCACTACCTGCCTTAGGTCTCCCCGCAGACTTGGTTGGTAGTGAGACCAAAGCAGAAATCGAAATATGATGAAAAAATGACATAATAATAATAATAATAATAATAATAATAATAATACAAACAGTAACAATAACAGAAAATAAATGAAAACGAAGGAATAGTAGACAACAAAAATAGAAGAAGAAGAAATACATAGAAAAAGTAGAAGCCAAAGAAGAAGAAGAAGAAGAAGAAGAAGAAGAAGAAGAAGTCTAGTAAAAAAGAAGAAGTTATGATTTAAAGAAGAAAAAAACACGGACTAAGTGAAAAAAAACTTAACCAGAAGAAAAAGTAGAAAAAGAGGAGAAAAACAAACCAGGGAGGGTTGGTGATCTCGACATGGATCATAACAAAAGTGACTCTCTAGGAAAAACTATACTTACATTAACTAGGTAAACAAAGAGAGTTTATCTTAAGCAAGACAAGGTTCAACAGGAAACCATAACGTTGCAACCGAGGTGACTTAAAAATGTAACTAAAGTCTGGCCCCGTTTATTCAAACCAAACTTGCTTCTTTTATTCACCTTTCTCTGAAATCTGTTAATAACAAACGCTTTCTATCAGATCTAACCTTCATCTTGAGCTGGTGCCCTAAGAATCCGATCAGATTCTAATAAGAATAGCGTTCGTATCGCAAGATTTCATCCTTTCGCGACGTGTGAAACACCATTCATCCCACCCCGCAATAAGGAGTGACACATTATCGTACGCGTATACGAGATCATCGGTCAGGAGATGTTCAGAATCCATACGGACGCTCAAATCGCCGACATACTCTCAGAATTCGCCTTGCCCAATCTGAGGGCTATGCCATTGAAAGATAGCACGTTCCGAATCAAACGCTAGGTCAGCGAAACCTCGGGGTTACTAAAGTAACCCGCCGCTGGCGCCCAAAACCAAAAAGAGCGCAACTAGGTCGCCGACACACTGAGTCATCCACAGTTATGATCTTTCACGATCATTTTACTAATCTACGGTGCAAGTATCTCCGAGATGCTGAAAAATCACTGGTCTGAGGAGTGAACCTCAACGCTGCACGACACTCTCGGAGGAATGTCGACTGATTCCAGCAACTACGACGGTAATGATACTTGCCAAAACCTTACAAGAGAAAGGAGAGGAAGAGCTCGTGCGCCTTTAAACGGTTTTTGCAGAGAGGGAGTAAAGACAACCGGTAAAGGATGATAGAAAAGACGTACACTGCACTTTTTTTTAGCTGGAGTTCGGCCCTAACCACACTCCAAGAATGCGGGAAGAACCAGCTGTTGAGAAATACAGTTAAAATCAGCACAGCTATATGCGACAGTCGAGCTTTTTCAATGCCAAGTAGAATTCATTTTCTGTGATCTTATCCTCACTGCTAACCGCTTCAGTCGGGGAAAGCCGAGGAAAGTCAATCAAATACGAAACTATTCTTCACAGGATCCTTGGTAAACCTGCTCCCGAAGTGCTACCGAAACGCCCAACACATGTCTTTAGTCGACTTTAGATTACGCCCCTTCGGAATATCGACCTCCCAAACATACCGAGCGAAACCTCAACGGATCTTTTCTTTGCGTAGTTGTACCCACATGTCTTCAGCATCTTATTAAACCTATGTCTAATTACCTGATAATGTTAGCTCCCATTACACCTCCCCGCATCGATGTAGACAAGGCACATGCTCGCACCAGCAACCTTCAAGTAAACATCTCTGGCTTTCGTATGCTGAATAGACAACAAAGTCGCTAGACAGCACATTAGGATCAATTTTGCAAACAAAGTGTGACTCTGGATCACGGCCACATCTCCACCGAAAGACAAGAGATCACGAAGCAGGCTGGCAGCATTACCCAGATCTCTCAAGTCCTTCGCATTCAGGTTGACTAGCTTGATAGACACTTTTTTAAGTTTTGTTCTCCTAGTCGCACATTGGGCGAAAATCTGCGGATGTCAAGACTACGACACATTGTCTCATATTACTGGTATAAATATCAGACGTAATTTGTCCGTCTGTGACAGTACCGCCGACGTCCGTCGAAAAGTTAACCTTAAGGCCCTTAAGGAGAGATAGAGAAGAACTGAGATCCTCACTGAACATAACTGTAAGAATTTCTTGAGCTCAGGGGACTTTATCGGCGATGGCTTACGTTTCAGGAATGCGCCTTCTGTCCCGACAAGTGATCAAAAACTTTACCCCTAGTGATTCATACGAGGATGATCACTTTAGGGTCTTTATTGATGTATCTAGGATCCTTATACAATTTGCCGTCTACAGAGGCACACTTTAAAAATGACCTCAAGAGAGCCTTCCTCTGAAAGAAAAAGTCCCCTCTCAAGGTTGATTTTAAATAATTTATCCCCTCTGGGGAATGTTTTTATATTGGTGGGGAATAGTTAAGCGAGGGAGACGACAAAGACTTAGGAGGGGAGGAGGGGAGCTATTTGCCTTATTTGGAGTCTGTTTTTCAGCTTTTTCTTTTTGTGAACTTTTTGTTGTGTGTACTGGGTTACCATCCTTATCACAGAGAAGGGACTGGGAGTATATTCATCCATGTTTGGGAGGCCTCGGCTGTTTCTAGAAGGACAGTCATAGCAACAAATGATTATGTCTTCCCAATAACCTTGACAAAAATAATTTTATTGACATCTTTAACATAATATCTTGTCGTGGACGGTCGCCGTCCCCACTGCTGGTCCTGTGGTGATACGGGGTACTTATCAAAGACATTCCCTTTGAATGACCCGCCACCAAAACTAGTAGCATCACAGTCAACAACATCTGAAGAAGTAGTGGGGCAGAAATGCCCGGTCCAGCCCCAAATGACTCCATTAAATTGGTGAGGAGGTGAGCAAAGTTTGCTACTCCTCATCCCAGCAGGATGTTCCACGAAAGAAGGACGAAAACCGCCTACCAAAGGAGAAACATTAGCCAAAGAGAGCAGTCAAGAGAGGTGCAACAACAGCAGTCATCACCAACGACGTCAGCAGCGAGAGCAGCTGCAACTTTCCAAACACCTCCACCAGCCAGCATAGAAGCCCGAGCGGCAACAAGAACAATCTTGCCAATTACCTCAATTGGAACTGCTTATCGCATGAGGAAATGCCCTCCACCTGACAAAAAAGGGGTAGGAAAAAGAAAAGATAGCAACAAAGAAGGAAAATAAATCTGGTTGAATAAGGGTGGAGAATACCTCGGTTGAAGTCAGTCAGTTAAGTGCCAAACGTGATACACACTTTGGCGATCATGCCTGGAAAAAGACATGACTGACTGGGTAGAAAATTATCCCGCAGTAGTTACCATTATTTTCTGCCGTAAACTGGTTGCCAGCTAAGTCTATGGAACCCAATCTTTCCTGTTAACTGGAAGGAAGGGATGGATTAATACCTTCCCCAATGGTATTTACGCATAAGTAAATGCAAGGAATTCAACTGGAATTCGAACTCGGCTCTCCGATTTCTCGTTACGAGCCGATATCCACTGCACCGCAACGCACATCCAGATTCAAGATAAGACCCAATTCGGCCATAAATACATAAATAAATTTATTTCCAAACTTGAAAATAAAATAATGTTTCGATTTTTAAATAGACGAAAAGAACACAAATAAGTGAAAATAAATAAAATAAAAAGAAACAGAATCAATTAAAGTAAATTAATCCATATCTATCTATCTATCTATCTATCTATCTGTCTATCTAAATCTAAACTTATTTATAAATGGAACTTTGTCTGTCTGTGTGTGTGTGTGTCTGTGTGTGTGTGTGTGTGTGTGTGTCCGTTACCTATAGACTCCGAAATGGCTGAACCGATTTTCTTGAAAATTTACACAGTTGTACTATAAGCGTCTGCGAGTGTTCTTAGGTTTTGTGGTACTCCCGATAAATATCGATGATCGAAAAAATCGTAGGAGTGGTCCGGTTTTAATAAAATTTGATACTCTCATAGACAAAGTCATAAGAAACGATATTCAGATATTTCAAGGTTGCAGTTCTTCCAATATATATAAGTAAGGTAAGATGTTTGTGTGTGTGTATGTTTATCTGTCTGTATGCCCTTTATACAAATCCAGAATTTTTATCCGATTCTCATCAAACTTCACACAAATATTCTTTAGGCTGAGTCTGAGCTCCAGGACCATAGATTAGTTTTAAAGCTTTCATTACACCCGAGCAACCCTGGGCTATACCGCTATTAAGTAAATAAACTAGGTAAATAATAAACAAATTAACAAACCCCACCAACCAAAATAATCGTTAGAATGATACAGTAGATTACCCACAATGCATCATTGAATTCTATACATAAAATTCGAACAAAAACACAAATCACATGAGCTGACGATTTGTTTAGCATGGAACAGACTGTCGCTTCTGGGTGTTGACTTCAGTGTTTATTTTTTATATTTACATACGCTCTATCCCTGGTATTGATAAAGCCCATAAATATATCATACCTTAAAATTGTATTTTAGTTTTATACCTTAATATATCATAATTACAAAATTCAAATTTTAAACTAAACAATTTAGGCGCTTTAAACAAAAAACAGTAGTATAAAATGTATATTTAAAAAAATCTAAAATCTGACCTGTTGTCAAAAACCAATATCTGCACTTTTGAATAATATGTTCCTATTATGATTCTTAAACATTTCATCAATTTCCTTCATGCGACCAAATTGTTCAACTTCATAGTTCAATCTAATTCTCACTTTTGATTAATAGAAATACACCCATAATCATAGTATTTAACTTCCTCCAACCACCCTCTTAAACTTCTGAATAAATATGAATTCATTTTATATTTTCTAAAGTAAAGCATTTTCAACATTTGCTTTTAAAAATCTGACCTGAAGAAGAACGATAGTGTTCTGAAATATAATTTTTTTCTGTAATAAT
>JBBBDQ010001163.1:965000-1025000 GCA_037127315.1 Ascarosepion bandense
AGTATTCAGAGATTCTTGACAAGACCCAACGAAGAATCTGTAATGTTATCTATCATAACCCGTCATCTAACTTTTCCGCTGCTCCTAACGTAATTTTCATGTGTCTTTTCTATAAATAATTTCACGTTAATTGTTTTGTTGAGCGTCCCTCTTTACTCTCTATTCTTCACAACTGTGTGGGACCAGAAATATCCATCTTGCATATTCATAAATCTACTATTGAAAACTGTTGCCTTATATGGGGTCGGGGTCTCCTGCCATTCATTTCGAGGCTCTTCACAAAATACAAAAACGCATCTGCGATGTAATCATTAATTTTTGTTAATAAACATATAGCCCCAAGGAAGGCATTTTACTGCCACTGTTTTGCAGGGGGTTACACAGGAGGAAAGTTATGAGAAAGAGTGACAAGTTATAGGGAGTGTCAGGAAGTGGGTAAGAGAAGGATTACTGTGACCATAAAGTGAATGATCAGTTTATATATTGATTGTAATGTAGAATTGATCCCCCACTTTATAACCACATTTTAATAGTATAGAAATTTTAATTTGATGAACATTGCTAGTTATTAAGATTTTTTTTTATAATCATGTCGCCCCAAGCAAGGCATTTTTGTACCACTGTTTTGCAGGGAGTTACACAGGAGGAAAGTTATGAGAAACAGTGACAGGTTATAGGGGGTATCAGGAAGTGCGTAAGAGGATAAGGATACTGATTAGAGTGGAGTGGACGGAGAAAAGAACATGAGAAAAAGGATGCAGGTTAGAGAGATAGTAGATGACTATTGACTTTACATTTAAATTCTTGGAGATTGTAGCTGTCGGGAAAGCGATAAATGGAAGGGAATTCAACAGGCGGGAAGTGCGAGTAAAGAAGCTGATGGAATCTGGTATCTCGACTTCTGTTACTTTATCACCGACGTGGTATGACTTCTCTTTGTCTTTTGTACAAATATTTTTCATGGCAAATGCTCTTACGATCCTTTTTCTGGCTGCCCCGACCGCATAAATTTAAGCATTCTTGTGCGTTGTGGCGCAGTGGATATCGGCTCGGAACGAGAAATCGGGGAACCGATTGCATTCACTTACGCGCAAATACCCTTGGGGAAGGTATTAATCCGTCTCTTCCCTCCAGTTATGGGTTAAATAGCAGGACAGATTGGGATCTATAGCCTTGGTCGGCAACCAGTCTATCGCAGAAAGCAATGGCAACCTACTGCGGGATAATCTTCTGCCCAGTCAGTCATGTCTCTTTCGAGACATGATCGCCCAAAGCGTGTATCGCGCATGGCACTTAACTGACTGATTAGGTTAGCATTTAGATCCCGCCCATTTACTATTGAAATAATTCAATGTAGCCGCCTCTTGTACTCTTATGGTTTATTTTCTCTCACTTCCCGCCTGTGGAACTCCTATCCGTTTACTTGATTCCTAGTAGCTACAATCCCTACAAAAATTAAAAGGCGGATGTTATTTAAGATCCAAGCCAGCACGTAGTTAAGAGATGGATTTACGATTCTCAGGACCTCCAATCTCCCTAACTGCATCCTTGCTGCCTGTTGCATTTTAATGTCATATTCAGGACGAGTCAATTTAAGGATATAGGCGATCATGACACTCTACATATTTATTAGTTTCGATTATCTCTGAATTGCCATGACTTCTTGTGAAAGATGGTAGAGTAGTTTCAGGTAGTACCATTCACAGTTTGGAATTCAGGGTTTGCCTTCTTTTAGGTTGTTTACCACTGAAACTAAGAGAGCATTAGGATCCAAACCCTATATCATCCACCAACTAATTAAAACACACAAAGTAAAATTTCACACTTGCAGAATCGGATTCAAACGACTAAAAACATTTCGGAAAAACCCAGACCAAAGCAAATTTCAAAAGTCAGTGTGAAAAGTAAAATTCAGGATACTGATTGGAAGGGAAATTGAAAATTGATACATGACGTCACTGAAAGTTTTCCCATCTAAAGAAGAAAAATACCTGCTGGAGCCGGTCACATGACAAATACACTACTTAAACGACATCTCATAACCGGTAAAGAATGGGAGCGGCATCTAAAAGCAATGTGAGGAAGAAACCTCCAGCTGACTCGGTCACATCTATCCTTCACTTCCAATTTTCTTTTCTTCATTTTGACTCCATGACGCCGCCGCCAACAACAACAACAACAACAACAACAAGACACGCTAAGTAAACTTTGTTTATTTGTTTCACCTTCTTTCTCACCCTGTCGCCAACCCACCAAAAAGGGGAAGGACCATAAGATTTCATATTCTGCTGCTATCTTTATACGCACGGGATACTTAGCTATTTACTACTATCAAACCATGAACTCTAAACTTCTGTGGGACGTTTTAAATACTGATATTTCTCTTTGAATAATTTTAACTCCAAATCTCCTTGCAATTTTTAATGAACATTTTATTTTTCGTCATATAATAGTGTTCTAGTTAAAAGAAATTTCACTTATATTTTTCTTCTTATAATTTTGTTATTCTGTTAAGGAATTTGTTGAGCTCGTCAACTTTAGATACAAATGTGTTAACTGGAATCTTCCGTGATGCCTGCAAGGAATTTTGTGAGCTCGTCAGCTTTAGATACAAATTATTCTGTTAACAAATTGTGGCTTCTGCTCTTCTGCTCCAACGAACGTAAGTCACTGGTGCCTCTGCAACAGGTGTTTACTCGTGCAACCAGATTGGAAACTGGGTCCCACCCATTCACAGTTAGATCAACCAAATGCATACGACAATTCTAGTCCTGCAGCTTCTTTTCTCGGACTGTGAAACTGGCTTCCATATTCTTACCTCCCTGGCGGTTACAACCTCCAGGAATTTTAATGCTATGTCAATACTTATCTCTTAACCATTTGACTCTAGTTCTTTCTTCACCACCCTGTATATCCCATCTTTTTTCTCCACCTTTGCAACAGTCATCACATCTGTACTCCCATCCTTCTCTTGCTCCTTTCTAACTGGTTCGTCTTTCTCTTCACTCTCCTCTACTTAATCTTTTTTACTCTTATGTAGCGCCCTGCATATCAGTGACGTTACCGCCTTGCTCGGGGTAGTACGATTAAAAACAAAAAAATTCTGTTAACAAATTATTCTGTTAAAAAATCTTTACTTTAACGTACAAACGAAACCTTTCATCCATCTCAGTATCTTTTCAAACTTCTGATCTTGACATTGTAGGGACTTTGGTTATGTTTGGCACAAGGCCAGTTTCACAAGCATCACCGGGGCTCCTACAGAACTATCTAGCCTGCTATGAAACCTATAGCTGAAAGGCAAAAAATGAAATCGTACTATCCACAAAGAACATTCGTGTTAAAGTGATCGCGGGAGAATTTGAGCTTGGTTCAGCGATTACACTTTCCGTGCAGATAATCCTTATGCAAAGCGCACCCCACCACGTTTAACCAATACTAGATTTATAATAAAGTTCGTTCCTCGAGGCCTATTCAACCAAACAATATCTGCCAAGAGTGGGAACTAGAGTTAATTCCTGGATCACGAAATTCTTTTAAAGAGGGACATGCCGGAGAAGCGGGGCCCCTATGCTTTGATCTTTGGTCTCATATAAAAGCACGCTTTCTAAAACTCGACCGTGCGTCATATTCCGCTCGAGTGGGCACCTGGATAAATCGAAAACAATACCAGATAGAAATATCCGGCGAGATGCGAAAGCACAATGTTCATAAAACAGATCGACCCTTATCTATCTATCTATCTATCTATCTATCTATAAATGCCAGTCTTTTCCCCTTTTCTATCTGTCTATCTTAGTATGCACGTTATGAAAAAATTATATTTTCTGTTTAAATACATTTCCTACGAGTACATGTGCTTCGGAAAGTTATTTATCCATCTCTTCCCTCTAGCTATGGATTAAGCAGTAGGACAGAATGGGTTCTATTGCCTTGGTTGGCAACCAGTCTACAGCAGAATATAATGGTAACTTTCTATCGGAAAATCTTCTACCCTGTCAGTCATGTCTCTTTCGAGACATGATCACCCAACCGTGTAACACGTATGGCATTTAATTAACTGAACTGAAAAATATGTTTTTCTAAACCTATATTGTTAAATATAACAGACAATGAATGTTTATTATGTTTAATCATGAGCCGTTCTAAACATTGAATTTTGTCTTTAGTTTCAAGGGAAAATAAAAACAAAAATTGTCCAACATTTGGATATTGAGCCATCTGCAGGGAGGTTACAGGGATGTTAGCATAAAGACATATACCATGAAAGATGATATTACCATGTGAGTCGAAAGCTTAAAACCAGCTTAATAAAAAAATATATCCAAATGTCGGAAAATTTTTGTCTTTATTTTTACCTAAAATTAAATGCAATATAGGATGTTTATAACGGCTCATTATTAAACATAACAGACATTCGTTGTCTGTTACATTTAAAAATTTATGTTTAGAAAATTATCTGCTGCCTCGATATATATATATATATATATATATATATATATATATATATATATATATATATTTCAGGTAAAGAGGACCCAAAGTTTTACGATTTTGAGTTCTTTGGCATTTAAGTTTATACTGTTTTTTTTGTAATGGAAATAATTTTCACAACTAACATCTAACATTGCTTGATGACGAGGCAGAAATGTCAAAACAGAAATTTCCGTGTCGCAATGTTCCTTTAATTCTTATATTATTTATATATATATATATATATATATATATATATATATATATATATATATATATATATATAATACATATATATATATATAAATTAATACACATATATATATAAATTAATGCATATATATATATAAATTAATACTTATATATATATATAAATTAATATATATATATATAAATTAATACATATATATATAAATTAATACATACATATATATATATAAATTAATACATATATATATAAATTAATACATACATATATATATAAATTAATACATATATATATAAATTAATACATATATATATAAATTAATACATATATATATAGATGAATTAATACATAAATATATAAATTAATACATATATATATATAAATTAATACGTATGTATATATATATATAAATTAATACATATATATATATATAAAAATTAATACATATATATATACAAATTAATACATATATATATAAATTAATACATATATATATATAAATTAATACATATATATATATATAAATTAATACATATATATATAAATTAATACATATATATATATATATATATATATATATATATATATATATATATATATATATATATATATATATGCAGGCTTTGATTAGTAAATTGGTGACATCTTATATTTTAATTTCTCGCATATACGATGTTTGTTTTTATTTTGTCGACTGCACAGTATAATATAGTCAGTTGCGCATCGTCTGTAGTAAAATAGCACCATGAACCAATTGACGAAAGTAGACATTTGAAAACGGCATGCTGTACCACTTGGCACTCAAACTGAAATATCCGATATCAGTGTGTTTGGGTGTCAATCCGATAACAGTGCAGAAGTATCGGACAGAGTTGAACGTGTCTAATGGTAATTACGAAATTGTTTGAAGTGATCACTAAAGGTGGCGACCTTATTTCTCAATTCCTCCCCGCCACAGGGTCCCAAACTTAACAGGAGGGCATACATCAGGTACCGTGAAGAGGTAGATCTTCCCTGGGGCCAAGAGTGTGGCTGCTGAGAAAACTAACAGGACTCTGCACCATGCTACAGAAAGAGGAGAACCCATTCATGACTGCGACTGTATAACCCCTTATATGTGACCACAAACTCCCCAGAATACAACCCGCTTGATTATTATGTGTAGAACGTAACCGGCAAAACCACTTGTAGCACCAAAGGTGAACTGAAGGCAAAGATCAAGGCGTAATTCACCTACTACAACAGAAAACTCCAAAGTCGTCTGGGTGCCATGAATGAAACCAATGGCGATTTTATTAAATACATTCACGCTTTACTGTTTCGAGATATTTTTGTGTAAGTTCGGTAAATATATCTGTCAAAATAAGATGTCAGTTTTATGTTTATTTTTGTTTATCCTAGATGACAATTTATCCATCACACTATATATATTAAGACCTTGAATAAGCCCTCGCTCCTTTCCAACAGATGGAATTCACAGAACTGCGTGTGTGTAGTTTCAGATGGTAACTCATCTATAAGGAAGAACTATAAGCAAGCTTGAAATTCAATGTCATTTCTCCGAAGTATAAACTATTTGTAATGTGACTCATTAAGAGAGTTCTCTGTATTTCGCACTCATAGATAGGCTAGGAACAGTGTAGGTTCGTCAAAGACACTGGAACAAGGAACGCCATATTTATGATTAGGATGCTCTCCGAAATGCCAATACAAATGAAGAAAGACTTGTACCTATGTTTTATTGATTATACGAAGGCATTCGACAAGACACGACACAAAGAATTGATGGAGATGCTCGGCAGCCTCGACATTTTTGGGAAAGACATTAGAGTAATCAGGAATCTCTATTGGCAGCAAACGGCCTGCATACGGACAGGTAACGTTTTCAGCAGATTTACAAAGATAGAAAGAGGCTTAAGACAAGGATGTTTATTTTCACCGGATCTGTTCAACTTGTACAGCGAAAATATGTTAAGGACCCTAGATGACACGTCAGGATATGTTATTGGGGGCAACAACTTGAACAACATAAGGTATGCAGATGATACAGTGCTGATTGCAGACACGGAAAGGAAACAAAACCTCCTACAGAAGGTATCGGCGGAATGTGACAAAAAGGACTACAAATAAACTTTAAGAAAACTGAATGCATGATCATCAGCAAAAAGTGCAACCAAAAATGCCAAATACAGGTGGGGGATACCAGAATCAAGCAAGTACAAAAATATAAATACCTAGGAAGTATTCTATCAGGAGATTGAAAATGCGACACAGAGATCTGAAGGCGCATTGGCATGGCAAAGGACGCGTTCCAGAAGCTGAGTAAAGTACTAACACACAGGAAAATTTCACTAGAAACAAAGAAAAGAGTGCTGGATTGCTATGTGATGTCAGTCCTTCAATACGGCAGTGAATGCTGAACAATATCATCGAAAATGAGGACAAAATTTGAAGCAGCGGAAATGTGGTTATGAAGAAGGATGCTGCGAATATCGTAGACTGAGCATGCAAGCAACGATGAGGTGTTTGAAAGAATGTCAACAAAAAGGAAACTAGTATTGAGCATCAGGAAGAGACAACTGCAATAAGGAAAGAGAGCTTGGAGAACCTGATACTGACTGGCCAGATAGAAGGAAAAAGAGACAGAGGAAGGCAGCGGATAACATATTTGCAGGGCCTGATCAGGTGGTTGACGGAACGGGGGTTGCGAGGTGTAAGAGGAGCAAACATACTAAGATCCACAAGAGATAAGGAGACGTGGAGAACCATGATCGCCTACGTCCTGAAGAGACAAGGCACATAGAAGAAGAAGATAAACTATTTGTTTTTAGACTGTTAAATATTTCAGATTTCGTGCCAAAGAAAGTGTATTTACGAAAGATTTTACTGCACTACTGAAGTACAAAGATATTTTGTTTACGGCGACCCTAATCTGTCGGAAACAACGTGCAAAGATTGGTTTAGAGACTTCAAAAATAATGATTTTGATGTTAAAGATAAAGACAGTTTTGGCGCACTAAAACTTTTGAAGACGAAGAATTGGAGGCATTACTTCAAGAAAACTCATATCAGGCGCAAGCTGAATTTGCCCAGTCATTAAGAATTTACAACATAAGTGTTTTGAAGCATTTGAAAACATTAGAAATGATTCAAAGGCAAGGATTTTGAGTGCCGTACGAGTTGAAGCAGAGAGACATTGAACACCTGTTTAAACGGCGGAAAAGGAAAGGTTTTTTGCATGAAATCGTGACCGGCGATGAAAAGTGGATACAATACAATAACTAAATAAGTGTAGAAGATCTTGGGAGAAGCCATGCAGGAGCATCGGCGGTAAAGATGAATATTCGTAGTTCGAATCTTCTGTTCCTTGTTTGGTGGGAGTTAGCTGAATGTAGTTTATTATGAGCTGCTCAAACCGACTAAAACCATTACGGGATATCGCTATTGACTACATTTGTTGCGTTTGAGTCAAGCGATGAAGAAAATAACGGTCACTATACGAATAGAGACACGATAAAATGATTTTACAATATGACAACGCTAGATTCGGTCAGTTAAGTGCCATAAGTGATACACGCTTTAGGCGATCATGTCTCGAAAGAGATATGACTGACTGGGCAGAAAATTATTCTGCAGTAGGTTGCCATTGCTTTCTGCGGTAGACTGGTTGCCACCAAATCTATAGAACCTAATCTGTCCTGCTATTCAATCCATAGCTGTAGGAAGAA
The DNA here is from genome assembly GCA_037127315.1 of Ascarosepion bandense. Taxonomy (NCBI): domain Eukaryota; kingdom Metazoa; phylum Mollusca; class Cephalopoda; order Sepiida; family Sepiidae; genus Ascarosepion; species Ascarosepion bandense. The sequence goes on from JBBBDQ010001163.1 coordinate 973,410, forward strand.
GAAATGGATAATCTTTTTATATTGATAAGTAGTCATTAGTGGGGGATCAGTTTACTACTTCATGACAATAGAAAACAGATCCCCCACTTTATGCCCATTAGAAACTTTGGTTATGCTTCAAACTGTTATATTCACTCAGTTAAGTGTCAGACGTGACACACGCTTTAGGCGATTATGTCTCGGAAGGGATATTAAACCAAGGCTTTAGAACCCACTCTGTCATATTATTTAACCCATAACTGGAAGGATGAGACGGATTAATACCTTTCCCAAGGGTATTTATGTTTAAGTGAATGCAACAGATTCAACTGGAATTCGAACTCGGCTTCCCCAATTGTCATTCCGAGTCGATATCTACTGAACCACAACGCTCATCCGTAACGCTAGATTACATACTGCAAAACGGGTGAAAAGCTACTTGAAACTTCTGAATAGGACATTCTAACCCTCCCGCCGTATTTACCAGACATTGGTTTCCCCGTCCGATTATCACTTGTTCTGATCGATGGCACATGGCCTGACTGAACAGCACTTTCATTCTTATAAAGATGCTAAAAATGGGTCGACCTGTGGTTAACGTCAAAAGACGCGTGGTTTTTCCGATGTGGATTTCAAATGCTGCCAGAAAGATTTGAAAATCGTGACCAGCGATGGACAATACTTTCAGTACCATGTTTCTTACTTATATTTGTAAATAAAACGTTACTTTTCATGGAAAATCAGCGAGAACTTATTCAAGTTTTTTCAGAATTATTTACCAGTATTTTTAATTATATAAATAAAAACAGAGCTTATATACACACATGGGTATCTATTAAAATTTACTTTCACTCGAAATTCACTGTTAGAAAAAAATACGACGGTTTTCTTGATGAATGTGATCTTAACATCAAGAAACTGATTAGAAAACTGGTAAGCATCAGTATATATTTATTACTGATAAAATTTTTTAGCTCTATTATTAACAGAGCTAAAATGTATTGAACATTTAACATTTGATTAGTTCCAGCACACAATGTATATTTTATATTCCTTATATATAAAAGCAGTTTAATATGCAAAGCCACTGTACAAACTGAATATCACGTAGAAATCTATACTGAAAAAATAAACTATATACGCAAACCCTCTCTTAACAACAATGAATACGTGAACAGCACAACACTCTTTAAACATGTATGGGAACTAAAAAAAATACGCCAAATATATAATGACAACTATTATAAAACACTAGCTTTACACTGAAAACCGTAAACTGTCTGGAGGGGAAAATGGCTAGAAGTCATCTTCCATGACCAAGACGAAATCCTAATTAAAAGATGAGAACTAACTAAAAATAAGCATGTAGAAAATGTAGAAAAAGAAACTTTGCTGCGTTAATAAAAAAAATCCAAAAATAATTTCTTATAAAACAACAGTCAATCAATTAAGTGACATACGTGATACATGCTTCGGCGATCTTTCTATTCATGAATGACACAGTAGAATGCCATTTCTTTCTACGGTAGACTGGTTGCCAACCAATCCTATAGAAATTGAATCCAGTCTGCTATTCAGCCCTTCAACTGAAAGAAGAAAAGATAGGTTCATACCTTTCCCATGCGTATTTACGAGAAAATGAATGCAAAGAACACGAGTTGAATTCAAACTCGACAATCAAATTTTTAATTCCGAGTCGACAGAACACTGTCTGTTGACATTAAAAAAACACTTAAAAAAGAAACATGAGTATTTTATCCAACGCAGAGAGTGTAATGATAATATGAGCATCCATTTATCTAAAAAGCAAATAAATAAATAAATAAATATACTACAAAACAAAGATAAATGAAAATAAGAAAACATAATAAATAAACAGGCAAAAATATACGGAACAAATCTAAACTTATTTATAAATGGAACTTTGTCTGTGTATGTGTGTGTGTCCGTTACCTATAGACTCCAAAACGGCTGAACCGATTTTATTGAAAATTTACACACTTGTACTATAAGTGTATGCGAGTGTTCTTAGGTAGGTTTTGTGTCAAGATACCCCCGATAAATATCGAAAATCGATAATCGAAAAAATCGGGTTATAGAAGGAGTGATCCGATTTTAATCAAATTTGACACACTCATAGACAAAGACATAAGAAACGATATTCAGAAGTTTCAAGGTTGCAGTTCTTACAATAGTGCAGAAAATCGATAATATATATATATATATATATATATATATATATATATATATATATATAAAAGGCAAGATGTTCGTGTGTGTGTGTCTGTTTATCTGCCTGTATGTCTGTATTTTTTCAGCCCTTTTATTTTAGTTTTTGCTTCGGGTTTGGCTCTAGGTAGTTATAATTGTAGTTCTTAGTCTCAGCCATGATACCGTTTAATCAGAGGACTAATTTAGCCTTCAAAATTCAGTTTACGAGGAAAAAAACTGATTTGATATCGATACCAGTAAATCAAAAAAATATTCATTCATTTTTCTTTCAGTCTACGGCTTCGCTTTAACTAGAAATAATTATTGCTTTTTAGTCTTTCGTACCAACGTCTAAAGAGTCTGAGCTCCAGGACCATGGATTAGTTGTAAAGCTTTCATTATACCCGAGCAACGCCGGGCTATACTGCTAGTATATATATATATATATACATATATATATATATATATATATATATATATATAATGATAAGGAGATCGTTGACACTATCTATTTATTTTATATTTTATCTGTCGTCTGAATATGAATTATCTTCATGGTAAGAAGAGTTCTTCCTTTTTTTCTCCCCCCCCCTCACTCACCGGAATTTTACTTACCAACGCCATGTTCTTTTCTATCGATGAGTTCACGTTCTGTACAACGAGATTTACATCGGAACGGTAACAAGTACTGTTTTCGACATCAATAATCCATTCTCCATAGCCAGTGAAAAACAATAGATGAACATTAGCAGACGATAATATTATACGGCAATCGTATATTTTTCTTCCCTCATTTTACTTTTTTGGACATCAATAGAGTTTTTAATGTGTTTCGCAAAAAGCGAATGAAGAATTTCCGTTGCTGATATACGCAAAACAAAATGGCGGATAAGAATAATGTACATAATATTAAAAAGAGACGTTTAATTTTTTAAAGTTTTTTCTTTTACTTTTTGAAAAGCAGTAAAAAACAATGTTTTTTAGTATCGCATACGATCATATTACTTCCCGATCATATTTCATTTTAAAGTACTTTTTACAGATTGTTTATCTGGTAGTATATTATGTAACCGAGAAAATGCGTGAGAAAATATTCCTAGGTAATCTTGTTAAATAAGTTCTTTCTTTTATTTTTGAATTTGATTTAAATCTAATACAAGTTGACATTTATTAGTGGAGCTCCATAGATAAGTGACGCAGATGGAAAATGTGATTTCCAGATTTTTTGTTTTACATAAATAATAGTGGACTTATAATACATTAGTTTCACTTGGACAGTAAATATCTTCATAAAGCAGCGTTTACACTTAATATTAACCTAGTATGGCACAATATTAAATAAGCTGAGCCCTCAAAAAAGATCAGACTAATCTCAGTGTTTTATGTTTAATGAACAATGATAAGGTCTGTAAAATGGACTTTTCAAAGCATTCCACTGCTTAAACGATGGCGAATAATTAAAAAGAATATTTTGATCAAAAGAAAATGTTAGGATAAAAAAGGTGCTTATCTCCCATTGATTAAATAAGTCACGTGGTCACATGGCAGACGCTTCGTGACGTCACTCCAGATAGTGACACAAGCGCTAGTTATTTTGTCAGTTCGCGAGCAGCAACTAAAAGAGAAGGGTGTTTTCTTCTATCTAGGCCTTTGGACCAGGGATAAATCTGCCTACACACATACCCCTTCGCTGAGACAAACAGTTTAAAAACAGAACCCTCTAGCTTGGATATAGACGAATCCATCCCGTTAAATCGGGAGTCATATTAATAGCTTTCCATGATCAGAAGTGACTTCAACTATACATAAAACGTTTTCTTTTTTGTCCTAATACTTTCCTTTGCTGATATGTATTTCTACGTGTGGACAATTGTATATATATATATATATATATATATATATATATATATATATATATAACTAGCAGTATAGCCCGGCGTTGCTCGGGTGTAATGAAAGCTTTAAAACTAATCCATGGACCTGGAGCTCAGACTCTTTGGACGTTGGCACGAAAGACTAAAAAGCAATAGTTGTTTCCAGTTAAACCAAAACCTTAGACTGAAAGAAAAATGAATGGATGTAAGTCAAATTTTGATTTACTGGTATTGATATCAAGTATGTTTTTTTCGTCGTAAACTGAATTTTGAAGGCTAAATTAGTCCACTGAGTAAATGGTATCATCGCTGAGACTAAGAACGACAATTATACTTACTTAGAGCCAAACCCGAAGCAGAAACTAAAATAAAAGGGCTGAAAAAATACAGACATACAGGCAGATAAACAGACAAACACACACAAACATCTTGCATTTTATATATATATATTATCGATTTTTTGCACTATTGTAAGAACTGCAACCTTGAAACTTCTGAATATCGTTTCTTATGTTTTTGTCTATGAGTGTATCAAATTTGATTGAAATCGGACCACTCCTTCTATAAGCCGATTTTTTCGATTTTCGATTTTCGATATTTATCGGGGGTACCTTGACACAAAACCTAGCTAAGAACGCTCGCAGTCGCTTATAGTACAACTGGGTAAATTTTCAAGAAAATCGGTTTAGCCGTTTCGGAGTCTATAGGTAACGGACACACACACACAGACAGACACATACACACACACAAAGTTCCATTTATAAATAAGTTTAGGTTTGGTTATGTACACTTGTATATATGCTTAATTTGTTAATGTCATGATATATAAAAGTATCTCTAAGTACAAAGGTGTTTCATTCATTTTCTTTTTTCGTTTAAACTTTACGCCAAAAAACTCAGCGGACATCCAATCGTAGGTTTATGATAATAGAAACAGTTTTGGATTGAGAGTTATGAACTGACGTTGCCGGGGGAGAAAATGTTTTTCCAAATAGCTCCGGGCTACCAGTTGCCGGGCGATGACTGATCGTCGAGGTTGTTCCCTTGACACTTATTAGAGTGGCCAGCCACATGTCGTAATATTTAGATATATGTCGGGGCGATAAGATAGCCGGAGATCTTGCTTGTTGAAAGGGACACCTGATCTATCATAAATACTTTCATGGCTTCTGCTCGGACGAACTTAAGTCACTGGTGCCTCCTCAACAGGTGTTTACTCGTGCAACCAGACTGGCAACTGCGTCCCACCCATTCACAGTCAGGTTAGCCAAATGCAGACGACAATTCTACTCTTGCAGCTTCTTCTCTCGCACTTCCCGCCTGTGGAATTCGCTCCCATATTCTTGCTTTCCTGGTGGCTACAACCTTCAGAAATTTAAATGCAAAGTCAATACTCATCTACTAACCATTGGACTCTAGCTCTCTCCCCACCTCCGTATATCCTTCGCTTTCTCTCCACCTATGTATCTCTCATCGCACCTGCATTCTCAGCTTTCTATTGCTCCTTTCTAACTAGTTTGTACTCCTCACTCTTTTCTAATTAACCTTTTTACAGTTATGTAGCCCCCTGCACATCAGTGGCATTTCTGCCTTGCTAGGGGTGAAATGATTAAAAAAAAATTAGCCCGAGATGTCAGAAATGCTAGAATTTATATCTAAGTAAGATCTACTTAACTGTTGTATAGTTGAGGTGGTAAACAATACACACATATCATATTCGGTAGATACAATATAATAGAGCGTCGTAGATCGCCACAATATGGGTGGTTGAGTTAGCAAGTAACACACAGTTTAACAGTAGCCCTCAGCTCACACTAGCTTCCTCCTTCAACCGACTCACTCTTTCTGTATGTAAGTGAACTCGGCCAGGTGATCTAGCCACGTCACAACATTAACAAACTACGTCACTGTCGATCTGCGAACTTCACTCATGGCCGTAGATAGATGGCCTATGTTAATAAGTTACAATGGCAAATAGAACCTCATATTCATAGATATTTTAGCATCTTGTTTTCGATTTAAATTGTCATCAGCATGAGCTTTAGATCGGGAAAATAAAATATATATCGGAACAAGTTGAAAAATATATGCAAAAATCTGAAAATATAATCGGGAAAAAGAAGCTGCAAAAAGCTGCAACAGAAAAAGTAAAATTTATGACATTTAAATCGAGAAAATCCCCCCCCCCCAAAAAAAAAGACATGCGAAAAACAAGATATAGACCTAGAGAAAGATGCAAGAAAGATGCTAAAATATGGAAAACACATATGATTTAAATCTGGAGCAAAATGCCAAGACATGAGATTTAGATCTGGAACAAAATGCCAAGACATTAGATTTAGATCTGGAACAAAATGACAAGACATGAGATTTAAATCTGGAACAAAATGCCAAGACATGAGGTTTAGATCTGGAACAAAATGCCAAGACATGAGATTTAGATCTGGAACAAAATGCCAAGACATAAGATTTAGATCTGGAACAAAATGACAAGACATGAGATTTAGATCTGGAACAAAATCCCAAGACATTAGATTTAGATCTGGAACAAAATGACAAGACGTGAGATTTAGATCTGGAACAAAATTCCAAGACATTAGGTTTAGATCTGGAAGAAAATGACAAGACAAGATTTAGATCTGGAACAAAATGACATGACATAAGATTTAGATCTGGAACAAAATGACAAGACATGAGATTTGGATCTGGAACAAAATGCCAAGACATGAGATTTAGATCTGGAACAAAATGACAAGACATGAGATTTGAATCTGGAATAAAATGCCAAGACATGAGATTTAGATCTGGAACAAAATGCCAAGACATGAGATTTAGATCTGGAACAAAATGCCAAGACATATGATTTAGATCTGGAACAAAATGCTAAGACATTAGATTTATATCTGGAACATAATGCCAATTCATGATATTTAGACCTGGAACAAGATACAAAATATGCCAAAATGGTTGCCGATGCTGCGATATTAGCTCTCCGCAGCTTCTCCTTTCTATCTACAGACAATAATTGTTCACTTATGCATCCACCTCCATTAATACTATCTGTCATTCCATTTATACAAGCTTCTTTCTGTCTCTCTTATCTCAATTATGTCCTGAGAGTATAAAATTCGCCAAGCCGTCTTTCCTCGCTGTGTGTAGTAAGAATTTTCATTGCCCCTGTTTAGTTAGTAAAGGTGTTCTTTTTGCTTTCATTTTCCATATAACTTCCTCGTTGCTCCCATGCTCTGTCCACAGAATTATCCGTCTGTAAAATAATATATCTGTTGATTCAAGTCTCTGTTGTGGAGTAGTTTTCACACTGAAGGTTATAATCGTGCTATGTCGCTTGCTAATCGACTTAACGCACCCAAAATGTTAGGAACTTGGTAATCTTCCACTGAAAGCTTACTCCTTAGTATTCGGTTAACTGCCAACTAATATCAACTGCCTAGTAGTTCTACTGAACTCTCATAAAACTCTAAAGGACTCCTAAGAACTTCTCAAGAACTTCTCCCATTAACTTCCTGTTAACTACAATTAATATAGGAGGGAGAGTCCATTATCTGGGGAATAGTGTGTTTCCCCAAAACAGTCTCAGCATCTGTGAGGAAATTGTCTAGCATTCACTAACATATAAGAGGAAAGATACTATGCTGAAGTTTTCAACAAAATGTCTTCTTCTGTCAAGAGCAGGATGTCGTAGAGTAGCTATAATTGCCTATGTTCTGAACAGTCAAGACACATAAAAAATCAATTTTGAACGAGAAAAAAATTTGCTCAGCAAGTGCGACTTTCAGTTTTTCTTTCCGTTCGTGTCTTTCATCAAAATTGTATTTTTGGCCTGTTACCTTTTCTACATATCCCTATAAAATACCTTTAACTCCGTAACCCTCTATCACGAGTGGCTGTTGGGTTTTGTATACAGAAAGGACATCACTGTGAAAAAAAATACAGAAAAAAAAATTGTCCAGCATTCACTGCCTTATCTGAGGATAGATATTACATTGAAGTTTAACAACGAAATTTCATATCCTACCGAGAGCATAATCCTCTATGTCCATGGTTCTCAAAGCCGGGGGTTAATTACCCCAGTGGAGTAATGAGCCCATATTTTGTGAGTAATGGATGTTTGGTTTGGGAAGAGGCAATCAGTTTATAATTTCACATTGTGTCCTTGTAATGAAGACCAAGAAACGTAGCAGACTCAACATGGCAAACGACACCCGAATCGCCCTTTCAGTCACAAAGCCAAGAACAAATAAACTGGCACTGGCACAGGTAATACAAGCTCAACACCCACATTAAGAATCACGGCTACTATACCTCTGATTATTATAGATTGGTACTATTGTATTGAATAATTTCCATTAACTTTGTCTGTTTTTGATGTATGAAAATATAATTACTTCTTTTCCTATATTACGGGTATTTGTTCATTGGGGTAATGAATAATAGTGAAATTGTATTTTGGGGTAATCACAGCAAAAAGTTTGGGAACCTATGCTCTATGTCTTGACTAGACACGACACATGAAATAAAATAATTAACTGAGAACGTGAAAGAAAGTGCTCAACAATTGCAAATTTAAAGGTTTCATCAGTATTGTATTTGTTGTGGATTTTCGTCGCCAATTTGTCGTGGAGTTGTGGCGAAACTTCGCTGCAAAGTTATAATGACCGGAAGGTAGATTCAAAAGGTGTATTTGCATAACAAAAAACAAGACATTCAAAGGAAGTATTAATAATAAGTAATTTTTTTTTATAAGCGTTTCACCCCGAGCAAGGCATGTCACTGCCACTACTGCGCAGGGGGCTACGTAGAGTGGAGAAAGGATGATTAAATATAGGAAATGTCAGAGGGTGGGTGATAGGCGGGTAAGGATACTGAGAATGAGGGTTGGGTAGATGAGAGTGTTGTGAGAATAGTTGGGAGTTAGTGTGATAGGAGGTGTCTATTGACCCTACATTTAAACACCTGGAGATTGTAACTGTCGGGAAAGCAGACTTGTGGAAGGGAGTTCCACAGGCGGGAAGCGCGAGAAAAGAAGCTGTTGGAGTAGAATTTACGGTTACATCTTATTTGTTTAACTGTAAAAGGGTGGGACCTAGTTGCTAATCTAGTATCTCGTGTAAATTCCTGCTTAGGCGGCACCAGTGTAGAAATAAGTTCGAAGCTATTATTACGCTGCTTATTGCCTGTCTAGTAGCTGTCGCCAGCTGCTGTTTTCGTTAACTGCTCTCATGAACTCCTCTTGTTAACTGCGGCGTATAATTACATTCCCAATTAAGACAAAATGTGGCACAAGGTCTTTTGAATGTGGGTAACCCGGGCAAAGATTTCTGTCTAATTTTCCCCCAGACGAGACTCTACCCTTCGGCGGAGCCTCGACCGGGTCATTACTCTTCTCTCGAAGGCAGAGGCATCGACAATACGCAAGGAAGTTAACACTCCTCGTTAATTGCGGTATTTAATTACCTTCTCACTTAAGATAAGTATTGCGCAGGGCTTTTTTAATGTGGATAATTAGGGCCATATAGCTCGGGGAAAAATCTATCTGATCTTCCCCAGACGAGACTCTACCCTTCGGCGGAGCCTCGACCGGGTCATTACTCTTCTCTCGAAGGCAGAGGCATCGACAATACGCAAGGAAGTTAACACTCCTCGTTAATTGCGGTATTTAATTACCTTCTCACTTAAGATAAGTATTGCGCAGGGCTTTTTTAATGTGGATAATTAGGGCCATATAGCTCGGGGAAAAATCTATCTGATCTTCCCCAGACGAGACTCTACCCTTCGGCGGAGCCTCGACCGGGTCATTACTCTTCTCTCGAAGGCAGAGGCATCGACAATACGCAAGGAAGTTAACACTCCTCGTTAATTGCGGTATTTAATTACCTTCTCACTTAAGATAAGTATTGCGCAGGGCTTTTTTAATGTGGATAATTAGGGCCATATAGCTCGGGGAAAAATCTATCTGATCTTCCCCAGACGAGACTCTACCCTTCGGCGGAGCCTCGACCGGGTCATTACTCTTCTCTCGAAGGCAGAGGCATCGACAATACGCAAGGAAGTTAACACTCCTCGTTAATTGCGGTATTTAATTACCTTCTCACTTAAGATAAGTATTGCGCAGGGCTTTTTTAATGTGGATAATTCGGGCCATATAGCTCGGGGAAAAAAATCTATCTGATCTTCCCCAGACGAGACTCTACCCTTCGGAGGAGTCTCGACAGGGTTATAACTATCAGCCCGATAGCAGAGAGTTTGAGAATACGTGAGGCAGTTAACTGTTCTCGTTAACTGCAATTTTTATTCGCCTTTCCACTTAAAGGGAAATGTGACACAAGACCTTTTTAATGTGGGTAATCCGGGTCATATAGCCTGTGCTAAAATTTCTGTCTGATTTTCCCCAGAAGACAATCTACCCTTCGGCGGTGCCTTGACAGTGTTATTACTCTCCACCCGAAAGCAGAGAGTTTGACAGTACTCCAGGCAGTTAACTGTTCTCGTTAAATGCAGTATTCAGTCGCCTTTCTACATAAGGAAAAATGTGGCACAAGTTTTTAATGTGGGTCTGCCGGGTCATATAGCCATGCCAAAGATATCTGTTTAATTTTCCCCAGAGTCGGAACTCGACCCTTCGGTGGAACCTCGACTGGGTTATTACTCTCCGCCAAAAAGTCAGAGAGTTTGACAATACGCAAGGCAGTTAACTGTTCTCGTTAAATGCAGTATTCAGTCGCCTTTCTATTTAAGGAAAATATGGCACAAGGCCTTTTTAATGTGGGTCCGCCGGGTCATATAGCCATGCCAATGATTTCTATCTAATTTTCCACAGTGGTGACTCTACACTTCGGCGGAACCTCGACTGGGTTATTACTCTCCGCCAAGAAGGCAGAAAGATTGACAATACTCCAGGCAGTTAACTGTTCTCGTTAAATGCAGTATACAGTCGCCTTTCTACTTAAGGAAAAATATGGCACAAGTTTTTTTTATGTGGGTCTGCCGGGTCATATAACCATGCCAAAGATTTCTGTCTAATTTTCCCCAGTGGTGACTCTACCCTTCGGCGGAACCTCGACTGGGTTATTACTCTCCGCCAAGAAGGCAGAAAGATTGACAATACTCCAGGCAGTTAACTGTTCTCGTTAAATGCAGTATACAGTCGCCTTTCTACTTAAGGAAAAATATGGCACAAGTTTTTTTATGTGGGTCTGCCGGGTCATATAACCATGCCAAAGATTTCTGTCTAATTTTCCCCAGTGGTGACTCTACCCTTCGGCGGAACCTCGACTGGGTTATTACTCTCCGCCAAGAAGGCAGAAAGTTTGACAATACTCCAGGCAGTTAACTGTTCTCGTTAAATGCAGTATACAGTCGCCTTTCTACTTAAGGAAAAATATGGCACAAGTTTTTTTTATGTGGGTCTGCCGGGTCATATAACCATGCCAAAGATTTCTGTCTAATTTTCCCCAGTGGTGACTCTACCCTTCGGCGGAACCTCGACTGGGTTATTACTCTCCGCCAAGAAGGCAGAAAGTTTGACAATACTCCAGGCAGTTAACTGTTCTCGTTAAATGCTCTTTCAAAAGTCACGCAGGTAACTATTCATAACAGGAAGAAAAGTTTATTACTCGTAGGGGGGCAACATAATAGTATTCCTGGCCTGTTCAAGTCTAGGGTTAAATGTTATTCTCTCCAAATATCTATATAAACTGGCTTTTACACTCTAACGCTCTACCTCGAGTGGCTCTTAGATTTTGTATAGAGGTCATATCACTAAAATACAAAACAAAGTGCAAATCAGTAAAAGATAAAAATAAAATGAACGGGGATGGTTTAAAGTGACCTAAGTTTGAGGTTCTAAGAATCAGCATTCGAATCGTTGGTCTCGGCTCGATTAGGGATTTGAAAAGGTACTTAATTCGGCCATTATTCCAGACACAGACAGTCATTGATAAATTTCCCCCGAGGAAGAAAAATAAAAAGAATGGACGGAATAAACATTTTATTGAATTTTATCAAATTGAAAGCAGCTTGAAGGCCTCTTAATATTGATTATTTTCGGGTCATTCAATGAGGTTTTTCTGGGCTGCCTATTGGCGTTGGTCACAAGTCGATCGATTGAAGGCGCGTGTAGAGCAAGGTATGCTGGGAAGTTAGTTCTGTTCCGTGGTTTTAGCTCTTCTATATATAGGAATCCAGTAAAAAGATCGGAGTTTGCATTTTCGCCGGTGAGCAGAAATACGCAATTATTGAATTCATACATGGATATGTATGCATGTATGTATGTATCTATCTATCTATCTATCTATCTATCTATCTATCTCATTCAGTCTATCTATCTATCTATCTATCTATCTATCTATCTATCTATCTATCTCATTCAGTCTATCTATCTATCTATCTATCTATCTATCTCATTCAGTCTATCTATCTATGTATCTATCTATCTATCTATCTATCTATCTACCTATCTCATTCAGTCTATCTATCTATCTATCTATCTATCTATCTATCTATCTCATTCAGTCTATCTATCTATCTATCTATCTCATTCAGTCTATCTATCTATCTATCTATCTATCTATCTATCTATCTCATTCAGTCTATCTATCTATCTATCTATCTATCTATCTATCTCATTCAGTCTATCTATCTATCTATCTATCTATCTATCTATCTATCTCATTCAGTCTATCTATCTATCTATCTATCTATCTATCTATCTATCTATCTCATTCAGTCTATCTATCTATCTATCTATCTATCTATCTATCTATCTATCTATCTATCTCATTCAGTCTATCTATCTATCTATCTATCTATCTATCTATCTATCTATCTATCTCATTCAGTCTATCTATCTATCTATCTCATTCAATCTATCTATCTATCTATCTATCTATCTATCTATCTATCTATCTCATTCAATCTATCTATCTATCTATCTATCTATCTATCTATCTATCTATCTATCTATCTCATTCATCTATCTATCTATCTATCTATCTATCTATCTATCTATCTATCTATCTATCTATCTCATTCAGTCTATCTATCTATCTATCTATCTATCTATCTATCTATCTATCTATCTATCTCTCTATCTATCTATCTATCTATCTCATTCAGTCTATCTATCTATCTATCTATCTATCTCATTCAGTCTATCTATCTATCTATCTATCTATCTATCTATCTATCTATCTCATTCAGTCTATCTATCTATCTATCTATCTATCTATCTATCTATCTATCTATCTATCTATCTCATTCAGTCTATCTATCTATCTATCTATCTATCTATCTATCTATCTATCTATCTCATTCAGTCTATCTATCTATCTATCTATCTATCTATCATCATCTATCTATCTATCTATCTATCTATCTATCTATCTATCTATCTATCTATCTATCTCATTCTCATCATCTATCTATCTATCTATCTATCTATCTATCTATCTATCTCATTCATCTATCTATCTATCTATCTATCTATCTATCTATCTATCTATCTCATTCAGTTTATTATCTATCTATCTATCTATCTATCTATCTATCTATCTATCTATCTATCTATCTATCTATCTGGGCATCTCGAGATGGTGTAATGGTTAGCAAGCTTGTCTCGTTAGAATCATTGCAATTGAGTTGTGAGTTTGTTCCTCACTAAGTGTCCCATACTTTTGGCTTTGTGTCACATCTATGCTACGTTTAGAAAATCACTATATATTTTTATCTATCTATCTATCTATCTATCTATCTATCTATCTATCTATCTATCTATCTAAGAGCACTTGGGTTTTTTGTTTTTAGATGAAAAGAAGCACATTGACAATACAATTAAGCTTATCCGATACAGTATTTATGTCATATTCCAGGCAAAACAAAAGGCTTGTAATATATTTAAAAATAGAAAAATGAGTTTGTCCCTCACTAAGTGTTCCATACATTTGGCCTTGTGCCACATTTATGCTACGTTTAGAAAATCACTATATCTTTTTATCCATTAATGTATGTATGTATGTATGTATGTATGTATGTATGTATCTATCTATCTATCTATCTAAGAGCACTTGGATATTTTTGTTTTCAGATCAAGAGAGCACATTGAAAATACATTTAAGCTTATCCGATACAGTGTTTATGTCATATTCTAGGCAAAACAAAGTGCTTGTAATATATTTAAAAATAGAAAAACGAACACTCTAATATAACCAAACGAGTCGAAATATATTATTCTAGCTATTAACTGTAACACAACTACAATTGAAAAGGAATGCATCTAAGCTTAGCATAAAATGTGTTACAACTACTTCCAAAACAATAAAAAATTAATATAAAACAAAATATTAAACTAAAACTTGAAGAAGGAATTTACTCTATGACCTATAATGATTGCCACAAAGAACACACAGAAGAAACCTCAAGGTATTTAAATAAGAGATTATATGAAAACAAAAGGGATGTGTTACAAAACAACACAAACTCAAACCATTAGTTTCTGCTGTGGAGACAAACATGCCTCTCCAGGATATAACTTGCGCACGTCCAAATAGCATATATATCAAGATATAATAATTGCACATATAATGACGCTGCAATTGTGAGGAAAGATAGAGAAATCTCTCTGACTGATTGGAAATTGTTTTCTTCACTGTCTTCAGGGAAGAGTAACCCAGACGGGAATCCGCCGAGATGTAGAGACACGTCTGAGGAAAACTGATATCAGCTCTGATCCTGTCTACAGGATATTTTTGGCCGAGCCTAAGGGCTCGGTGATTCTACTTTAAAATGGCTTCGTGCTGCATTCTGCCTACGTGGGTAAGCAGATAAAGACTGACCAAAACCCTCGCTGGCTTGGCCTCTTTGTTTTTTTGCGTTCGAGCATAGAGCCATCAGTCCCAGTTAAGACTGGTTAGCAACTGTCTTCCTCAATGCCTTCACCCAGGAGAAACCCAGACGAATCTCTGCTGAAGAGTAGAGCCTCGTTTGGGGAAAATTGGCAGCAGCTCTGACTCTGCCTTGTGCACTGTATATGAAATATTTTTGGTTTTGCTTAAGGGATAGAAGACTCCAATTTCAAATAGCCTTGGGCCGTATTCCGCCCACTTCGGGAAGCAGATATAGATCGAGTCCACTGACAGAGACGCCTTTTTAGGATTCTCTGAGTTCGGGTAGAGAGGAACCCCGAGAAAGATATACTATAGGACAGAGTCTAGGATAAATACACAAGAGCCTAACCCACGGTATGCGGGGTCTACGGGGAATGTTTGACCAATTGTACACACTCGCAATGCCCCTTGTGCATTGTATATGAAATATTGTTGGTTTTGCTTAAGGGATAGAAGACTCCAATTTCAAATATCCTTGGGCCGTATTCCGCCCAAGTCGGGAAGCAGATTTAGATCGATTCCACTGACAGAGACGCCTTTTTAGGATTATTTGAGTTCGGGTTGAGAGGAACCTCGAGAAAGATATACTATAGGACAGAGTCTAGGATAAATACACAAGAGCCTAACCCTCCGTATGCGGGGTCTACGGGGAATGTTTGACCAATTGTACACACTCGGAATGCTCCAGGTAAATTTCGGCCTTGTGCCACATCTAAAATTTTTGGGGAAGCATGGGTAAATACCATCTTAACCACTCTTTGGTTCGACATTGTCGAACTCTCTGCCTTTGAACAGAGAGGAATCCAGAGGAGGGTATGCCGAAGGGCAGAATCTTTTCTGGAGTAAATAGACAAAAGTCCGATACGGCGTAGGCTGAGCCTATGATGAGCTTCATAATATTGTTTTTTTTTTGTGTATATGTGAGTGAATATATCTATTCCGTGTCTGTCTTATGTAATCTGTGCGATGTGATGTATCTTTTCTCAATTTATTTTCGGTTTAAATAATACGGGCTTCACTTCTATTAAAATGCTTTTTTGGAAAATATTCTATGTGAATTTATTTTGAAACGGTCTGAAAGAGAGAATTTAAGTAAATTTACTTTGTTCAAATAAATCCGTAATTATAACTGTCTAACTACGGGTTTCACCTCAATATTATATCCTAGACCTATCTGCGTTGTGGTGCAGTGGATGAAGAAATCGGAGAGTTGAGTCCAAATTCCAGTTGAATCCGATGCATTTGTTTCCAAGGTAATATCCTTTGGAAAGGTATTAATCCGTCTCATTAGCCTCCATCTCTGGAATAAACAGTCTCCGCAAACTCGCATTGCTAAGCGTCGCGAGTACGGCACATCCCCTGAAATGACGGACTCGAAACAGTAGAAGTCATCCAGGGATGGGTTCTTCAAATGAGAGTGAGAGAAACCAGATCCAGATCCAGATGTGAAACTAATCTTATAATCCTCCTCTGATTTCTCAAATTATGATTATCTTCCTCTTTTTAAACAGGATTCTAATGTTCACATGAATGGTTTCTCCCGCTGGATCTTGATTTTATATTTTTACTAGCAGTATAGCCCGGCTTTGCTAGGGTGTAATGAAAGATTTAAAACTAATCCATGGTCCTGGAGCTCAGACTCTTTGGACGTTGGCACGAAAGACTAAAAAGCAATAGTTGTTTCCAGTTACAGCGAAACCGTAGAAACCGTAGAAAGAAAAATGAATAGATATAAATCAAATTACCTGGTAGCGATATCTAATATGTTTTTTTCGTCGTAAACTAAATTTTGAAGGCTAAATAAGTCCTCTGAGTAAATGGTATCATGGCTGAGACTAAGAACTACAATTATACCTACTTAGAGCCAAACCCGAATCAAAAACTAAAATAAAACGGCTGAAAAAATAGACATACAGGCAGATAAACAGACACACATACACACAAACATCTTGCCTTTTATATATATATATATATATATATATATATATATATATAATCGATTTTCTGCACTATTGTAAGAACTGCAACCTTGAAACTTCTGAATATGGTTTCTTATGTCTTTGTCTTTGAGTGTATCAAATTTGATTAAAATCGGACCAGTCCTTCTATATAAATTTTTCGATTATCGATTTTCGATATTTATCGGGAGTACCTCGACACAAAACCTAGCTAAGAACACTCGCAGACGATTATAGTACAACTGTTGAAATTTTCAAGAAAATCGGTTCAGCCGTTTTGGAGTCTATAGGTAACGGATACACACACAGAGACACACACACACACACACATACGCACACACACACAGAGTTTCATTCATAAATATGTTTAGATCTCCCACTTCCCTTTTACTGGCAGCAAACTACCTGCATACGGACAGGTAACGAATTCAGCATATATGCAAAGATAGAAAAGGGCGTAAGACAAGGAGGTGTCGTTTCACCGGATCTATTTAACTTGTTCAGTGAGACTATTCTGGGGACGCTAAATGTTATGCCAGGATTTGCCATCGGAAGCCACAATTTGAACAACATGAGGTACGCAGATCATACAGTGATGATAGCAGACACCGAAAAGAAAACTACAAGACCTCCTACAGAAGGTAGCTGAAGAGAGTGACAAAAAAAGACTACAAATAAACTGCAAGAAAAACGAATGCATGGTCATGAGCAAAAACAGTAACACAAAATGCCAAATGGATACTAAAATTAAGCAGGTACAAAAATTTAGATACTTAGCCAGTATTCTAACAGTGGACGGAAAGTTCGACACTGAGAACCGACGGCGAATTGGCATGGTGAAAGACGCGTTCCAGAAACTGAGTAAAGTATTAAGAAACAAGAAAATTTCACTAAAAACAAAGTGCTATGTGATGTCAGTTCTTCAATATGGAAGTAAATGTTGGATAATATCAAAGATGAAGGAAAAACTTGAAGCAACCGAAATGTGGTTTTACAGAAGAATGTTGCGAATATCATGGATCCGTAATATGAGCAACAATGAGGTTTTAGAAAGGATGGAAACGAAAAGGAAAATAGTACTGAGCATCTGGAAGAGACAGCTCAAATTCCTGGGACATGCAATGAGAAAGAAGGGCTTGGAGAACCTGATACTCACAGGCCAGTTAGAGTGGAAAAGAGACAGGGGAAAGTAACGGATAACATATTTGAAGGGTATGAGCAGGTGGATGATAGAAGTGGGCTTGCGTGGTGTTACAGGAGAAAGCGTGCTAAGAGCCACCAGAGATAGGAAAACGTTGAAAGCCATGATCGCCTAGACTAAACTATCGCCCGGTTCACACTCCACCCATGTCTATTGAACAGGTGTTTCCTGTTTAGGATATGGTTTCCGGCTTTCTCTTTTCAAATCTTTTCACTTTTACATAGCCCCCTGCACATCAGTGGCATTACCGCCTTGCTCGGGGTGATATGATTAAAAAAAATATATCCTGAATGCACAAGGCACATAGAAAAAGAAGACCACTTCTTTTACTCTCATGACTGTTTCGTGAAAGAAGACCATTTCCCTACACCCGTTTCTAAATATATTTCTCTTCAGTGACGTTAATGCCCACCATGCCAACTGGCTTAACCACTCTGTCACTAACCTAGTTAGTATCCAATTCCTCAACTTCTCAATCACTCAATTTCTAACGCAGGTGATGGACTTCCCCACGCATTTCACCAGTAAGCCTTAAGGATACTTTTTTCTTCTAGATCCTTTCTTTACCTATACTCCTGACTCATATTAGTTTATGCAGCTCTGTCCTCTTGATAAAGCTGATAACGCGGTGGTATCTTTTATCTGCTAAGAAGGTTGGGTCACTATGTCGATCCAGGATGTTTTTTCCACCTGAATCCATCCTGCATATATACAAGTCAACCATCCGTCCGTGCATGGAGTACTGCTGCCATTTATGGTCAGGTGCTCCTGCCGTTCTCCTCGGTGTTCTTGACAAGCTCCAAAGGAGAGTCTGTAATGTGATAGGTACTGATATGGCGACTCGACTGCAGCCACTTCCCCATCGTCGAAATGTGGCCTCCCTCTGTCTCTTCTATAAATATTTTCATGGCTTCTGCTCGGATGAGCTTAAGTCACTGATGCCTCCTCAACAGGTGTTTACTCGTGCAACCAGACTGGCAACTGGGTCCCACCCATTCACAGTCAGGTTAGCCAAATGCAGACGACAATTCTACTCCTGCAGCTTCCTATCTCGCACTTCCCGCCTGTGGAACTCACTCCCGTATTCTTGCTTTCCTGACGGTTACAACCTCTAGAAATTTGAATGCAAAGTTAATACTCATCTACTAACCACTGGCCTCTAGCTCTCTCCCCTCCCCTGTATTACCTTCCCTTTCTATCCTCCTATGTATCTGTCATCGCACCTTCTTTCTCAGCTTTCTATTGTTCCTTTCTAACTAGCTTGTACTCCTCACTCTTTTCTAATTAATCTTTTTACATTTATGTAACCCCCTGCACATCAGTGGCGTTTCCGACTTGCTCGGGGTGAAATGATTAAAAAAAAAAAATATCTCTTTCCTCTCCCCACCCGCCAAGTATCTCCTATCACCACACTCACATTTCCCGCTTGTGGAACTCCCTTGATGTCATAGGTCTCTATTTAGCGGCTCGATTCTAGCCATTTTTTCACCGACGGAATGTGGCTTCCCTCTGTCTATTCGACAAATATTTTCATGGCTTCTGCACCGACGAACTTAAGTCACTGGTGCCCCCGCCACAAGAATTTACTCTTGCAACCAGACTGGCAGCAAGGTCCCACTCGTTTACAGTTATATCAACCAAATGTAAATGGCAATTCTATTCCATCGGCTTCTTATTTTACACTTCTCGCTTGTGGAATTCCATTTCGTATACTGGCTTCCTGAACGGTTACAACCTCCAGGAATTTAAATACAATGTCAGTATCCATCTTTTTTCCACTTCAATTGAATCGTTTCTACATCACCCCGTATATCTTGTTCTTTTCCTTTCTCTCTACCTTTGTAACTGTCTTCACACCTGTGTTTCCATTCTTCTCTTGCCCTTTCTCTGACACGCCCTGTAACTGGTTCGTCCTTCGCTTTACTCTCCTCCTATCTAACCCTTTACTCTTATGTAGCCCACTGCGCATCAATGGCGGTACCGATTTGCTTGGGGTGAAACGATTTTTTAAAAAAAGTATAAAATAAGGCTTCATTTCTTTCGAAATATTTTCGTTCAGAAAAAAAAAGTGTTTTGACGCAAGTGTTTTGACGCAAGTACTTGTATTAAAAGTGTATATATGTACCTCGACACAAAACCTAGCTAAGAACACTCGCAGACGCTTATAGTACAACTGTGTAAATTTTCAAGAATACCGGTTCTGCCGTTTCGGAGTCTATAGGTAACGAACACACACACAGACACACACACATGCACACACACAGAGGCAAAGTTCCATTTATAAATAAGTTTAGATATTACTCATTTCATTATTAACAGCATGTCATTTGTTTTTATGTTTTTATGTCTATCAGACATAAGTTAGATTAATGAAATTCTATCTCCAATGAAAGATTTCAGCCAAAACAAATTAATCACAATGAAGTTGCGTTTTAGTGACCAATATCTTAACCACTTGACTCTAGTTCTTTCTACATCACCCTGTATATCTTTTCCTTTCTCTCTTACCTTTGCAGCTGTCTTCACACCTGTGTTTCCATCCTTCTCTTGCTCTTTCTCTGACACCCCCTGTAACTGGTCCGTCTTTTTCGTCACTCTCCTTCTGACTAATATTTTACTCTTATGTAGCGCCCTGCGTATCAGTGGCTATTCCGCCATGCTTGGGGTGAAACAATTAAAGAAAATGCAGAATGGGACTCGTTTCATTATTTCCTTTGTGATGTTCCTTGAAAACATTTTTAATGTCATTATTTAATGCGCCTTTGAAGTGTCTTCCTGTGTAAAAGCCGGCAATCTGTGCTTTTATTACAGCAAAGTCAAAATCTCGTTCATCTTCTTGGTTCTCACCTGTATTCTCGGCCACGATTGACCGTAGAAGTCTCTTCTTTGGTACTGGAGTGATACGTCTGAATACAACAGTCGCCTCCTTGTTTATGCTCGTAAAAATTTAAGCCTGTACTAAATGAAGCCAAGTTATTGTTTGTTAAAGAAAGTAACCACGCCTAGCATCTTGCAAATTCGTTTCTAAATATGCTTGCTGGCTCTTCTAGAGTGTGATGAACAACAACAAACACTCAATCCCTCCTCTATTCAATCAATCAATTCCTGATATCTACAACAGAAATGATTTAATGCCTTGCTCGTAAATTCTCTTTCAACGCTCGACCCGTTTAGAGTACCCTCACCTAATTTCCCGAATAGAGCAGAGTAAGTAATATGTACATCACCATGTCTCTAGTCACAGACATTCTTTCTAATTTACGTTCTCATAAGGTAAGCGGAGGTGATAGAATTCCATAAATGTACCCTTCACTTAAGCACAAATCCCCCTGGTAAGGGTGTGCGTTGTGGCGCAGTGGATATCGGCTGGGAACGAGAAATCGGAGAGCCGAGTTCGAATTCCAGTTGAATTCCTTTCATTCACTTCCGCGCAAATACCCTTGGAAAAGGTATTAATCCGTCTATTTCTTCCAGTTATGGGTTAAATAACAGGATAGATTGGGTTCTATAGCCTTTGTCGGCAACCAGTCTACCGGAGAAAGCAATGACAACCTACTGTGGGATAATCTTCTGCCCAGTAAGTCATGTCTGTTTCGAGACATGATCGCCCAAGCGTGTATCATGTATGGCACTTAACTGACTGACTGACTCCTGACTGACTGACTCCTGGTAAAGGTATTAATCCGTTTCTTCCTTCCAGTTATGGGTTAAATTACAGAACAGATTGGTTTCTATAGCCTTGACTAGTAACTAGTCCACCGTAAAAAGCAATGGCAACCTACTGCACGATAATATTCTGCCCAGTTAGTCATGTCTTTTTCGAGACATGATCACCCAAAGCATGTATCACGTATGGCACTTGACTGACCCTTGAGCTCTCGAAACTCTACAACTATTGCCTTCTTGCTTTCAGCTTTTTAGTTTGTTGGATGTTCTCATTTGTTGTTCCAGTTTTCAAGAATTCTGGGGAACCGTCTGATTCCTCCAGCTACCACTCTATTAGAATCATGCCGCTTTTCCGCGAAGTATTCGGGGCTTTTATCCAGGCTAAAATCGTTAACCATCTCACCTTAGACTCAAACAAAAAATAGAGCTTCCGCTTCGCCAGGTCTTCCGCTGACGAGTTAACGGCCACCACTAAATATGTATATCAGCCTCTTGATATTAATGCCGAAGCTCAAGCCGGGGCTCTAGATATCTCGAAGCCGCTTAACAGGATTTGGCATGCTGGACTTCTGAGCAAAGGCTAAGTTATTAGAGCGCTTCTTTGATTTAATCGAATCGTTCCTATTAAAATCGTGAAATTAAAGTAGATTTAAATGGGAACGCTTTCAATCCTTTCACACAAACGCGAGTAGACCACCAAGGCTTTATGCTAGGTCCTATACAGATCCTGATTTTCATCAATAATGTTCCTGATGTCATCAGTTCCCAACGGTGTATTTATGCGTATTACACCATTTAATCCTGTTTAAATAAGAAATCCATCAAAGCTGACAAAGTAAACCTTCCTCCTCTTCTTGGAATGACCTCTAAACTGTGGTTAACTGGAGCAAGAAATTTCTTGTAAATTTTAATGCTTCTAAAACAAAACTGCTCTCCACTAACCAACATAGACAAAATGACTTGCTCGACATAAGCATGGGTGATGTTAGTCTCCTTGGATTCACTTTTTTTCAGCCGACCTGAAGTAAAATAACAACATCGAATTAGAAACTAATTGTGTCATACCCGAAAGTTTTCCTCGTTAGTCTATCTTGCACTTTTAGAAATCTACCATTCTTTCGTGCATTGAATAATGTTGCCATATGTTAATTGGTTGGTTGTTTAGTTTTATGGCATATCAAGCTCGTCGGGTTATTTATTGCCAACTAAATTTTATTTATTTATTGCTGGTAATACCTTTTTCTTTCAACAATTTATTGTTGTTTTTATATAAGTTTTTCTGTATAGTAATACATTTTTTTCGAGTATCAAGATTCATTGGGATTTGTTTTTAAGGGCAGGGTCTCCAAGACCTACCCTGTTATTTAACCCATAACTAGAAGGAAGGGACGGATTAATACCTTTTCCAAGTATACCAGTGCTTAAGTGAATGCAGTGTATTCAACTGGAATTCGAAATCGGCTCACCGATTTCTCTTTCCGAACCGATATTCACTGCACCACAACGCGCATCAGTCACTAAACCCTTACAGCACCTTGTATTCCAAAGCGGTCACCCATCTAAGTACTGACCAGGCTCAACGTTGCTTAACTTCGGTGATCGAGCGAGAACCGGTGTATTCAACGTGATATGGCCGTAAGCCTGCCATATGTAGTCGGGTGCTCCTGCTATTCATGTATAGGTTATTGACACAATCCACCCCACCAAAAAAAAAAAAAAATCTGCAATATAATCGGTTCTGACTCAGCATCCCGATTTCAGTCAGTTTTCAACCCACGTGGCATGACTTTCTTCAGTCTTCTACGAATATTTTTTGGCAACTGCTCTGACAAGCTTTTTTACCCTGGTGCCCCGACCACATGTAGTTAATCGTGTTCCTATCCTTTTATTTTGAAATAAATAAATATAACCACCGCTTCTACTCGAACAGTTTATTTTCTCGCACTTCCCTCTTATGGAGCTTCCTTTCCGTTTAATAACTACAATCTCCAAAAAAACTTAAACGAAACGTCAATCGTTATCCTCTATCTTCTTGAATCCAGTTATTCTTATACCCTTCCTCAATGTTTCCATTTCTCAGTCTTTTCTCTCACTTTCAATCTCTGTAACCGCCTACGTACTAGCTGCAGCCTCGACTTACTTGGGGTGAATTAATTAAAAAATAAACAGCGGATATGGGTTCATAACTTTCCGAATACTGCTAGCTCGTAAGTGAATGCAAAGAATTGAACTGATATTCGAGCCTACTCAACCGTGTTTTCGTATATAAAAGTTTTACTTATTATATATTGTTCGTTGGTGATAATTATGATTACAGTGGCTTGCGTTTGTATGTTACATACACACACACACACATACACACACACACAGAATCGGAGTCTAACCGTACTGATTAGCTGTGATACAGCGAAACAAATCTGTCTGCGGATGTCTATTTACGCTCTCACAACCTGATTGATCACTCTGGAAGAATGGTAGACTTTGATGCATTTACGCATCGCTCATTCCGTAATTAATTAGAGCACTCTTGCTATTGGGCGTGTATAATGATAATGTATACGCTAAAAAGTCTGCATTCTTCTACCCAGCGCCCATAGCCCAGAGGTAGAGTCGCCGATTGACGCCAATTCGGTCGGGTTTCAATCCTGGGTAAAAAAGCAACCGGAGTCTAACCGTACTGATGAGATGAGCTGTGATACAGCGAAACAGATCTGTCTGCGGATGACTATATATATATATGTATGCCATAAGGAAGAAGAAAGACTCCCTTTAAAAGTGTATATGTTTCGCGATCAAGAGCAGAGAGTACGAAGTGTGATGGAGAAATGGTCGTCTAAATTACACAAGAATGATTGTTTTCGTATTTATATAAAGTTCTGTGTATTTGATATTTTTGTGTGTGAGTATTTTTTTTTTTTTGCTTGATGGATTCTGTTTCTAAAGTGGTGGTGAATTTACAGGTAGTTAATCGGGGTAGAAATTGGCGTAGAAACCACTTAAGACACAAAATACATCAAGCAAAAAGAATCACTCACACGCAAAGACACCAAATTACAACAAGCTTTAAATAAATACGGAAAAAAAAGCGGGAAGTAGCAACAATAAGAATAAAAAATATGCAAATTTTGGAGAATTTTTACCTTTATTTTCACCTGAAATTAAAGCCAAAATAAGCTGTTTAGAACGGTACATGATTAAACATAATAGTACATTCATTGTCTGTTATATATATATATATATATATATAGAAAGAGGGTTGATTGTAAGATTTTTATTACTTAAACGTTATTATTAGTTGATACTCTTATTTGAATATTCAGAGAAAAAGGTTAAACTCCTTTTAACTTTACTCCTTTATCGAATCCCGTTAGTTCTCATGACGGTTTCACCAGCGGAACGCATGTTCGAATCCCGCGAAGAGCGTATATTTTCTGTAATAAGATATATCAAATATTCAGGACAGTAGACGAAAAGAACAAAATATACTGTTTAATAAAAAAGGAACGTCTACTTAAAAACGAGTATTTAGCAAAAATTTCGTTTGAGAAATTGTATATATATATATATATATATATATATATATATATATATATATATATATATATATATGTTACACAGAGGTTTGAAAAGAACGTTATTGAATTTCACTGAAATGAAAAGAAAAACCTTCAATACTGGACTAGTAGTAAGCACGGTTTGTTTATGAAATACGGAAGCCGCTTTGTGGGGAATGAGAGTACAGACAGTGTACAGCGATCGAAAGGTTCAAAATCATGTGCCCAAGAACCGGAAATTAACAGTCTGTTTAATATGTAGTGAGAAAATGTTCTTTGTGATAATTCGAGTTGCGTTGGAATCGAGAGAACGTTAGTTAATACCAATGCGTCTACTGAAAGCTTTTAGAAAGAACACGTGCAGCCGGCAGTCAAAGGCTGAAACTCAACAATTACAGACCGACTGTGTCTCAAATACAGCAGTCAGAAAAATTAAAAGAAATGGAAATAATAATAATAATAATAATAATAATGATAATAAGACATTTTAAAATTCAGTTAATCTAAATTGGGGCTTACGGCCTATCACGTTGAATACACCGTTTCTCGCTCGATCACCGAAGTTAAGTCAAGTTGAGCCTGGTTGGTACTTAGATGGATGACCGCATGGGAATACCAGGTGTTGTAAGCGTTTAGTGACGGATGTGCGTCGTGGTGCAGTGGATATCGGCTCTGAAAGAGAAATCAGTGATACGAGTTCGAATTTCATTTGAATACACTGCATTCACTTAAGCAGTGGTACCCTTGGGAAAGTTATTAATCCGTCCATTCCCTCCAGTTATGGGTTAAATAACAAGGGTAGGACTTGGGGACCCTGCCCTTAAAAAACAAATCCCAATGAATCTTGTTACTCGATAAGAAAAGTTATTACTAGACACAAAATTTTAAATAAAAACAAAAATAAATTCTTGAAAGTAAAAGGTATTACCAGCAATATATAAATAAAAAAATTAGTTGGAAGTAAATGACCCGCCGAGGTTGATTTGTCATAAAAACAAAACAGCCAACCAACCAATCATCTAAATTAAAATTTCATGTCAAGCATCCTTGAATCATCAGCGTTTTTTTTTTCGGTGTTTAATATTAACCGACGTTTTCTTGCAACAGTGTACCACATATTCGCTGATACTACAAGCGCAGACATTTTTTAAAAGAAGATTTCCCTTTGCTTTCCGCATGTTGGCAGTCGGCCCTTATAAGAAACTCCTCAGCACTTTGCCAACCTCTTGAAGCTGGTTACAATTCAGCGTTTATCTTCTCCCAAACTGGTCACCAACCATGGCTACTGTTGTGGATTCCGGGTGAGGAACCGCACAAAATAATATATTACAAAAAAAACAGATATGGAAATAGATATAGTAGGTTATATTGAACGTAATATACAAAATGGAATGCTGGTTAGTCAATTTAGGAATACTATTAGTAGAAATAAATATATACAGTATGGAAGTGAAATAGTATGTCCGGGTAACTGATTCTAGCTGAGTGGAGCTCAGAGCAACTCCAACTAAAGTCTGCTGTTCTTTCTATAGGCAGGATTATATGTACACTCAGCTGAGTGCATTATTACATACACAAAGCGGAGATCCCACAACGGCTACAGGGTTCAGTCTGCCCTGCTATTTAACCATAGCTGCAGGAATGGTCGAAAATAGTTCTTTTCATATCTGTCTTTACAAGTAATAAAATGTAACGAACTTGATTGGAATTCGATCACGGCTCTCCGGGTTTCAAACTGGTATGACCGTAAATATAAATACGGATCTATATGTGTATGTGGCTGTGTGTTTGTTTGTGCATAGTGGTGGCAGGTTCGAATCCTACCGAATAACTCATATTTTCCTAACAAAATTTCTCATTAATAATCAGGCCGCTAGAAATATATTGTTTAATTAAAATCAGAATATCTACTCAAATACGAGTATCCATTAAAAATAATGTTCAAACAAATAAATTAAATATGTCTGTTGTTAATTCCATTTCATTAACCTGCGGAACTTTCCGTAACATTGGTTACGGTACGTTAAATTTCAAAGCAGAGATGATTATTTACGTGGAATCGAAAATTGTGTATATAAAGCTTAAGTTGTCTTCATGTAGATTGTGAAATCATTTGTAGTAGAACGGTCTAAGATGCACCAAATCAATTGCTGATTTCCTCAATGTTGTTTGGGGTCAGAGGTTCAAATTCTGCTGAATGACACACATTTTCATTAAAAATTTCTCATCAATATTCGGGCCGGTAAAGTTGTATATTAAAAACAGGATATCTACTCAAATCCCAGTATCGATTAAAAATAATTAAATATGCCGTTTGTTAATTCCATTTCGTCAATCTCCTGAACTTTCTGTAATATATATACCCTGATTGAGCACTCTGAAATAATGGTAGATTTTGTAAAATCAGTAGCTATCGAAGCGTCTACACATCGTTCATTCAGTAATGAATTAGAACTCTCTCAGCTTCTGGCGTATGTTTACATTGTATATAATGCGCTGAATGTCCGCCCTTCTCTACCGAGTGGACATAGCTCAGGGTTAGAATCGCCGACTGATGTCAATTCGGTCGTTTTTCAATCCTGGCTAGAAGTAATTAGATGTCCAACCGTAATGATGATGACTTGCGAATGATAATATATATATATAGCCCATAGCTCAGAGGTAAAGATGCCGACTGACGCCAATTCGGTCGGGTTTCAGTCCTGGGTAAAAAGCAATCGGATGTCTAACTGTAATGATGAGCTGTGATACAGCGAAACAGATCTGTCTCTGGATGACTACATATATATATATATATATATATATATATATATATATAGTCATACGCATTTAGTCAACAATACAATAATAGTCACATTATGAAGGAGTGATGCTACAGCTGTGAAGTCGTGCATGCATTAATTTCAACTTTTCTTATTAATAAAGTCATTGTTTCTTTGTAAATAAGAAGAGGGGCTGAAAAGTTAAGAGGCTGATTATGAAGGAGTGATGCTAGAGCTGTGAAGTCGTGCAGCATTAATTACAACTTTTCTTATTAATAACGTCATTGATTCATTGTAAATAAGAAGAGGGGCTGAAAAGTTAAGAGGTTGATTATGAAGGAGTGATGCTAGAGCTTGAACTCGTGCATGCATTAATTTCAACTCTTTTTTATAATAGCTGCATTGTTTCTTTGCAAATAAGAAGAGGGGCTGAAAATTTAATAGGCTGATTATGAAGGAGTAATATTAGAGCTGTTAAATCTTGCTTGCATTAATTTCAACTCTTATTAATAACTGCGTTGTTTCTTTGTAAATAAGAAAAGGGGTTAAAAAGTTAAGAGGCTGACTATGAAGGAGTAATACTAGAGCTGTGAAATCTTACATGAATTAATTTAATCTCTTCTTATTAACAAATGCGTTTGCTGTTTGCAGGGTCGAGTGTGGGTTTACAAGTACATATTCTGTCTATGAAGGAGTAAGTAATTAAATTATAAATAATGCAAAAATGTTTCTAACTTTTTGCTTTTGAGTTTATTCTGATTGTTTTCAATGATATTTGATGCTCTTTATGTTTCATTCAAAGCATTATGAGGTAAGGCCGTTATTCCATAACTCCATAACCTATCTGATCATTTATCATGATCTTTTTGTTTTGATAACTGTTTTGACCACGATACTCTCTTGCCTTTTTTAATGCATTTTCCACGTTTAACATATGTGCTTCAATGAGTTATGACATAGCGTGACCTCATATTTTCTCTGACATCAATCTTTCAATTGCCATTCTACAAATGCACTAACTCAGGTAAAATCAACATCTTATTAATTAAGCTTTGATCTAGTAGTATACAAGAGGTGGATCCATGACTTTCTTAAGTGTAGTTTTAAGTAACTAAATATAACGATCCCAAATGAATTTGGAACTCGGCTCTCCGAATAAGAAGTTCTGATCCATTATCCATTAGACCATCCCACGCTTAAGCTTGCAGACGCTTGTATAATAAACCGTTCACCCATCGAAATAGTGATAAGACACAACGCTGCTGAACTTCGATGATCGTACGAGAAACTGTGTTTAAACGTAATGTGACCGGGAAGCCATTGAGTAAATTAGAATTTTAGCACGACACAAGCGTTTAGGAAAAAAAAATCAATAAACACAAAATAATTTTGGAAGCAAGATATTCCAGTAAAGCTTTTGGGACGTTTATCAACTTTGAGGTTACGACATGGTACATGGTACATGGTAAAATATAATTGATTATCACCCGCTAAATAACCCTGTTATATATCGCCGTACGACGACAAACAACGAGAACACGCATATATAAAAATATAAGGTTATATTTTTATTCCTGACGACGAACCCATGTGGAACAGAGAATGGAAGAGTGAGAGCGCACATAGAATGGGTCGACGGGAGTGTAAGTCTTGCCTGTGGTGTCTCTCTGCTTCCACTGGCCGTTCTCTGCTGGCGAATCCGTGTGTCGAGGTCTTTTTATAGTCTTCTAGAACCGGGACTTTTCCTTCCGGTTTTGCCTCACCCACGCAACGCCCACGTAATCCCAAGACACACCTGTTCTGTTTGCCTCCGTAGTCATTTCCGCCGCTGTCGGAAATAAGGTCAAACGAGCCCGACTCATAACCCTGCGACATCCGCTCCAGGCCCCGACAGGATGTATTTCTCAAACACCTGTCTTGTCGTTCGCCGACCCCTTCACCGACGGGAAACACCATCGATTGCATCAACCTTCCTCGGGTGGGGCCAGATTGCTATATTACAACCCGACTTAACAGTATTCTTAAAAAACAAAAAAACAAAGCAGGCATTCTAGTGTGACACGTCATATCTTTATTTGGGATTGTTGACTAGAATGTGGCGAAAGACATTGTAAAAATTGTCGAAAGGATACTGATCTCTTCTTAAAGTTATGGTAAAAACTGTCAAAAGGATATTGGTATGTTCTTAAAAGCATTGTACAAATTGTCGAAAGTATACTAGTATGTTTTATCTATCTATCTATCTATCTATCTATCTATCTATCTATCTATCTATCTAGTCCAGCCTTATGCTATCTATCTATCTATCTATCTATCTATCTATCTATCTATCTATCTATCTATCTATCTTATATATTACTAATTTCATTATTAGCAGCATGTCATTTGTTTTTATGTATTGGTAGACATAAGCTAGATTAATAAAGAATGAAATAAAACTAATTACATCTTCAATGGAAAATTTCAGCCAAAGTAAAAAAGTAGTTTTTTTCAGTTTTTTTCTCGACTATTGAAGAAGCATTATCAAAATTGAAACATGTTAGATTGTGATGTTTCCTATTTGTTCTTATTCTTTATTCTCTTATCTTGTTCGATTCCGAACCCTATACTCACCTCATATACATATATATATACAGCCTTTGAGATTTCCCTCGCCCGATCCACTCAGTCGATTACAAATTTAATTGGGTGATTAAAGTTTATTGCTTTACTCACTCGCGATTGATTAACAATTTCGCAATGAAGCGTGTCCCTTCAAATATAGGATAAGGAAATCTGATTCTTTTACAACCCAAAAGTATGCCATTAAAGATTCACAAATTACATAGAATGACCTACAATGACATTTTTGAACTCTTGGGTTTTATCGTGCCGGTCAGTGTAAACATTCGTTTAATTAACGCTGCCAGAGTAGAGGCAAAATATCTCTGTCGTCCAGATTAAAGACGCTCACAGACTTTTAGTAACACTTTTGGAAATATATTATCCTATATTTTCTCCCCGCTTACGAAAAGTAAAAACGATCATTTGAAAGAAAGAAAAAAATACGCATACTTCTTTCAACCACGCACCAAAAAAGCAGATTATACAAGTAGGTAATTTTTATATAGAAATCGTTGTGAAAATCACATTTGTTATTTTTTATCATTGGTGAGATGGAGGTTGTAGTCAAACAGAAGAAAGAAACTACGAATTTAGATACCACATCTCAATTGCCAAAAAAAAAAAAAAAAGAAAAAAGAAAAATACAAAAAACATGTCATTGTGGGAGTGTCACCCCTTTTTACACACTCAATGGACTCTTCCATAGTATACAATAATCCTTCCTACAGAGAACTGTAGTTGAGTTGTCCTATCCTTCGGGCTGGGCACACCTAAGACAAGTAAAGACCAGTTATGACCGGTTTTGAACCTATCCATCGCGGTGGATAGGTAATCTTTGACCAGTACCTGACTGTACGCGCTCAGGTTCCCCACGTTAAAAAGACCTTGTGTCACATCTCTCTCAAGTGGGGGAGAAGGGTAAATAATGGAGTTGTCTGTTGTAGTTGTTGTTGTTAGAGTTGGTGCTTATCAGAGATTTTGAACCGCCGCTCGTTGGTCAGCAAGAATATAGACTATTACCCGGACTTACTTCTTGTATATATTTAACTTCTACTAACAAGTATTCCTGAACCTACTAACTGTTTGCAGGTTGTATATCTTTTGTTCAATATAATTACATTTTTCCACTCATATCTCTTTTGTGTTATTCTTATATTGTGTGGTTTTCTAAACAAGAATTCACAACAATCATGATGTTAGAAGGACTCAAACTTAATAAAAACAAAGTCTTATCATCAAAATGTATATTATTAAGAGGAAAGATCAAATTTTGTTGTTATTATTTAAAAAGAAAATTAAATCTTTCCTAGCACGTTCGAAATTTTAATTAAAACTTCATTTTTTTCCGTCATCGATTCACGCTATGTTTACGTAAGGCGACTATTAAGGAAATGGAGTCGGTCGAGTAAAATGATTTTGAGACGAGTAAAATTTCCCGCGCTCTCGAACCTGGCCGAGTGATTTCTTTTGCAAATCTCATACGTATATATATATATATATATATATATATATATATATATATATATATATATATATAAATATATATATTGAATAACGATATATATAATTATATATATGTATGTTCTATATAAATTTTTATGTATCAAAAATATTTTTGAAAGAAAAGATATATGACAAATTGAAAAAGCTTTTTGTAACACGTTTCTTTCTTTAGGACTTCATCAGGCAGTGTTTTCTTACGTTCTTGTCATTAGACATGCATACAAACGAACGACTCTGGGACAATGGATGTTTAGAAATATTCTTTTTGTTATGATACAAAAATGCCAATTAAAGGAGAATATAATTCACTTTGACGAAAATGTTTAGAAAGTGGTTTAATCGCTAGCTCATCTACTCGAAATTCATGTCCAGATTTTTATATCCATTATCAGTTCTTGGCAGATTTTCTGTTATCACAATGTGGGATATTTAATAATATATAAATAATAATAAAGATACTGAAAAACAAATATATACATAATAAAAACTATTATATATTTAATAAAAACGATGATGGAAAAATAATAAATAAATTATAAAAAATAGCATATAAATAATAATAAAAATGATGGAAAAATAATAAATAATAAAAATAACATAAATAATAAAAATGATGGAAAAATAATAAATAATAAAAATAACATAAATAATAAAATTGATGGAAAAATAATAAATAATAAAAATAACATAAATAATAAAAATGATGGAAAAATAATAAATAATAAAAATAACATAAATAATAAAAATGATGGAAAAATAATAAATAGATAATAATAAATACCATAAATAATAATAAAAATGATGGAAAAAATAATATACAAAAAATAAAAAAATATATAAATAATAATAAAGATAATATTAAAATAAAGATTAATAATATAAAATAACATATAAATAATAAATAAAAATGATAGAAAAATACTAAATAAATAATAAAAAATAACAAAAATAATAATAAAAATGATGGAAAATAAGATATAAATAATGAAAAATAATATATAAATCGAACGTGTTCCGAAGGATTTAATTTTTAAAAAAATAATAAGAACAAAATATATAAATAATAATAGCGATGGTGGAAAAATATATAAATAATAATAAATAACATAAAAAATAAAAGTGATGAAAAACAATAAAAAGATAATAATAAATAACATAAATAATTATAAAAATGATGGGAAAATAATATATAAATAATAAAAACTAAAATATAAACAATAAAAAATAATATATAAACAATAATAGAGATGATAGAAAAGAATATATAAATAATAAAAAATAATATATAAATATAAACAAATAACATATAAACAATAATAGAGATGATGGAAAATAATATATAAATAATAAAAAATAATATATAAATAATAAAAATAATATATAAACAATAATAGAGATGATGAAAAATAATATATAAATAATAAAAAATAATATATAAATAATAAAAATAATATATAAACAATAATAGAGATGATGGAAAATAATATATAAACAATAAAAAATAATATATAAACGATAATAGAGATGATGGAAAATAATATATAAATAATAAAAAATAATATATAAATAATAAAAAATAATATATAAACAATAATAGAGATGATGGAAAATAATATGTAAACAATAAAAAATAATATATAAACACTAATAGAGATGATGGAAAATAATATATAAATAATGAAAATAATATATCAGTAATAAAAATAATATATAAACAATAAAAAATAATATATAAACAATAATAGAGATGATGGAAAATAATATATAAATAATAAAAAATAATATATAAATATTAGCAAATAATATATAAACAATAATAGAGATGATGGAAAATAACATATAAACATTAAAAAATAATATATAAACAATAATAGAGATGATGGAAAATAATATATAAATAATAAAAATAATATATAAATAATAAAAAATAATATATAAACAATAAAAATAATATATAAACAATAGAGATGATAGAAAATAATATATAAATAATAAAAATTAATATATAAACAATAATAGAGATGATGGAAAAATAATAAATAAATAATAAACAAATAATAAACTAATGGAAAAAATATGTAAATAACAAAAAATAATAAAATAATAATAAAACTTATACAGCAGGAAGAATCTATATGAATTTTTCGAAAATAATATATAATTAAGAATAAAAATGATAGAAAAAAAGAATGAATGTATATGAATTTGGCTAGATTGAAAAAAATAATACGATATACCGTTAGTTCACAGAATAATACCCATTGACATGTAGAAACGTTTGCCAATGCACCCCCACCTGTGCCATACCTCAGCGGTTAAAAAGCACCTATCTTGGATGCAAAGAAGTCTTGGTGTCTGTTGGACGTCTGTCACATTTGCGTAGCTGTTTGTCCAGGGAATGAAAGAGATGGTTATCTGTTGGGGCAAGGTCCAGGGTGTAAGGTGGATGGCACAGTGTCTCCCAGCCAAGTCGCCGTAGGGAATCCACGCTACGTAAGTCATTGTTATCGAGAAACAGTGCACTCTTTGCGATTAATCAATACTGGCTCCTTCTGCTTGAGTGCCAGTTACACACGTTCCAACTGCTTCGAATACAGGTACGCAGTGACGGTTTGGGTTGTTCGTGGCAGATCGTCGTACATTGTTTTTCGACTAGTTTAGCTGACACAGACTGTGAACTTTCGTGGGTGTAGATGTGGTCCTGTGGCGTGATGCACAAAGTCACGTAGTGACAATCAATGTCTAGCAAGTTTGGAAGCTTAATACAGTACACACTATTCGCCAGTGGTGAGCACTCGATCTAAGCAACGAGAAAAGTTTTGTCACTCGTTGTTGTGTTTAGGCTTCCGACAGTGTGTGATGAACCTACTTGTTAAACCTGTACGCCTTTCCTATGAAGTGCAAGTAAAATTTGACTTTTTGATCAGCAATCTGGAAGTGTGCAACAAGCTCACTACAGGTTTGGCTGTTGTCCTCCTCTATAACTTGCTTCAGAGCTTCATTATCCAGAATCTGTGAAGTTCATAAAAACATAAAGATATTACTTCCTGAACCTCTGGAACAAATGCCTAGCGTTGCGTATTTTCACAGCATTATTTTCAAGGGCTTAGACATATTTGACGACTTGATAGCCTTATCTATTGATCGAAAAAGTAGTTAAGAAAACACAATTGTGATGGAACCTATTGGCATTGTAAGATTTTATCAATTTTTTGACGGAGATTTTTAGGGTTTCCGTGGTGTTTTAATTTAATTTGGTAAATTGAGAGAGAGAGAGAGAGAGAGAGAGAGAGAGAGAGAGAGAGAGAGAGAGCACACGAGAATTCATCTTTTTATCCACCTTAAAGAACTCAATAATGTAAAACAGACACTAGTTAACAATGGTTTTCCTAACTACCTCATCGATCACCAGATGCGACTATTTCCTTCAAAAGTAACTAATAATGATACAGATGAAAACAATAACATTAACGTCAAAAAGCCAAAATACATACCAACTACAAGCAAGATGATTTTTCGAAATAGCATAAATACACAATTTTAATCGACCCTAACAAGAAAATTAAATTATATACAAAAAATTTAAAACAGCAAACCTTGTCATAAAAATAACAACACCTCCGCAAATTCAAAACTACAAAGAACTAACCTTATTGATAAGTTCAAATGCCTCTTAAGAACTACATTTAATTTTAAAACATGCATTGCCAACCCCATTTAAACAAAGAATGAGGAAAATTTCTAATGCTGGAGGCTTAGTTTATTAAAGGAAGGGGTTGTGGGATATTGGCTTTTATAGGGTTAAGCTAGCGGAATCTTAGTAGTAATTTCTTCGGTGGCAGTGGGTGTCATATGGCTTGACTATTGGGTTAGTAGTGGTAGCTAGAGGGAAAAGTTAAATACTTAGCCAAATTAAAAAAAATGTGATTAAATAGAATAATAAGATAATTATTGCAATTTATATTTATTTCTATGACGACACATACTAATGATCTCTCTACGTTTATTCAGAAGTACATAAAAGCCAATATCCCCCAACCCCTTCGTTTACTAGACCAAGTTTCCGGGATTAGAAGTTTTCCTTATTCTTTGTTTGAACAGAGTTGACAACGTATGTCTTAAAATGACATGTTGAAAATGGCTATTTCCCGTATAAATTTTATCTGGATTTACAGATAAATAAAAAAAACAACCGCTCTGTAAACTAAATGAATTAACATTGAACTCTCTATTGGATCAGTTTTAATATTTTAACGATATTACTAGGATCCTCCTGGATTATTTACCAACCTTATCCCAGATTATTTACCAATCCTATCATGGATTTGTACATCCGTATATATATATATATATATATATATATATATATATGATGGACGAGGTGTTAATGTGATGTTGTCATGGTATGAGTTAAATTTTTTATAGGATATACTGCGTTGTGGTGCAGTGGATATCGGCTCGGAACGAGAAATCGGGGAGCAGAGTTCGAATTCCTGTTGAATTCATTTCATTTACTTAAACTCAAATATCCTTTAGAAAGGTATTAATGCATCTCTTGCTTCCAGTTATGGGTTAAATAACAGGACAGATTGGGTTCTATAGACTTGGCTGGCAACCAGTCTACCGCAGAAAGCAATGGCAACCTACTGCGGGATAATCTTCTGTCCAGTCAGCCATGTCTTTCGAGACATGATCGCCCAAGCGTGTTTCACGTATGGCACTTAACTGACTGAATGTAATAGTTGGAAGCATAATCAAAGTTTATACTGGGCATAAAATGGGGGATCTGTTTTATATTGTTATGAAGTAGTAAACTGACCCCCACTTATTACTACTTATTTATATAATAATATAATTCACCTCTTCTTCCTATGGGTTGAATAGCAGGACAGATTAGGTTCTATAGATTTGGTCTGCAACCAGTCTGCCGCAGAAAGCAATGGCAACCTACTGCGGGATAATCTTCTGTCCAGTCAGTCATGTCTCTTTCGAGAAATGATCGCCCAAGCGTGTTTCACGTATGGCACTTAACTGACTGTAGTATTATTGTTGTTGTATGTATTACGATTCTGTTGGGATTAAAACGTCAAGCTTTGAAAAGGAACAAGAGACTGTTGTTTCGCCTAGGTGACACAACGATACCAAGAAGATGTAGGCTGGGTATCTACAATGCTAAGAGATATTAATACAAATAAGACAAACACAATAAACACCAAACAAATAGTAGACGAGTGGAGAGGTAAAGTCGTTAGAGTCGCAGAGAGCACAGTCCGATAGTAATCGTCATTGACACTCCGAAGGTATCAACCACCTTCCCGCATGGGAAGATGCCCGAGGTAGATGCATTTAAATGAGAACACCGGGTCGTTTTCCCATATGAGACTCTACCCTTCCGACAAAATGAACGACCCAGTAGATTTTCTCAGAATGTGAATGACTCTCTGGGGGTGTCAACCATCTCTCCATATGGGCAGAAGACCGAGGTAGATACGTCACAAGGTCATTTAATGGAGAACACCAGATCTGTAAACTCAAAGAAAGACTTCTGCATTTTCCCAGACGGCGCTCTACCCTTCGGCGGAGCCCAGTCTATGTCTCTCTCCGCTCGAAGGCAGAGAGTCCGACAAAGTGAAGTCAGAATGTCAATGACACTCAAAAATCCAGACTGCTATTAGTCTTTATTTTATAGCCACATTGGTCCACAGATCATTATATTCTTAAGAGTGCTAGAGGGCTGTTAACTGCTCTACAATAGTTCCAGATTTATGTATAATTGACTCCTTAGATATTCTTTTCTCCTGAGATCCCTTCAAAGCAGTAAATGTTTAAATTTAGTTCACCTCATGTTTGGCTGTAACTTGGTATTTTATTGTGTTTTATTGCTAGGTATATTATTGTGTTGGCCAATCTTTTCACTCTTTTATTTTATTTTATTTTATTTTTCAATTGGAGTAGATAGACTAAACCATCGCCCGGTTCACACTCCACCCACGTCTATTGAACAGGTGTAGAGGCTCATCCCTTGTTCCCTGTTTAGGATGTGGTGTCCGGTTATCTCTTTTCCAATCTTTTCACTCTTACGTAACCCCCTGCGCATCAGTGGCGTTATCGCCTTGCTTGAGGTGATATGATTAAATATATATATATAGTCATCCGCAGACAGATCTGTTTCACTGTATCACAGCTCATCAGTCCGGTTAGATAGCCGATTGCTTTTTACCCAGGATTGTAACCCGACGGAATTAGCGTCAGTCGGCGATTCTATCTCTGAGCTACGGGCTCTCGGTAGAAGAGGCAGACTTTTTAGCGTGTATATTATCATTATACACGCCCAATAGCTGAGAGTGTTCTAATTCATTGCTGAATGAACGATGCGTAAATGCCAGAGTAGCTACTGTTTTTCAAAATCTACCATTCTTCCAGAGTGCTCAATCATGGTGTGAGAGCGTAAATATTCTATGTCGGTGCACTTATCGGATTTTCATGAATTACGCAATAATCAAATGCATCTTACAAACTGACCGATTTATAGGTTTTTGTATTCAAAGTTCACTCGATGTTAGTGGAAGTTAAATGTTAAAATGTTCTTCTTCTTCTTCTTCTTCTTCTTCTATGTGACCTGTCCCTTCAGGACGTAGGTGATCATGGATCTTCCACGTCTCCCTATACCTTGTGGCTCTTAGTATGTTTGCTCCTGTTGCTCGTGGCAACCCCCGTTCCATCATCCACCTGATCAGACTCTGCAGATATGTTATCCGCTGCCTTCCTCTGTCTCTCCTTCCTTCTATCTGACCAGTCAGTATCAGGTTCTCCAGGCTCTCCTTCCTCATTGCGTGTCCCAGGAACTTCAGTTGTCTCTTCCTGATGCTCAGCATCAATTTCCTTTTTGTTGCCATTCTTTCTAACACTTCGTCGTTGCTTGTATACTCAGTCCACGATATCCGTAGCATCCTTCTGTAGAACCACATTTCGGCCGCTTCCAGTTTTTTCCTCATTTTCGATGATATCGTCCAGCATTCACAGCCGTATTGAAGAACTGACATCACGTAGCAGTCTAGCACTCTTTTCTTCGTTTCTATTGAGATCTTCCTGTGTGTTAGTATTTTGCTCATCTTCTGGAACGCGTCCTTTGCCATGCCAATTCGCCTTCGGATGTCCGTGTCGCACTTTCCATCTCCTGTTAGAACACTTCCTAGGTACTTAAATTCTTGGACTTGTTTGATTCTGTTATCCCCCACCTGTATTTGGCATTTTGGGTTGTATCTTTTGCTGATGACCATGCACTCAGTTTTCTTAAAGTTTATTTGTAGTCCCTTCTTGTCACTCTCCACTGCTACTTTCTGTATGAGATCTTGCAGTTTCCTTTCCGTGTCCGCAATCAGTACTGTATCGGCCGCGTATCTTATGTTGTTCAGGTTGTGACCTCCAATAATAAATCCTGGTGTGTCATCTAGGGTCCTCAAAATATTCTCGCTGTATAGGTTGAACAAATCCGGTGAAAAGACACATCCTTGTCTTACGCCTTTTTCTATCTTTGTGTATCTACTGAGGTCGTTACCTGTCCGTATGCAGGCCGTTTGCTGCCAGTAGAGATTCTTGATTATTCTTATATCTTTGCCGAAAATGTCGAGGTTGCCTATCATTTCCATCAATTCTTTGTGTCGTATTTTGTCGAATGCTTTTGCGTAATCAATGAAGCATAGGTACAAGTCTTTCTTCATTTGTAATGCCCTTTCAGAGAGCATCCTAATCATGAATATGGCGTTCCTTGTTCCAGTGTCTTTGACGAACCCGCACTGTTCCTGCCCTATCTCTGGCCTGATTCTGCTTCTCGCTCTATTCATCAGGATTCTGACAATCAGTTTTGTAATGTGACTCATTAAGCTGATAGTTCTGTGTAGTTCACACTCGTTTGCACCTGGTTTCTTCGGCAGTGCTATAAATATCGACTTGCATAGGTCGTCTGGTATTATTCCGCTGCTATAAATTTCGTTTATTATGTCGGTAATCTTTTCTATGCCATATTCTTCTAAGGCTGTCAGCAGCTCTATCACTATGCCATCTGGGCCAGGTGCTTTATTTCTGTTCATTTTGGCCATTGCAGCTTCCACTTCGGATTTTAGTATTTCCGGTCCATCCATCTCCTTGTGTATTCTCGGTTGTTCTCTCTTGTCGCCAAAGAGATCCTTTATGTATTCTTCCCATCGCTGGATTATTTCCTCTTTCTCTACTATGATTGCCCCTTCCTTGGATTTTATGCAGCCTGTTGAGGAACAGGTTTTTTGTCCTGTCAGTTCTCTTATCTCTTTATGCATTTCTGCTTTGTTGTTCCTGCTCAGTCTCTCTACTTCTGCACATTTGTTGTTGAGCCATTCCTCTTTGGCTTGTCTGCATTTGTTCCTTATCTCCCTGTGAAGTTTTTTGTACTCTGCTCCGTGTCTTGGCGTTATTTTTTGTCTCCTTTGCATCATGTGGAGGATCTCTTCGGTCATCCACTCATTTTTTCTTCTGCGTCTGATTTCCTTTGGGGCTATGTTGTTCGCTGAGGTCACCATTGCTTCTTTTAGTGACTCCCATTTTGAGTATCCTTTTCCAATTTGTTCTTCATATTTCTATTTTACGCTGTTATTATATTCTTTCTGCAGGGTGAGATCATCCTCTAGTGTGTCGTATTGCAGTCTTGGTGTTATGCTGGGTTTCTTCAGTCTTCGGAGTTTCACTTTTAGTTTGCAGATGACTGGGACGTGGTCACTTCCGCAGTCAGC
Source organism: Ascarosepion bandense (assembly GCA_037127315.1). Lineage (NCBI taxonomy): Eukaryota > Metazoa > Mollusca > Cephalopoda > Sepiida > Sepiidae > Ascarosepion > Ascarosepion bandense. Next base: position 1,014,388 of record JBBBDQ010001163.1, read on the forward strand.
ACCTGGGCACGTTTTGCATTGGACTACTGCGTTCCTGAATTTCTATTTTTTAATTTATAAAGAGTCTAAAACATGACAAATATTACACGAAGATAAAAATCAAAATTAAGAAAATTTAAAATTAAATAATAGAAAAAATTATACTTATATATCCAAAAGTTTAACAGATCTTTGTCCTAAGAGACGAAGGTCTAGTTCAAATCCTGCCATAGAGCGCATGTCATTTCTTTAATAAGATTTCTCGAACATTCAGGCCCGTAGACACAAACAACCTACCAATACTGAACAAAATATATAATGAGCATCGTAGCAATGTTTCATCTATTTGCACTTTACCATCTCTGGTCACCTCCATTAAATTTTGAACGCATGGTTTCAACAACGCCCAATAACTACTACAAAAGTTAATCTTAAAATAATTATACCAGAGCCTGTACAAAAATAACAGCGATCACACTTACATTAAGCGATCTTTTAGCACTTGATCCCTGAATATGATCTCGGAAAAGATCGAAAGTACTTGTGATTAGAAAAAACTACGGAGCCCTCCTTAATGACTTTCATCTCAACATCAAGAAATTGATTAGAGAATAATAAAGGATTATTATAAAAATAAATAGACATAATATGTTCAAAATATTCAACGAAACATGTTTAATGAAGATATACTGCATATATATATATATATATATATATATATATAGTGTATCGAGGCAGCAAATAATTTTCTAAACATATACTGTTATATATAAGAGACAATGAATGTCTATTATGTTTAATCATGAGCCGTTTTAAACGTCGTATTTTGGCTTTAATTTCAGTTGAAAATATAAATGTTGGAGAATTTTTGTCTTTATTTTCAACTGAAATTACAGCCAAAATAAGACGTTTAGAATTCATTGTCTCTTATATTTAACAGTATATATTTAGAATATATATATATATATATATATATATATGTGTGTGTGTGTGTGTGTGTGTGTGTGTGTGTGTGTGTGTGTGTTACCGTGTTAATAACCTCTCTGAAGATGGTTCATGTGAGCTGAAAGCTAAGAACCAAATTAATAAAAAATTATCTAAATGTTGGAGAATTTTGTCTTTATTTTCAACTGAAATTAAAGCCAAAATACGACGTTTAGAACGGCTCATGATTAAACATAATAGACATTCATTGTCTCTTATATTTAACAGTATATGTTTTGAAAAAAATATATTATATATAAGATTGTCATGCGTATATTATTGGGATTTGATTTGTGTGGCCGTCGTTACTTGCGTTCGCCTTCAGCCGTGCGTTGAACGATGATGGTCTTGCTGAGGTTGTCATACCGTGTGTTGTGGCCAAACCATAACATCTTCCGACGCTTAATAGTGCCGAGATGAGATTCCTTCCCAAAGATACGACCAGCAATTTGTAGATGTCGAACTTTGTATGGAAGTTTATGTTGTTTTCCATATTCTTTGAAGTCTGATCATCGCTGCTGTGAATGCATCTTAGATAATTTAATATCAGTCACTGCCATACGTGAAACACGTTTGGGCGATCATGTCTCGAAAGAGACATGACTGACTGGGCAGAAGATTATCCCGCAGTAGGTTGCCATTGCAGTCTGCGGTAGACTGGTTGCTGACCAGGGCTATAGAACCCAATCTCTCCTGCTATTTAACCCATAACTGGAGGGAAGAGACGGATTAATACCTTTCCCAAGGGTATTTGTGCGTAAGTGAATGCAATGGATTCAACTGGAATTCGAACTCGGCTCCCCGGTTTCTCGTTCCGAGCTGATATCCACTGTACCACAACGCACAGGGATGTGCGTTGTGGTACAGTGGATACATAATAAATTTCAAAGGTTGCTAAGGACATTACATTAGACAAACCGGCCAGACACTCCGACAAAGAATGACAGTTCATTGCCAGCAAATTAGGGACTCACACAATAGAAAAATACCCCTTAACCAACATATCGAGGAATACGGGGGGAAAAATCTGCCAAGTTTTAATATCCTCCCTTTCTACCAACGAGAGTAAAAACAAAAAGACTTTGCACAAAAGCGCATTAATATTTTATCAACAAGTTTAAACCAAAACTCAGTTCATTTCGTAAACAAGAGGCACGTCCCTCAAAACAGATTCTATCATATTTCCCACACAAAAAACGAGAAATAAAACATCTTTCACCCCATGATTTTCTCATTTGTCAAAAATTTATCCTCAATTGTGCGTAATTGAATGCAACGAATTCAATTGGAATCCCTTGCATTCACTTACGCACAAATACTAGTAGGAAAAGTATTAATCCGTCTCTTCTCTCAAGCTATGGGTCAAACAACAGGGCAGGATGGGTTCTATAGCCTCGATTGGAAACCAGTCTACCGCAGAAAGTAATGGTAACCTACTGCAGGAAAATCTTCGGCTCAGTCAGTCATGTCTCAAAAGAGACATGATCGCCCAAGAGTGTATCACGTATGGCACTTACTTGACTGATCGTCAACACGTGAGAATATAAATATTTATAAACATTTTGAAACGCTAAAATTGAAAACCGCGTAAGTAAAATATTTTTTTCTGAAAACCAATATGTAAATAAAATATTTTAACAATACTCTGTAAAAACACATGTATTATAACGTTACACGAAATATATATAAACACATAATTTTACACACACACACACACACACACACACACACACACACATATATATATATATATATGAATATTAATATTGTTATAATAATAGCATACTGCAACTCAAAATATATCAAGTTTCGGTGTTCAATGCACCACCATCAGGCAGTGAAATTTGGTTCAGATTCACTGCCTGATAAGGGCATATTCAGCACCGAAACTTGATAGCTTTTGAGTTATAGAATGTTATTATGCTATTATTCTAACAACAATAATAACTATATATCCATAAATGCTCTACTTTTGTATTGAGCACTTTTTTTATAAAACGTAAATATTAAATTCTGGAATATATATCTATTATATTAAACCACTGATACCAAAACAAATCATAAAAATAAAAAAATAAGCACTTTATCACGACAAAACAGAAAAATATAACAAACACCAAAGAAAATTAAAAAAAAAACACATAGAAAGCCCACAAACACAAATACACAAAAGAACACAAACATCCAAACATAACCTAAAATAAGAAACGTTTAAGGGATTGAACACAAGAACACGGTACGAAAAAAGTATATGCCAATAAAAGAGGTCAACCCAAATGACAAGAACAAACCAAATAAAAAAACAAATAAGCGGACATCGACTCAAAATAAAACAGTTAAACGAAGATCTAAGCGCGTACATTAAAAGCAATAAAAAACATTAAAATAATCAAAACACCGGCACAATAAAGTACGAATAATAAAAAAGAAAGCAACCTCGTGCAAACAAGACCAATACCTCATATCAAATCCTACTGAGCTCTTTATAAATAAATAAATAAAAATCGGGACTCAACAACGTGAAAATAATGCTCCGATTACTGAAGGCATCATATCGGTGTCATCACGAAATATCAAAGTCGGCATAAACCTGCTCAGTTGAAGTGACAAATTCTTTGCATTAAAATTATATGTATGTATATATACACACATAAAATTTAAAATGTATATAACAACTATAATTTGTCGGACTGTCTGGCAAATATATATATACACTTATTTATAAATGGAACTTTGTGTGTGTATGTGTGTGTGTGTCTGTATGTGTGTGTCCGTTACCTATAGACTCCGAAACGGCTGTACCGATTTTCTTGAAAATTTACCCAGTTGTACTATAAGCGTATGCGAGTGTTCTTAGCTCGGGTTTGTGTCGAGGTACTCCCAATAAATATCGATAATCGAAAAAGTCGGGTTATAGAAGGAGTGGTCCGATTTTAATCGAATTTAATACACTCATAGACAAAGACATAAGAAACGATATTCAGAAGTTTCAAGGTTGCAGTTCTTACAATAGTGCAGAAAATCGATTATATATATATATATATATATATATATATATATATATATATAAGGCAAGCTGTTTGTGTGTGTGTCTGTTTATCTGTATGTCATTTATACAAATCCACAATTTTTATCCGATTCTCAACAAACTTCACACAAATATTCTTTAGGCTGAGTCTGAGCTCCAGGATCATGGATTAGTTTTAAAGCTTTCTTTACAACCGAGCAACGCCAGGTTATACTATTAGTATATATATATATATATATATATATACATAAACCATCCGTAGATGACCCTGTTTCGCTGTATCACAGTTCTTCAAGCATATATATAAAATCATATAATTATGAAGTAAAAGTACATTACGACATAGAACGTCGGATGTAAATAAGTTGAATGTAAATCCTTTTAACAACCAACATCCAACATTGTCGGATGACGATATTCTATCTCGAAATATAGACATTTCCGTGTCGCAATGTACTTTTAATTCATAATTATATGATTATCTTATGCTCTAAAATATATATTGTATTGAGCACTGTTTATAAAAAAATAAATGCCAGGGAACTCGAAATCGTAAAACCGTGTGTTCTCTTCTTATATATATATATATATATATATATATATATATATATATTAGTCAAATCAGCCAGATACACCGACAAATTATATTATTACATTCATTAGAAATTATAAATGTCCTGTTTATTATTACTATTATTATTCTTTTCAACTTTTTCACAGTTAACGATATTTTCTTCATTTGTATTGTTTTGGTCCAACTAAACTGAAGATCGATTGTCTTATTCTTTTCTTTCTGCTCTTGCTTACGTAAAGGTAGAGTTATTAATTATGCAGTTTGTATCTAGTTACTTTTTCATGAATTTATACTGTGAAAATGGTTGGATGTATTATTTGATTGTATGTTAATAACTTCATAACCTCCGAGAATTTTAGGTACAAAAGCCTATTTGTATTTTCACATTTTCTTTTTGCTAACTTTTTTTGAAAATTAACACTTTTCGATATTTACGTTTGTTTAGTTATGCACGACTATTTTAAAATTTATATTGTTACGAGGATGCACTTATATATAAAAATAATATTAATAATGTCTAAAAGTTGTAGTAAGGGATTCTGTTGAGGTCTATGTTTTAATTCATGAAGTAGTGGTAAAAATAGAGAACTTAAGAATAAAACGTTTTGGAAGATGCCCGAATGTTCCAGTAAAATCGAGGGAATTTAAAAGGTTCTAGAAATATGCAAATTAGGTGTTAGCCCCTATAAAAAATAGGTTTTGGTAAGAGAGTATTCAGTTGTTAAAAAGATTTGCCTCTGCTACTATGACACTGTCAGCTTTCTGCCTTCCGGTGGGGAGCGCTCTCTGCTCGAAAGCATAGAGCACTAACCCAGTCGTGGTTCCGCTGAGGAGTAGAATCATGACTGTGGAAAGACAGACAAATGTTTTTGGCCTGGCTATATGGCCGGGAAGACCCACATTAAAAAGACATTGTTTCCCATCTCGTCTTTAGTGGGAAGGTGGGTAAATACCGTTGTTAAACGGATTTGCTGACATTATCGACTCCGGTTTTGATTCAAGGATTTATATCCAGCCAAAAGAATCTCATAGAAATGCTGACGAACTAAAACCTGACAGAGAACCTCATGGAATTATGTGGGTAAATACATATTTTTAATTTTTTTCATTGACCAAACTAATAATTATTCTTTATATAATCATTTAAGGATTTCCAAAAAGTATGGCACTTAACTCCTTCGCCAATTTAATTGGGTAAAGATATTTAGCCTTAACTTCCCCTTCTCTCCTCCTAACATTCGCCAGTAGTAAACTCTATGTTTCTTGATTTGAATGCAACAAAAACTGTATATTTGTAATTATTTTTATTTAATGTTTTTGTAAATTAAATTATTTGTCTGTGAACTAACTCTGAGTTTTGGTTAATCATTTTTTTTTTCTTTTGTTATACATGACTAGTAACAAAATCTCTTAGTGTTTTTGTTTATCTAACGTTTTATATATGAAAATATAACTTCCATTTTTTAGTGGGGAGCAATAAGTACATAAAGTTTATGTATGCACATTATATGTATTATAAAAAAGTGTAGGGACTTCGGCGATGCTTAGTAAATTGGCCTTGGGCTAAACACATCCAAAGTCCCCACAATTTAAATTTTAGAAGGTTGAAGGTTGAAATATAAAAGGATAAAATATTTCGTGTGGACATTAAAGCAAAGATTTACCTACAGAATGACAAAAGTGTAATAAAGAAAATATAAGTGAAACTTTGTTGACTGAAGACTATAATATATTTGCGAAAAGATAAATGTTCATTGAGAAAATGCATGCAGTTTTGTAGTTAAATGTTTTGTAGAGGAATGTAGGTATTTAAAATGTCAGCAGAAATTTAGAGTCCATGGTTATGTAGTAGCGAAATGTAAATGCTTTGTTCCTTCCTCTTTTTTGGAGGTCGCGACAGGTTGAAAGAAAGAGAAGGCAAAACAAATAAAGGAGTGGTACTTAACACGTGTCCATTTTGTCATTGTGTTGTTCTCTTTAGCGGCGTGGTGTGAAAATGAAGAAAAGGACGTTGGAAGAAGAGGGCGAATGAAACTGTGACGTCCGGGTCGGCTTCTTGAATTTTCTTTCGTTACATTGCTACCAGGTCGTCATCTAACCGCCCCCGATTCGACTGCCTTTGACAGGTCAGCGTCGTGGTTTTTATAGTCAAGCTTCTCATGATGCCGGCTTCAGCGAATCTTTTTACAGCTAGGCGTGAAAATACGGCATTTATAAATTTGCTGTTTTTAATCTGTTTAGCATTCAGACTTAGCCTTTTCACACTGACTTGTAAATCTTTCTTAGCTAGGTTTTTCCAAAGTCGTTTGAATCCCCTTTTGCGGGTCTGCAATTTTACTTTTTTTTTTTTCCAAATGCTGCAGTCGTTTGAATCCGATTTTGCGGGTGTTCAATTTATTTTGTGTCTTTTAGTTGATTGATGGATTATATAGGATTTGTATCCTATAAAAGTTATAATAGTTGAGATGACAGTGAGGACAAGATCCTGCTGTCCAGAAAATGCTTTCCAGACATGTGCCTCAAATAATCTCTGAAAATGGGCGGAAGCGAACAAATGGCGCCTCATGATCAGTTGTGTGTGTGTGTGTGTGTGTGTGTGTGAGAGAGAGAGAGAGAGAGAGAGAGAGAGCATTTCTTACGATTGGCTGTGTGAACAACGTTTAGACTTTCGGTTCACCAGGACGTGTGATTTCCTTGTAGCACGACCTGTGAGGGTTTACGAACAGCTCCATTTACCCAATATCATCCACGATATACTCATCACAAGATGATTGTCTCCTCAGACCAATAACATCAAGAGGTCATCTTTGAAAAAATTGGCTCTGGTCAGATTCGAACCAGATTCTCATGATCAGAAATCGGGCAGATCCTGAATTTTCGTAATTTGCGATGAACGGGCGTTCTCTCAGAGAGACACCGTGCTTTGAGCCCTTATTTGAACTTAATGCTCAACCAAATCTAAAAATAAAACACGTACATACGATGCATCACTAATTGGTCGGTTGCCTGAAGCAGCAATAGCAAGTACCTCGCTTTTGCTGCTATCGTCTGCCTTCACAATTCAGATTAAGCTAACAATGAAATTACTTCCGTTAAGAAAGTACCCAGGCTTCATCTTCCAGTCTCTATAAAGTTCAGAAGAATCCCAGAGGCTTGTGGGTGATTAACTATGTTTTACCTCTTTCACACAGACAAAACATCGAAAGTCTTATACTTCTCCATCATTATTTCTGTGGAAAAGGTTTGGACGAATTACAACCTTTAGTTCGACTAGTTTTAAACTTCAGGGCTAAGAATCAGTACCTCATGGAACCGACTTCTAAAAGGATACTTCCAAGATCACCCCACTTTTAACCCTGTTTAGTTTTAGGGTTTACTTTTTCTTTAACCAATACAGAGAAACTTTTTTACCTTCCATCAGTATGGATCCCTCCAGTCTCCCAGAAAGCAACACACTGCACCTGCAATCCCCTCATAACCGGCCTCATGGGGAACGACTACGTCGAAAAAACAGCGACATCTACTGCTAAGAAAAATGGATCACAGTGTCGGGCCAGAAGGATTGTCTCGTCAGAATCAATCTTGTACATTTATAAATCTATCTTTCGTCCGTGCATTGAATACTGTTGCTGATATATCTGGTCTGGTACTCTTGATATTCATGTCGGGGTTCTCGACAAAATCCAAAGGAGGATATGCAAGGTAATCAACCCGATATAACAACTGACTTCAATCACTTTCTCACCGACAATGAGGCTGTACATTTTCCTAGCAAGATTTCTAGATTATTCAGGTCAGTATATGTAAATAAATATTTTTCTTTTTAATCATATCACCCCAAGCAAGGCGATAACGCCACTGATGCGCAGGTGGCTACGTAAGGGTAAAAAGAATTGAAAAGAGAAAGTATATACTGTTTAATTTTTAAAAAAAACAACAGAAAATTTACTTTTTTAAATAAATAAATTTAAAATATACTGATATGTGTAAAATTTCAGATACAGTATATCATTAAAAGACAATTATGAATAGACATTGCTGCTAATCTGATCAATTCTAATGACCGTTTTAAATTTTTTAAAATTACAAAAACAATTTGATTTGAGTGAGTGATTTGTTCGTATACTTGCGTATCGACAATTTATACGTCATTTAATGCCGAGATTTAATTTTCTTGGACGAAATAAAAAATATGATATATGTTATTCCGTTTTCACAGTTGAATACATAGTAGATGATACTCAGCATTTGTGTATATAAAGTGTGAAAAAAATTACTACAGGCAGTAAGATGTGTGGGTTTTATGTTGTAGTTTTGTTGAAGTTATATTGTAGAATACCGTAGGATTTAAGAAAAACTAGGATTGGAGGACGGAAAGTGTGACACTGAGATCCGAAGACGAATTGGAATGGCCATGGATGCATTCCAGAAGCTGAGTAGAGTATTAAGAGACAGAAAAATTTCGCTAGAAACAAAGAAGAGAGTACTGGACTGCTATGTGATGTCTGTTCTTCAATGTGGCAGTGAATGCTGGACAATATCATCAAAGATGAAGGGAAAACTCGAAGCAGCTGAAATGTGGTTCTATAGAAACATACTTGATATAAAGTGGGGGATCAGTTCAATATTACGACCGCTATACAAATTGACCCCTCTCTTTGTGGTCACAGCAGTTTCTATACATTTATATTCCTGAGATCCAAAATCACAAGGATGCATTCCAGAAGCTGAGTAAAGTATTAAGAAACAGGACAGTTTCGCTAGAGACAAAGAAGAGAGTACTGGATTGCTATGTGATGTCTGTTCTTCAATATGGCAGTGAATGCTGGACAATATCATCAAAGATGAAGTAAAAACTTGAAGTAACTGAAATGTGGATCTAAAAAAAAGATGCTGCAGATATGGATATTGTTTTTATATAAGTTTTGTGTCTAGTAATACTTTTTTCTTTTCGAGTATCAAGATTCATTGGGATTTGTTTTTAAGGGCAGGGTCCCCAAGTCTTACCCTGTTATTTAACCCATAACTGGAGGGAAGGGACAGGTTTTCCCAAGGGTACCAGTGCATAAGTGAATACAGGGTATTCAACTGTAATTCTAACTTGGCTCACCGATTTCTCTTTCCGAGCCTATATCCACTGCACCACGACGCACATCCGTCACTAAACGCTTACAGCATCTGGTATTCCCAAGCGGTCACCCATGTAAGCATTGACCAGGCTCAACGTTGCTTAACTTCGATGATCGAGCGAGAACCGGTGTATTCAGCCTGATATGGCCGCAAGCCGAAATTGTTTAGAGGCCGAGGTTGAAGACAATGGCGATGTTATTGAATGGATTTACTCTTTATTATTTCATGATATTTTTGTGCAATTTTGGTAAAATGAAATGTCAGTGTTATTTTCAATTCGACGTCTTTTAGACGACAATTTATACCTCGCATCCTGTATAAATACTTATTACAGAACAGAATCCTTGAATTTGACTTGATAAAGTTGCAATGAAACGTCGAAACAAACGTTTCCTTTTGTTTTTATTAATATATCTTAATTTGTTTTCAGCATTATCCGTATTTCTCTACATAAGCTCAATCAACGTGAAGGTAATTTTTGTAAGTAATGATACCAGAACTTTATACCAACCCAGAAAAACAAAAACTTTAGATATTTCAAAAGCAGAAAGTGTCAAAACAATGAAGGTCTGAACTGTTGGAACTGAAGAATGTAGCTCACCAGAATACTCTGCATGAAAATAGCTTGCTGCTTTTTCTTCCATGGGAAAGAGGTGGTATGGTGGAAAATAATTAATTCATTACCAAGTCCACGAGGACTTGAAAGGGGTGAATAGAGAGCTCCAGGCCAGTTATTGAAATATTATTATCAGTTGATTTTCTGTTCATATTTCACCTATACGTCCTTTATCGATTACGGGGACTCGTGTTTGATATGCCGTACTTCTGATATTACCTTAGGAAATGTTTTTTTCTTACTTAAAGAAAATCTATTTAACCCTTAACATTGTAAATGTGATGTTTTTTTACAAAGCAAAA
>JBBBDQ010001163.1:1030000-1037500 GCA_037127315.1 Ascarosepion bandense
AATATTCAGCACGTGAATGAATGGCAGAGGTATGAACGCTAAAGACAGATTCTGGCGAGAAAATTCGTTCGATACGGTACAGTGAACTAACTTGCCTAGCCGCAAACCTAGCAAATGGTTCAGTAGAATCTTTGCACTTCTATCAGTCAGTTAAGTTCCATACGTGATACACACTTGGGCGATCATGTCTCGAAAGAGACATGACTGACTGGACAGAAAGTTTTCCCGCAGTAGGTTGCAATTATTTTCTGTGGTAGACTGGTTGCCAGCCAAGGCTATAGAACCCAATCTGTTCTATTATTTAAGGCATAACTGGGGGGAAGAGATGGATTAATACCTTTCCCAAGGGTATTTGTGCGTAAGTGAATGCACTTCATTCAGCTGGAATTCCAACTCAGCTCCTCGATTTTTGGTTCTGAGTCGATATCCACTGCACCACAAGGTGTTTCTCTTCATTAAGTTAGCACCAGCTTGCTAACGGAAAGCAGAAAGTCTCCCCAAAAGGATTAAAGATAGTAAATTCTTTTTTGAAGGTGTATAAAATTAACAAGCGATTTAACAATTTAAAATTTATAAACGTTAGCTACAGGCATGAGCGTAGGTTCTCTGCACAACTATTTGTTAATGCATAACGTTTCTTGTGCAAAGCATACCTCCCTCTCCAAATCAGACGACAAACAATGTCCTCTAGCTTGAGGTTGATGATGATTAGTATTGAGAAGACTAATGTGGATAGCAGCGATAGAGTTCGCTCTTTTTAGTTGTCAGGAACTTACTGGAGCGATACCTAGAACCAACTATTTTTTCTGCGACTTTAACGATGAGTTCTGTGTTGGGTTTGATGCCTAATAGTCGCTCAAGGCAGAGTAATTACTCGAGGGGATTCATCGCGACTGGTGGTAGTTGAGGGTCTGATCGGCGATGATGGAATGCACCAAGTTTGAAATCTAAAACAGAAAAAATAAATTTGTAAATATCAGTTAAAAAGTACTTTCATTGATTTTTAATTGTTTCACCCCCAGCAAGACAGTACTGCCACTAGTGCGCAGAGGACTACATAAGAGCAGAGTGAAGGGTTACATAAGAGAAAAGCGAATAGAAAGATGAATTGTTTAGAGGGAGTGTCAGTGAAAGGGCAAGTCAAGGATGGGAAGATAGTTGCGAGAGTTGAATGAAAAGGGAAAAAGGCAAGATACAGGAGGTGTTCGGGAAAGAATAAGAATGGGAGTCAGTGAGATAACAGATGGCAATTGACATTGTTTTTAAACTTTTGAAGATTGCATCTATCTGTGAAACAAGTATACAGAAGGGATTCCACAGGCAGGAAGTACGAGAAAAGAAGCTAATGGAGTAGAAATGGTGTTTGCATTTGTTTGTTTTAACTGTAAAGGGGTGGTACCTTGTTGCCAGTCTGGTTGCTAGACTAAATTCTTTTAGAAGTGGTACTGGTGAGCTAAGCTCGTCGGAGCAGAAGCCATGAAAATATTTGTAGAAGAGACAGAGGGAAGCCACATCCCGTCGGTAAGAAAGTGACAGGAGTTGAGCTGCCAGGTCGGGATCGATTCTCTTCTGGATCCTGTCGAGGACCCCGAGATTAATACGTGCTGCGCCCGACCAGATAAGACAACAGTATTCAATGCATGGGTTGATTAGTGATGGTCTCAGGCGAGAAAAACTTCCTGTTCGCTTACTTCATAAGTATGGTTCGTAAATTTTAATGCTTCCAAAACGAAGTTGCTTATCTTCATCCACCATAAAGAAACCTCCCTACTTTCTTAGTCTCCCAGAAAGCAATACAATGCGCCTCCTCGGTCTCACTCTCTTAGCCGACCTCAAGTAGAACGACTACATCGAATACATAGTTAGTTCTACTACGAAAAAGCTCGTGTTACTGTGACGGGTTAGGAAGCTTTGCTCTTCAGAATCGATCTTGCACATTTATAAATCTACTATTCGCCGTTGTATTGAATATTGTTGCCATAACTGGTCGGGTGCTCCCCCTGTTGGTACCGGGACTCTCGACAAAATCCCAAAGATCTTCAACGTAAGCGATTCTTAATAGGGCAGCTCGACTTCAATCTCTTTCTCACCGACGGGATGTGGCTTCTCTTTGTCTTTTCTACAAATATTTTCACAGCTTCTGCTCTTAGAAGCTTCATTCCCTGGTGCCCTGACCACATGAATTTACTCGTGCTAAAATACTGGAAACTGGGCACCATACCTTTGCCGTCAAAATAGGTAAATATAACCACAACTTCTACTCAACCATTTTCTTCTCGTGCACTTTCCACTTGCGAAACTCCTAACAGTCTACTTGTCTCCCTGATAAATTCAATCTCCAAAATTTAAGTGCAACGTCAATTAACATCTTCTATCTCCTTGATTCCCATCTTTTATACTTTCTCCGACATACTCTGTACTTTTTTCTCTTAACATGCGCCTCAGTGGTAAAACTGCTTTGCTTGGGGTGAGACGATTATAAAAAATGTCCTTATATATTTTTTTAATTGTTTATGCAAGTCTCCAAATAAGTGAGAAAACGAAAATCTCTTCAGAAAAATTTATTTGGTCAATGCGGGTGAAATTTAATCATATTTTTAATGTTATTGGTTTGAATTGATATTAATTTTATCTTAGATTCCATCGATTTCTTGAATCTAGGAGACTGTTTTTTTATTAATATCTCTTCTGGAAAATAAATTAATAAATAACTTTTTTTATTTGTAGAGCAGCGGACACCCCTCTAGCTCTCTCAAAAATGGAATGGTCTGTGGACCGAAATAGCTATATTAATAAAGATTAATTGCAGTCAGGAATTTGTACTGCCATTGACAGTCTGAGGGTACCGTCGCGTTCGTTAGTCGTTCACTTTGTCGAACTTTCTGTCTTTGGGGCGGAGAGAAACCAAGACGATGCTCCGCCGACAAGCAGAGTCTCGTCCGGGGGAAAAAAAAAAATTGTCCGAGGTTACGGGTTCAGTTTTACATACGTTAATTGAACTTTTGATGCAGTTACCTCGGGCTTCTTCCCACGTGGAGAGGCCGTAAATAATTCGGAGTATCATTGACGATTATTTTGGGGCTCTATCAACTTAACCTCTCCCTCTTTCCAATTATCGTTGTTCTGTCTTATTTGTATTTGTCTTTTTTGTACTTAATATCCATTAGCACGGATATTGTGCTGTAGATACTTCAGGATACATCTTCTGGTATAGTACTACCACCTTGGCGATACGACATTTTTACATTTAGCTGCAACATTAACATGACCAGGGAGCCACTCGAATTAGGGTTTACAGATTTAGAGGCACAGATTTTGCGGATAATTAGACCTGAATAGGGATGTATTTACAGGGAGTAAATGCGAGAAAAACACTGAGTGTAAGGAGAATTGAGGAAAGAACAAACAAAGAGCGGAATTTAAGAAGACAGAGGACAGCGATTGACATTGCATTTAAATTTTAGAAAGTTGTAGTTATCTGGAAAGTAAGGAAACGAAAGGGAGTTCCACACATGGGAAGTACGTGAAAATAAACTTTTACAGTGGGAAATACTGTTTACATTTAGATATTTCAATAGTAAACGGGTGGGACCTAAATGGCAATCTAGTAGCATGATTAAATTAATGAAGTAAGAGCAGCTAGGAAAAATAAAATTTTTCAGATCAGTTGCAAATATTTGTAGAAAAGACAGAAGAAAGCCATGTTACGTCTATGAGAAAGAGATTTAAATCGAGATGTCTAGTTAACCCTCTAGGGCCATTCGTATCATATTTGATACAGTATTTCCCTATAAGGAAACATTTGGTATTTCCCTGTAAGGAAACATTTGGTATTCATTGACTGAGCAGTCAGTACTGCTTTCATTTGAAATTTATAAAATATTTCTCTTAAAAAATTTTTCAGGAAAATATTTCTTTCAAGGCTTGTTTTCATTTTATTATATTATTAAGTAGTAATTAGTGGGGGATCAGTTTATTACTTCATGACAATAAAAAACCGATCACCCACTTTATGCCCAGTGGAAGCCTTAACCCTCTAGGGCCATTCGTATCATATTTGATACAGTATTTCCCTATAAGGAAACATTTGGTATTTCCCTGTAAGGAAACATTTGGTATTCATTGACTGAGCAGTCAGTACTGCTTTCATTTGAAATTTATAAAATATTTCTCTTAAAAAATTTTTCAGGAAAATATTTCTTTCAAGGCTTGTTTTCATACTGTATCAAATATGATACGAATGGCCCTAGAGGGTTAAGGCTTCCACTGGGCATAAAGTGGGTGATCGGTTTTCTATTGTCATGAAGTAATAAACTGATCCCCCACTAATTACTACTTATTAATATAATATGATACGAATGGCCCTAGAGGGTTAAGGCTTATACAGGGCATAAAGTGGGTGATCGGTTTTATATTGTCATGAAGTAATAAACTGATCCCCCACTTATTACTACTTATTAATATAATATGATACGAATGGCCCTAGAGGGTTAAGGCTTATACTGGGCATAAAGTGGGTGATCGGTTTTCTATTGTCATGAAGTAATAAACTGATCCCCCACTAATTACTACTTATTAATATAATATGATACGAATGGCCCTAGAGGGTTAAGATTGATTATATTACAGGACCTTCAGTTAATTTTGTTAAGAACCCCGAGATGAATAGCAAGAACACTAGACCAAATATGGTAGGAGAGTTCGATGCACAAACGAATAGTAGACTTTTAAATGTACACGATGTATTTTGACGAGAAAAATATTTCGGAACATTCTGGATTCGATAAAGTAACTCCATATCAAATCAGGAGAAAACGTGTGGGAAGATGAGTGAAGGCATAACGTCGCCATTAATGATTATCAGTCCAATCACCCTGATTGACACCAAATCACACTGAAATGTTTGCATTGGTGCCGCCGGTGAGAATGCCAAGCAGTACAGCACGACTTTTTCAAATTTTTGCAAGAGAGAATTGGCAGATATGAATTCTGCTGCGATGGATATCGACTCAGAACGACAAATCGGGGACCCAATTTCGAATCCCAGTTGAATTCTTTGCATTCACTTACGCACAAAAACCGTTGGGAAAGGTATTAATCCGCCTCTTCCCTTTAGCTATGGGTTAAATAATAGGATAGATCGTATTCTATGGCTTCCGCTGACAACCAGTCTACCGCAAAAAAATGTGGCCTCTGTTCTACAAATACTTTCATGGCTTCTGCTCGGATGAGCTTAAGTCACTGATGCCTCCTCAACAGGTGTTTACTCGTGCAACCAGACTGGCAACTGGGTCCCACCCATTCACAGTCAGGTTAGCCAAATGCAGACGACAATTCTACTCCTGCAGCTTCCTCTCTCGCACTTCCCGCCTGTGGAACTCACTCCCGTATTCTTGCTTTCCTGACGGCTACAACCTCCAGAAATTTAAATGCAAAGTCAATACTCATCTACTAACCACTGGCCTCTAGCTCTCTCCCCTCCCCTGTATAACCTTCCCTTTCTCCCCACCTATGTATCTGTCATCGCACCTGCTTTCTCAAGCTTTCTATTGTTCCTTTTTAACTAGTTCGTACTCCTCACTCTTTTCTAATTAATATTTTTGCATCTATGTAACCCCCTGCACATCAGTGGCGTTTCCGCCTTGCTCGAGGTGAAATGATAAAAAAAAAAAAAAAGCAATGGCAACTTACTGCGGGAAAATCTTAGTCAGTCATGTCTCTTTCGAGACATAATCGCCCTAAGCGTGTATCACGGATGGCACTTAACCGACTGAATATAATAGTTGGAAGGATAATCAAACTTTCTACTGGGCATAAAGTGGGGAATTGGTATTCTATTGTCATTAAGAAGTAAACTGATCCCCCATTAATTACTGCTTATTAATATAATAATATAATCCACTTATTCTTCCTAGAGCTATGGGTTGAATAGCAGGACAGATTAGGTTCTATAGATTTTGTTGGCAACCAGTCTACCGCAGAAAGCAATGGCAGCCTACTGCGGGATAATCTTCTGCCCAGTCAGTCATGTCTCTTAAGAGACATGATCGCCCAAGCGTGTATCACGTATGGCACTTAACTGACTGAATATAATAGTTGGAAGAATAATCAAATTTTCAACAGGGCATAAAGTGGGGGATCTGTTTTCTATTGTCATGAAGTGGTAAACTGATCCCCGTCTAATTACTACTCATTAATATAATAATATAATCCACCTCATCTTCCTAGAGCTATGGGTTGAATAGCAGGACAGATTAGGTTCTATAGATTTGGGTGGCAACCAGTTTACCGCAGAAAGCAATGGCAGCCTACTGCGGGATAACCTTCTGCCCAGTCAGTTATGTCTCTTTCGAGACATGATCGCCCAAAGCGTTTATTACGTAAAGCATTTAACTGACTGAATTGTGTCATGGGGCTCTCATTCTCACAGACTGTACCCAACTGACCCATATTGCGCAGTGGACAAAATCAAAAAACAATGCGCAAAATTAAAAACAGAAAACGACGACAATTTACTAATCGCACCCTGTATGTTCCTCCATGGAATCAAGTTCCTTGAAAGAGTAGATATTTGTTATATAAGTGATTTTCATTATTAGGCAGCATACTTCTCTGTTTCTACCACTGAACGATGTGCGTTGTCAAAGAACTAGATTGTTTTAAAATAATTTTTGTTCAGCATTTGACAACGGACTTACTGATTTGTTAACATTGTTGTCTATACTTTTGCGTTGTTGCATACGTATGTGTGGGTTATGGTACGTTTGCATGTATGTTTAATCTTTGAAATACTGTCTGCTTGATGCAGTCACAAAAGATGGTATCGTCTTACTGTGCCAAGATGCATTACTTTTATTGCAATATCTGCGCTAAACCAATGGGACGTTATTCTGAACGCTTGGTAATTTCCTGTTCGCTTTGGTGACCAGAGCCAAAAATGATCTCAAATAAATTTCACATTGGCTACTATGACAATAAAATCTCGTCTTTTTGCATTTCAAAACAACGATAATAAAATAAATCGAAAATAGAAAAAATTGACAAAAATTAAAAAAAAAACGTTAAAACGGAAAAATAAAATAAAATAAAAACAAAAAGTAAGGAAGGACAGAATGGAAATCAATAAATTTTTTTTTCCCGTTCAACAAAATGAATTTCGACTGTCATGGCGTGAGGAGTGGGGAAAGAACAAAGCAAAGTTATTGACTCCAACGAATTTTTTTTTTTTTTTAGATATTTCCAAGAAACGAACGATACATAAGTTGATCTATACATTCTTTCGCTTCCTGGTGCAGACAATGCTATAGGTCAGAAACGAAAACGTTGAATGTATTCCCAGAGTTAAAAGGTGACGGTTGTCTGACAACGTACAAGAAAGCAATGCTTAAAAAAAAATAAAAATTCTCAAAGTCAGGAAACAGAAAGCCGAGAAAATATCATTACTCACCGACTAGTGGCTTCTTATAATTCAAATAAATAATAGCCATCTACCCGCTTCTG
>JBBBDQ010001163.1:1042500-1072500 GCA_037127315.1 Ascarosepion bandense
CATCTTTGTAGCGATTCGTGCGACTTTTCGGCCGTTGTAAGCTCCGGCCTTCTTCAGGTGCTAGGAATTTTGAACCGAACCTATTATTACAGTCACTGGGGTATATCATCTTCATTCCATGTGTAGAGCATCTTTTGGTAGTCATGAATTATCTCCCTCTAAACCTGTAAGTTACTTGTTCACCACTGCTGTAGCTTGGTATTGAACTCACAACTCTTTGGGTCAAGTCACAGAAACTAACCAACGTCTATATCCACTGACCCATGTGTCTTTAAGGATTGTAATAAAGGGTTCGGTTTGAAATTTCTAGCTCCCGAAGAAGGCCGGAGGGTATAACAACCGAAACGTCGTACAAATGACAACAAAGATGTGGACAATGTTCCGAACAATGTAAATAGTGTAACATTTATTTCAGTTCAAAAAGTCGGGGTGTTGCGTGAAACAGGCAATAGGGGAAACTATCTACTCATCCTGAGAATAAATAAATAGTAAATGAAATTTCAGAGTTTAGGCGGAGATGTTAGGAGTATAGTATTAAAGTAGATTTTAGAAGGTAGTCGAAACCCAGTCCAAAACGGGTAACAAAAGATACGCTTTTACTCTTGTACAAAAGAGCGGAAAGAAGTGTGTTGTTGAGATCTTTCAAATATGAACGAACCTGGTTTAGGGGAATATTTGGCTAATATTTCGAAGTCAATATCTGGAATTTACGGTTTTTCAGTGCTATTAAATGCCAAGTCTTATTCTCGCAGTTATGCAATCGGTGTCAGTTTGAACAGTGGCCTTCACCAGAGCATGAACGCGACACGTAGAACATTTAATGAAGCCTGGACGTCACTAGTTGTAATGGTCTCCTGTTCTGCAGAACAAAGAACACCCACTACACAGAGAGAGCGAGATTACACCAATCCAACAGTTTTCTTAATATTCTTTCATTTCAAATCGAATTTATAAATATCTCAATTCGTCATTACATCATCCGGCAACACGCCTAATCCATTTCTATATCTTTGGTTGCGGAACCACATTCAGATTCTGGTCTGGTGCTTCTGCTTTTTACTTAGAGATTCTTGATCACATCCAAAGAAAAATCTGCAATGTAGTCGGTCCTGACCTGACATATCGGTTTCAGCCACTTTCTCACTGCCGTAACGTAACATACGTTACTCTCTGGCCAGTCAGTTAAGTGCCATACATGATACAAGCTTTGGACGATTATGTTTCAAAAGAGACATGACTGACTGGGCAGAAGATTTCTGCGGTAGACTGGTTGCCATCCAAGGCTATACAACCCAATCTGCCCTGTTATTTAACCTATAAATCGAGGGAAGAGACGCATTAACACATTTCTCGAAGGTATTTGTGCATAAGTGAATGCAAGGAATTCAACTGGAATTCGAACTCTGCTCCTCCGTTTTGTCGTTCCGAGTCGATATCCACTGCACCACAACGCACATATGGTCATATTTTTATTCTATTAATTTTTAATTAAATTATTCAAATGACTTGTTTTAGCAATAAAAACAAAATAATAAAAAGACATTAATATTTGAATAAATGAATAAGTACTAAATTTTTTCAAATAATACTTTTCACTACTCTTTGATTATTCTTTTCTTTTAATGTTATTTTTTTAAAAAGATATTTTTATTTCAACTTTTGAAAATGTTCATAACATTTGAATGAATGAATATTTAGTCAGTTAAGTGCCATATGTAATACACGCTTCTAGTGATCATGTCTCGAAAGAGACATAACTGACTGCGCAGAAGATTACCCCGCAGTAGGTTGCCATTGCTTTCTGTGGTAGACTGGTTGCCAACCAAGGCTATAAAACCCAATCTGTCCTGTTATTTAACCCATAACTGGAGGGAAGAGACGGATTAATACCTTTCCCAAAGGTATTTGTGCGTAAGTGAACGCGAGGAATTCAACTGGAATTCGAACTCGGCTTCTCGATTTGTCGTTCCGAGTCGATATTTACTGCACCTCAACGCACATAAATGCTATGACGGCACAAATACTATGAGAAAAGCAAAACGAGAAAATTATTTGGCAAAATATTCTTAAAAGAACTCAATCTAATGTGCTCCGCTGAATAAAGAAGAGGCTCATCCCTTGTTTCCTGTTTAGATGCTGTTTCTCGGTTTTTCTTTTCCAATCTTTTTCTACCTTTTTTTCTATTTTTCTCAATTGGAGTAGATAGACTAAACTATCGTTCGGTTCACACCCACCCACGTCTATTGAACAGGTGAAGAGGCTCATCCCTTGTTTCCTGTTTAGGATGCTAGTTTCGGTTTTCTCTTTTCCAATCTTTTCACTCTTTTCTTTATTTTTTTTTTCAATTGGAGTAGATTGACTAAATCCATCGCCCGGTTCACCCACGTCTATTGAACAGGTGAAGAGGCTCATCACTTGTTGTTTAGGATGCTGTTTCGGTTTTCTTCTTTTCCAATCTTTTTCACTTTTCTTTATTTTTTTTTTTCAATTGGGAGTAGATTGACTAAACTATCGCTCCGGTTCACACTCCACCACGTCTATTGAACAGGTGAAGAGGCTCATCCCTTGTTTCCTGTTTAGGATGCTGTTTCGGTTTTCTCTTTTTCCAATCTTTTCACTTTTCTTTATTTTTTTTTTCAATTGAGTAGATAGATCAAACTATCGCCCGGTTCACTCCACCCACGTCTATTGAACAGGTGAAGAGGCTCATCCCTTCCTGTTTAGGATGCTGTTTCGGTTTTCTCTTTCCCAATCTTTTCACTCTTTTCTTTATTTTTTTTTCAATTGGAGTAGATAGACTAAACTATCGCCCGGTTCACACTCCACCCACGTCTATTGAACAGGCAAGAGGCTCATCCCTTGTTTCCCTCGTTTAGGATGCTGTTTCGGTTTTCTTTCCAATCTTTTCAATTTTTCTTTATTTTTTCAATTGGAGTAGATTGACCGGACTTATCGCCCGGTTCACACTCCACTCATCACTATTGAACAGGTGAAGAGGCTCATCAATGAGCCTGTTTAGATGCTGTTTCGGTTTTCTCTTTTTCCAATCTTTTTCACCTTTATTTTTTTTTCAATTGAGGTAGATTGACTAAACTATCGCCCGGTTCAATCTAATTCCAATGTCTATTGAACAGGTGAAGAGGCTCATCCCTTGTTTCCTTTCGTTTAGAGATACTGTTTTCTCTTTTCCAATCTTTTTCACTTTTCTTTTATTTTTTTTTCAATTGGAGTAGATTGACTAAACTATCAAGTTCACACTCCACCCACGTCTATTGAACAGGTGAAGAGGCTCATCACTTGTTTCCTGTTTAGGATGTTGTTTCGGCTTTTCTTTTTCCACCTCACTCTTTTCTTTATTTTTTTTTTTCAATTGGCGACGACGAAATCATCGCCCCGTTCATTAATCCTCGTTTCGGTTTTCTTCTTCCACCTTTTCACTTTATTTTTTTTTTCAATTGGAGTAGATAGACCAAACTATCGCCCGGTTCACACTCCACCCATCACCTATTGAAATAGAGGTGAAGAGGCTCATCCCTTGTTTCCTGTTTAGGATGCTGTTTCGGTTTTCTCTTTCTTCCAATCTTTTCACTTTTTCTTTATTTTTTTTTCAATTGGAGTAGATTGACCAAACTATCGCCTGTCTAAGACTCAATTCACGTCTATTGAACAGGTGAAGAGGCTCATCCGTTCCTTGTTTAGGATGCTGTTTCGGCTTTCTTCAATCTTTTCGTTTTTATTTTTTTTTCAATTGAGTATCAAACTATCGCCTGGTTCACTCCACCCACGTCTATTGAACAGGTGAAGAGGCTCATCCCTTGTTTCCTGTTTAGATGCTGTTTCGGTTTTCTCTTCAACTTTTTTTCACTCTTTTCTTTATTTTTTTTTCAATTGGAGTAGATTGACTAAACTATCGCTCGGTTCACACTCCACCCACGTTCGCTGAACAGGTGAAGGCTCATCCCTTGTTCCCTGTTTAGGATGTGGTTTCCGGCTTTTCCAACCTTTTTTTATTTCAGGCAGCTCTCTGTGCATCAGTAGCGTTATCGCCTTGCTTGGGGTGATATGATTAAAAAAAAAATATTGAAACCGTCAATATAATGTTTTGACATAAAGATATTTGTAAGAAAACATATAAAATGGACAATAAATAATCAGCAAACTATATATCTATAAAGCATAGACTTATGCTAAAAGTATAAAATGATGTATAAAATTGATATGTTCCGGAAAGGGATATATATATATATATATATATATATATATATATATATATATATCATTCGAGGTAGTTAAGCGGTTTAGGCAAATGTAACCGGGCAGTACAATCTAGTACGCAGACGTAACGGACGATACTCGTCATATGCAGTTCTGAGACGTAGACCAATAGTCGTAGACCAGTAGACCTCTAGTGATAGAACTATGGACGTAGGCCTCTATGTGTCCTCGCCTTCGTCTTTATTTATGGCTGACATTAGCCAATTACATTACTATGAGGGGGAACCAAGTTGAATGCATTGTCACTACATGTTCATTACATAAAAAATGTAATGAATTATTTACATTGTTCGGACTATTGACCTCATATTTATTGTCATATTCATAACGTATTGGCCACTAAACGCTTCGACCGTCTTCAGCTGATTAGAATTTTGAGCAGAACCATTTATTTCGATCACTGAATTAGATTGTTCCCGTTCCATAAGTCATGTCACTTCAAGATTTTTTAGTTATCGCCATTTAATTCGAATCTCCAAGTTTTTAGTTCAACACTGCTGTCGCCATACATCGAACTCACAACTATTTGAGTCAAATCACTGGATCTAACCAAATCTTTTATCCACTAGGGTATGCGTCCTTGAAGAAAATACTTAGTGACAATAGTGGCAACAAAATACTTAGAGACTTGAGTTAAAACGTCGTGAATATAACAATAAAAACGAAGACAAGCGTCCTAGCAATGTAAATCATGTCAGTCAGTTAGGTGCCATACAATCTTGGGCGATCATGTCTCGCAAGAGACAGGACTGACTGGGTAGAAGATTATCCCCCTGTAGGTTGCCATTACTTTCTGCTGTATTCCGGTTGCCAGTCAAGGCTATACAACCCAATCTTTCCTGTTATTTAACCCATAACTGGAGGGAAGAGACGTATTAATACCTTTCACAAGGGTAAGTGAATGTAACGAACTCAACTGAACTTAGAACTCGGCTCCCCGATTTCTCGTTCCGAGCCGATATCCACTGCACCACAACGCACTTCTGTAAATAATGTAAATTTCTCACCTCAGAAATGATGACAAAAAAATATATTTAGTTATAGGCATAAAATTATTTAAACATATTTAGATTTCGCCATAAAATGACTCACAGATGTGTTGATATGTTGCTTAATAAAATTAACTAACCAAACCAATCCAGATATTTAAATTTTAGCATTAAATAACCCATGCTGTTAAACAAAAAAATAAGCTGCAATCTTCTGTGTAAACCCAACACAATGTCAATGCTCTGTTTTTAAAAACAATTAATATCTTTGTTCTCGTATAAAGTTCATCTTGCATGTAGGAACCATTTCACCGTCGGCCAAAATTGATGGCTTTTCATCAGGTTATTTAATCGATATTTCTTCCTTACAAACAATCGTCCTTCTGTTAATCAAAAACGAACATGGCAGTTGTCACCAGCTCATGCCAAGGCTTGAAACGCGTTTCTTTCCAATTAATTTGTCATGTCCTTCCTCGCTTAGCATCTCGTACTTTCTTTTCGTCCGCTTTCCAATCTTACGTCTTCGGAACAAAACATCTTTGGTTCTTTAGCTGTTATTATAAATTCCATCTACCGTCTTTTGTCGTTGTTCTAAGCAATTATTTCGTTTTAGAAAACGTCTTTATTCTTCCTCTTGTTTCTTTCAAACTTTCTGTTGTCGGAATTTTTTCCTTGATTGTATTTCGATCTAAAACACGAGCAATGCTCTTTTATTAAAAACTGTCATCACTAGCACGGATCCCCTCTCATTATATTCATTTCTCTGAAAGATTCTCTTCTCTAATATGTTTGCTTGCCAACCACTTAAATTATTTAAAAATAAAAACAACTCTTTTTTGCTTTTCTTAAAATACATTTAATTTGTATTCGTTCCGGACTTTTATTTAATTAAAACACTTTTAAAATCTCATAACAATAAATTCATTACGTTTTGATTTAACACCGATCAAATTTACAACTGTTTTTCTTTTCTAATTCTAAGCTTTCAATTAAGATAAAAATGGGCTTCAAATTTGTTTTTCTCAGATAAAAAAAAATGAAAAAAGAAACGGTAAATTACTACTTGTGACATTTATCAAACAGCGACGAGTAATGTCAGCGCGAGATATGTTTCGGGCGAGTAAGAAATCCGCCCGTTTTTGTACACTTAATATCATTAATATGAAATTATATAATCTTGGCTGAAACACACTATTTGTAGTTCGTTGCTTCAAGTTTCATTACAAGAAGAAAATTGATTTTCAGTGATCATTTTTCTTGTTTTATTTTGATTAAAAATAATTTAAAAAAAAACAATGGTTGATGTTGATCGAAATAAGATTGGAAGAGAGGATGAAATAAAAGAAAACAGAGAAAAAGAGTAATGAAGAAAATAGGATGAATGAAATACTGAACATAAGATGAAAAATGAAAGAA
Source organism: Ascarosepion bandense (assembly GCA_037127315.1). Taxonomy (NCBI): domain Eukaryota; kingdom Metazoa; phylum Mollusca; class Cephalopoda; order Sepiida; family Sepiidae; genus Ascarosepion; species Ascarosepion bandense. Next base: position 1,049,181 of record JBBBDQ010001163.1, read on the forward strand.
GAAGAAAGAACAAAATAAACTGAGGAAGGAGACTGGCATAAAACTGGAGAATGTAAGGAAAAAGTTTCAAAAGAAAAAAGTGAAGAATGAAGGAAAGAAGGAAGAAAGAATGAATAAGAGAGACTTTTAGAAGAGACCAAAGGAAAAAGAAGAATGAAAAAAAAAAAGAATGAAAACTGTTGAAAGAAATAAAGAAAGAACAAAGCAAGAAAAGAACGAGAGCGAGAAGAAATAAGAAGAATAAGAAAAGAAAGAAATAAAACGAAAGAAAAAGAATAATTAAAGAACGATTAAAGAAAATAAAAATAAGACATATGACAGTAGGAAGAATAAAGCAAAGAAGAAAAAGAAGACAGAAAGAACAAAGAGAAATGAAAGATGAAGAAAAATAAAGAAAAAACTAACAAGAAACGAAGGATGATAACTTAAAACAAAAAAAATAAAAATGAAAGAAAATGGGAGAGTAGCAAAACTCTAAAAGAAATTTGAGTTTAATGAACGAAAAAGTGAAGATGGAAGAAAAAAAGAAAGAGGCGAAAAGAAATCCAAGAAACTAGAAAAAGCGAAAGAAAATAGAAAGGAAAGAGAAAAGGAAATGAAAGAGGAAAGAAAAAGAAAGAGAAAATGAAAAGAAAGAGGGATAAAACCGACTAGGAAAGAAGAGAGAAGGTTGTCAGGAGAAGATGAAACTAAAGAACGGGAGAGAGAGATAGAAAGAGAAAGAGAGAGAGAGAGAAAGATGAAACGAGGAAAAAGATAATGAGAAAGAGAGAAAAAATGACAAAGCAAGATGGAAGAAAGAAGAATATTCAAAAACCGGAAAAAAGAAAAAAATGCAAAAAAAAAAAAAGAAAAAAAAAAAGAAAGAAAATGAAAATAAAATTACCAAAATTCCATTGGGTGGAACGAAGTAATACATAACCCCCCAAAAGTTACTTAGGTATTTAAAAATGCCATAAAATGTTATATTTGTCTTACTGTTTTATTTTCTTTCTTTTTTTCAGAACATACATTAACATAAAGAAATTAGCGATAGAAAAAATAAAAAAATATACATCTGATGAAAGAAAAAAATACATTCAATTGAGAATGAGCTTTGTCAACTATTTTCAACTGACGAACAAATTCAATATATTTATGAGCCAGTCTCTGAATTTGAACTGAATAATTTAAACATTGTCGATATAAGATGCATCTTCTGTAATAATTACACAATATATGTGTCATTGAGTAAAATGGCATAAAAAAGACATGACTGACTGGGAAGACGATTTTTTCGCAGTCAGTTGCCATTATATTCTGCGGTAGACCGGCCATAGAATCCAATCTTCCCTATTATTTACCCGGTAGCCGGAGGGAGGAGTGACAGATTACTACCCTTCTGAAGAGTATTTGCGCGTAAGTGAAAACAAGGAATTCAACTGAAATTTGAACTCAGTTCTCGAACTTCTCGTTCTGAGCTGATATCCAACGTACCACAATGGAAATCATCAGGTACAGGTACAAATGGTCTTTTCAGATGTAATACAAGAACATCTAAGACATTTTCAACGTGTCAGAGTGTGTGTGAGTCGGTGTTCCTGGTACTTTCATGACAGCCTCGCACATGTTTCCGAGTCATATGTGAACTGTGTGTATGCAATGTTCCATATTGTAGCCATGTTACATATGGAGCCTCACTGGCTAAAACTGCAAATAAATGGTGAAATCAACTGGTGACTCTCTATAAAGGATGTGTTGAGAGCCAAGTCACATATGGAGATCCATTGGCTAAAACTGCAAATGAATAGTGAAATCCAATGGTGGCTTTCTGTCAAAAAAGTGTCGAGAGCCAAATCATATATGGAGCCCCATTGGCTAAAACTGCAAATGAATTGTGAAATGCGGTGGTGGCTTTCTGGCAAGGAAGTGTCGAAAGCCAAATCATATGGAGCCCCATTGGCTAAAACTGCAAATGAATTGTGAAATGCGGTGGTGGCTTTCTGGCAAGGAAGTGTCGAAAGCCAAATCATATGGAGCCCCATTGGCTAAAACTGCAAATGAATTGTGAAATGCGGTAGTGGCTTTCTGGCAAGGAAGTGTCGAAAGCCAAATCATATGGAGCCCCATTGGCTAAAACTGCAAATGAATTGTGAAATGCGGTGGTGGCTTTCTGGCAAGGAAGGTGTCGAAAGCCCCAAATTCTAAATGATGGAAAGGCCCCCATTGGCTAAAACCCCTGCAAAATGAAATTGTGAAATGCGGTGGTGGCTTTCTGGCAAGGAAGTGTCGAAAGCCAAATCATATGGAGCCCCATTGGCTAAAACTGCAAATGAATTGTGAAATGCGGTGGTGGCTTTCTGGCAAGGAAGTGTCGAAAGCCAAATCATATGGAGCCCCATTGGCTAAAACTGCAAATGAATTGTGAAATGCGGTGGTGGCTTTCTGGCAAGGAAGTGTCGAAAGCCAAATCATATGGAGCCCCATTGGCTAAAACTGCAAATGAATTGTGAAATGCGGTGGTGGCTTTCTGGCAAGGAAGTGTCGAAAGCCAAATCATATGGAGCCCCATTGGCTAAAACTGCAAATGAATTGTGAAATGCGGTGGTGGCTTTCTGGCAAGGAAGTGTCGAAAGCCAAATCATATGGAGCCCCATTGGCTAAAACTGCAAATGAATTGTGAAATGCGGTGGTGGCTTTCTGGCAAGGAAGTGTCGAAAGCCAAATCATATGGAGCCCCATTGGCTAAAACTGCAAATGAATTGTGAAATGCGGTGGTGGCTTTCTGGCAAGGAAGTGTCGAAAGCCAAATCATATGGAGCCCCATTCGCTAAAACTGCAAATGAATTGTGAAATGCGGTGGTGGCCTTCTGGCAAGGAAGTGTCGAAAGCCAAATCATATGGAGCCCCATTCGCTAAAACTGCAAATGAATTGTGAAATGCGGTGGTGGCTTTCTGTCAAGGAAGTGTTGAGAGTATTTTCCATGAGAAGACAATGACTAAATTGTTAAATCTAAACAAATAACCGAAAATTCTGTTTTTCGGTCTGTGTGTCTGAAACCTCTTTAACTTCCGCTACATTTGCTCCACATAGAAATATAATAAGGTTTTAGAATCAGGATGATTTCGGGATTTAAAATCAGCTCTTCATGGGGTGTTTGAACATCTAGTATTGGGATTTATGTCCAGATGAGAGGGAAACTATCAAGAATTCAAATTTTATATTAACTGAAAATAGAATACTGATTTTAAAAGTTATTATTTATATTGAATTTAATGTGACACAGAAACGTAGTGAATGTCAAAAGAAATATTCTGAAGTCAGTTTAAAATATCTCCAAAACTTTGTGTATTGACGAAAAGAGATTTATTTTTCAAAAGGTCTAGAAATCAGACTGAAAATGAGATAATTCGAGGAGTGAAATTTTGAAGTTACGCAGAGTTTGTGATTTGAAAAACTTAAATCACTTAAAGTTCCAAGGAATTTTTTGTTTAACGAATTCAATTTTAATGACCAGAGTTCGACTGAAATCAGTCTTTTGAGACCAGAATTGGACTTAGAACACGAATTGCAGTTAAATTGAGAGTTTGAAGTTTAATGGTGTGAATTGAGAAATTCAGTGTTATTTCTTCAAAATTATTATTGCTAAGTAGGACGAGAGGCACCTTTTATTTTAGGCCCAATTAAACTTCTGCTAGAAAAAAGAATGGTTCTTTTGTTAATACTACACAATAACATGTGCATCAAATGAATTTATAAATATTTAATAATTACTTATATTGCAGTTTTATCAATGAAGGAATGAAGAAAATTTCATGTGATTCGGACGAGTTCATCTTTGCTTCCTTACCTTGTAAAATTTTACAAAGTAATAATAACAAAAGAACCATTCTATTTTTATTTAGAATTATCCACTTGGCAATAAATACTAAAATTAGTATGAAATTAATTATTTCTTTAAAAAAAATTGGGGTGGCTTTATAATTATTGCCGGTAGTGTATATATATATATATATATATATATATATATATATATTGTTTAATAATTAGTTTTGGGTCCTAATAGAGTTAGAACCAGAAAACATTTGTATTAAAAAGTGTTCTATACAATTATATTGTAGAACTTTTGAATATTTTTCTTCAGGCTGAAGACACCACTCATGGTAGAAATCTGGGTAGCGAAATAACTCGTTTAAAAATTTCATATATATATATATATATATATATATATATATATCGTTCATTCAGCAATGAATTAGAACACTCTCAGATATTGAGCGTGCATTCGGTCGGGTTTCAATCCTGGGTAAAAAGAAATCGGCTGTCTAACCGTACTAATGAGATCGTGATACAGCAAAACAGATCTGTCTGCGGATATATATACGAGTATAGGGTGCGTATGGATGGAAAAATATTCTTTCTCTTCCTCGTTTAATATATGAATAACTTTCTAAATCTAAGACATTATTAAACCTAACATTTTTTTTAAAATTTCGCAACAATAATAAAGTAGATCTAATATTTAATTAATAATGCTGATCTCAATTTAATCAAATATTAATACTAATGCCCCCCAAAATTATTTTTAAGTCTGCTCACATATTCTCCAAATTAGAAGTTGCTTTACTGGTCCACATTGTAGGTACAACAATGCCTCCCTGATCAAATGGGGTTTTGCTTGTTTTTACTTTTTAAAACCATTCAGTTTGAAATAAACCACATCATTTGACAAGACACAAAAAGTGATATTATAACACATCCATGTTATATATATATATATATATATATATATATATATATATATAGGTTGCATCAAAACATTTTTGGGAGAATTCCTCGCTGAAAAACAAATACAAAAATTCATATAAACATTTTCCCACAAATCCTCTGACAGCCTGTAAAAATGTGTTCTTTGTGGTGAGTCGTACGGGCAGACCTTGATCTGCACAAATCCATAGTTTGTTGTCTCGGCAGGGTTAGAGTTTTGGTTTAGCGACGATAAACAGCAACAACGTTTGGATGATTCGACTTCATTCAGCATGGAATCTAATGCAGCCTCTCGTCCGTTACCATTTTCGAGGCCGAATGTAAAAATCATATCTGTCAGATCAATATCCTGGCATTGTTAAACGGAACACTTCCCAGCTAACTTAATACTACACACGTTAAACATTGAATAGGGACTAGAAGGAGTACACAATTGACAAATGTAACCTAGACTACAGACTAACAAAACACCAACTATATTACACATTTTTAAACCTAGATAACTCGAAAACGTAAGTATTTGCAAACATATGTTTATATAGACGTTTGTCCTTGCTTTGGTGTGGAGAACAAATATATATATATATATATATATATATATATTACTCATCCACATACAAGCCTGTTTCGCTGTATCACAGCTCATTAGTGTGGCTAGACACATCCACTTGCTTCTGGCCGGGATCGAAACTCGACCGATTAGGTGTCAGTCGGTGTCGCTTCTCCCTAAGCCACAGGCGCATGAAATCAGAGATGGTAAATTTTGACGTGTTGTATATAAGCAGTGTATACACACGCCAGTCACCGAAAGAACTCAATTCATTTCTGAAGAGTCACGCTTAAATAACAGAAGTGGAAACTGTTTTTAAATTTTTCTTTTCTAGAGAGCTCAATCGTAGTGAGACCATAATATATATATATATATATATATATATATATATATATATATAAATTATCACAAGTAAAAAAATTTATCACAGCAAGAAAAAGATAATCTTCACACTTACAGGCATTTTAAAGATGAAGGAATAAAATTAAGAAATATGAAAATCACCGACCGGTTTCATCCCGTTTTTCATCAGGGTCAACTGGGATTTTTTAATTCTTCCATATTTTAAAATCTTAAAAATAAAGATGAACATGAATAGGGAAAAAAGTGGGGCAAGCACTACATAATAATTAGGTGGTGTCCAATCACCCCGTCTCTCTGTAAACAGAGAGACGGGGTCATAGCTTTAATGTATAGTGACTCCAACGCCTGTAAGTGAAACGTTGAGTGTGAACCAGACAACACAGTGAACTGGTCCACACTAAAGCCAATCAAAGAATTTCTGCTATCTATCAGGTGTTCAGTGATTGCTGACCGGGAAATGTTCATAAGTTGATCCGCACGGATATCTGTTTTGAGACTTCTTAATAGCACATGTTGTTTAATTCTGCAATACAGTCGTTGCGACGTCCTTCCTTTGTAGTCATTACCCCAAATACAAATAAATTTATAGACAACAGAAGAAATATGATAGGAGGGAAGTAAGTCCTTTTCTATAGACGAAAAAGCAGAATGAGTGCCAAAATGAACCCTAGACTGAGAAGTAAAATAACAAGAAGTAACTGCTCTAGAAATTCGCCTAGCCAAAAGCTCATTGCGTGAACCAATGCAAGGAAACCTTAAATAGACTGGACATTTTTCTACAATATACAGGCTAAAACTGTTTATTTTATCACGCATCACACCATAAACAACATAACTAGGATAACCATTGTTAGATAAGGTGCTACGGTTAAATTATAATTCCACGTCCAAATAACTTTCCGTGCAAATTTTTATAGCCTTATGTGTAAGGGTCTTAATCATATTAATTTTTTCGCTGTCTTTTGCTGTAGCCTGGTATTAAACTCACAACTCTTTGGGTCATTTCGCATATGATATACCCCAGTGATTGTAATAAAGGGTTCTGTTCGAAATTCCTAGCACCTGACGAAGGCCAGAGCCTACAACGGCCCAAGCGTCGTACAAATGGCAACAAATATGAGAACAATAGTCCGAATAATGTAAATACTGAAAAAAGATAATGCAATTAAAAATAAAGTCCGCAATAAAATTACTTCAAAGAAAACAAGTCATTACATCACTTAGTCATTTAATTAATCAATACAAATAAAATATTTATCTGTAGTTAGAAAAAAATTATTTCCCAAGCAAAGTGAGCCATTTACGAGGGTCATTCAATAAATTAGGTAAATTTTTCAGTATAAGGACTTCTAATATAGATAGAATCTTACTTTTTTAATTTTTTTTCCCTTTACAACTTTTTGAAAGGGATTTAATTTTACAGATTGAAAAAAAAAAGAAGCAAACTTTGACAGTTTTGGAGATTAACAAAGATGGCCGACCAAGAAGCATGTCCCTGGATTGAACAGAGATCAGTTATGAAGTTTTTGGTTGCTGAAGGGTGCAAAGCAGTTGAAATTCATAAGAGAATGTCAACTGTATATTGTGCCACATGTTTCAGCCAAATCATTGTCTACAAGATGCTTACTGCAAAGCACAAAGAGAAGAGGGTCGAGTTATCCCAGCAGTGTCCCTCCCTCATCCCCCTTACAGCCCAGATCTTGCCCCTTCAGATTTTCACCTGTTTGCTACCTTGAAAGCGTTCACCAGAGGCACGAAGTTTGAAAGTGACGATGAAGTGAGCGACTGGCTGAGACTTCAGTCCAAAGATTTTTACTCTGAGGGAATACGGAAGTTTGTGCACCGATAGAAAAAGTGTGACACTGCTGGGAGACTACGTTGAAAAATAAAAAAAAAGGAAGCTTCAATATGTATCAGATGTCCTTATACCGAAGAATTCACCTGATTTATGGAATGATCCTCGTAGAAGTCCTTATACCGAAAGATTCACCTTATTTATTGAATGACCCTTGTAGAAGTCCTTGTACCATAACATTCACCTTATTTATTGAATGACCCTTGTAGAAGTCCTTGTACCATAAAATTCACCTTATTTATTGAAAGACCTCGTAGAATTACTGGAATTCGAACTCGGCTCCCCGATTTCTCGTTCCGAGCCGATATCCACTGCCTCGCAACGCACATCTTTTCTTTTTCCGGCCCAAATCTTGTTCCACCATCCATTTGGCTGAGACATTAGCTCAGTGATTTTTACGCTGAGGCAATACAGAAGTTTGTGCACAGATGGAAAAGTGTGTGACACTGCTGGGAGACTACGTTGAAAAATACAAAAAAGGAAGCTTCAATCTGTATTAGATGTCCTTATACCGAAAAATTCACCTTATTTATTGAATAACCCTCGTAATTAATCAGTTCATTTATTCCTACATTCTTAGATTGCAGTCTTATTTGTTCAAGCATTTCATGTAGGGCGCCCAGATACCTTTGATTATTATTATTGATCAGATTAGATAGAATATCGGGGGTATCGATTTCTGATATCGGGGAAAATGAGTCGTCTGAGAAGATCTACGAATGTTTGAGATTAAAAACGATAACTTTACAAAGTTAGAGCAAATTCTGCAGTAAGAACCACGATAAAAATGCTAAAATCCTGATGTTGATCAAACCCGATCGGATATCGGGGTATCGATTTCCGATATCGGGGGGAAATCGGAAAAATAAGTATCTCATGACTTGACCGGAAGCCGAAATAATATTTGTGTGAAGTTTGGTAAGAATCGGTTAAATATTGTGGATTTACATAAAGGACATACATACAGACAGACATACAGTGACAGACAGACACACACACAAACATATATATATATATAGAGAGAGAGAGAGAGAAACAGAGAGAGAGATTCTTTATATTTGAAGCTCAGTACATTGTTTCAAGACTATTGCTTTACTGCATCTCGCTATTAAAACTTTCTAACGATAGGCACCATATTTGATGGCATGGGTACATCCGTAATAATATTAATAATAATAATACTTTTTTGGATCTTCGTCGCCAATTTGTTGTGAAGTTATGGTGAAACTTCGCCGCAAAGTTGTAGTGACCGGTTTGTGCCGGAAGTAAATCGCGGAACAAGAAGGTCGGTTCAAAGCAGTGCATTAGTATAACAAGAAAACAATATATCCAAAAGAAGTGTTAATAATAAGTAATATAGAAATAAATAAGTCAGAAGGTATTATTACGCTACTTATTGCATGACTAGTAGCTGTCGTTAACTGTCGTAATGGCTACTCTTTAACTGCTTTCGTTAACTGTTTCCGTTAACTGCCTTTGTTCACTGCTCTCCGGAAGTCACGCAGGTAATTACATATAACAAGAGGAAGAGTCCATTCTTCGTTGGAGGGTACCATAACAATAATAATAATAAAAGTATGCATACGGAAACGTTGTTTCAACTTAAAATGCATATTCTGTGACAAATGTCCAGAAACAATTGACCAACGTGCTTCAGGTTGAACGGTATTAGCACCCATTGAATATAAAAGTCGGCATGATAGACTAGGTCATTGTTTGCAATGAAACATATGAAACTGTTACGGGAAGGAAACTACTATGAACATCACCCACACTCAGTTAAAGAGATAGAACCTGTGACATTTTTATGTGACTTAAAATACACACGAACAGAACCATCAAAGCTAATCTCGAAAATACCTTGATAAAAGCCACAAAAACAGAATGTCTTCGTATTTACATGGCATTGCCTGCAGATTGTATTCTATTGTATTTTCGAAGATATATCTTCAAAGACCTATCAAAATACAAGGCTCTTGAAGTAAAAATTTAATAAAATTGGCACATGAGTCTGACCCAACTGATATATATGTATGCATATCCTCTCTATTATAATAAGGACCGTTGTATATATATATATATATATATATATATTAATGCGGGTTTCATTGAATAATATAGACAAGTTCTGTCTATTAATTTTGTGTAGGATCCGTTCATACCGTCTGATATACTTGATGGTGATATCGTTGAAAGACAACAAAAAATCACAGTAATTGTTGGTTTTTTTATCGGGTCTAAGCTTTCGGCTCACATAAGCCATTATCAGAGTAAATATTAACATACAGTAAACATAGAACATTTAAGCTATTAACAATAAAGAGAATTAAATTGAAAATATAAGTCCATCCCTACCGTGGCGGATGGCCGAAGACAGTGGCGTTGTGGCCCCTGATCTGATTACAGGCATTTGAGTACGTTATTGGAAATATCAAAATTGATTGTATTCAAACCAGGTTTAAATTGTTTAATGTAGATTGCTTCGAGGATTTTTAGTTTCTGTTTATTATTTTCTTGTTTGAGTATGTACGTGTTATCAACGAGCGTTTTTCTCAGAAGTGTGCGTTGATAACCGTGTTGTTTTAAATGACGGAATATATTTGAATTTTCATTTAAGTGCAACGTCAGACGCCGTGAGAGCGAATTTGTAGTGTGGCCAATGTAGATATTATATATATATATATTCTGTCACACTCAGAAGGGCGTTGATTATTAGTTTTCTTTTGTCTTAATGTAAGATACACAATAGTAGTCATATCAATACATATTCTGCTGTCAATTTTGACGGGTTATCGATATAGATATTTTGCCGTTATATTAGACGGCGCGGGCCTTCTTCTTCTTCTTCTTCTATATGCCCTGTCCCTTCAGGACGTAGGCGATCATGGATCTCCACGTCTCCCTATCCCTTGTGGCTCTTAGTATGTTTGCTCCTGTTGCTCCTGGCAACCCCCGTTCCGTCATCCACCTGATCAGACCCTGCAAATATGTTATCCGCTGCCTTCCTCTGTCTCTCCTTCCTTCTATCTGTCCAGTTAGTATCAGGTTCTCCAGGCTCTCCTTCCTCATTGCATGTCCCAGGAACTTCAGTTGTCTCTTCCTGATGCTCAGCATCAATTTCCTTTTTGTTGCCCTTCTTTCTAACACTTCGTCGTTGCTTGTATGCTCAGTCCACGATATCCGTAGCATCCTTCTGTAGAACCACATTTCGGCCGCTTCTAGTTTTGTCCTAATTTTCGATGATATTGTCCAGCATTCACAGCCGTATTGAAGAACTGACATCACGTAGCAGTCTAGCACTCTTTTCTTCGTTTCTATTGAGATCTTCCTGTGTGTTAGTATTTTGCTCATCTTCTGGAACGCGTCCTTTGCCATGCCAATTCGCCTTCGGATCTCTGTGTCGCACTTTCCATCTCCTGTTAGAACACTTCCTAGGTACTTAAATTCTTGGACTTGTTTGATTCTGTTATCCCCCACCTGTATTTGGCATTTTTGGGGCGCGGGCTTTACTCATATTATTAATAACGGTAGCTGCTGGTATTTGAATATGTATTTCTGCTATGGAGACTAGAGAATTTTCTGTGGTGGACGCTCGCCGATGTACATTTGTATTTGACTTCATGCTACAACAATGTCGAACAGACTTTTGTTAGCGCTTCTGAAGGGGGCGTTAAATGTCTTTTCGTGTGCAGAGGCCGATTGAGCAACCATTCAGTTATGTACCATACGTGATATATGTTTGGGCGATCATGTCTCGAAAGAGATATGACTGACTCGGAAGAAGATTATCCCGCAGTAGGTTGACATTACTTTCTTCAGTACCAATCTATTCTGTTATTAAACTAAAACTGGAGGAAAGAGACGGATTAATACCTATCCCAGGGGTCTTTGCGAGTAAGTGAATGCAGGTAATTCTAACACGGCTCTTAGATTTCCCGTTCCATGCCGATAGTCACTGCTCTACAATGCACATTCTATTGAGAGATTGCGAGCTATACTGTTCACAATTTTTGAATACGAGTATCCCCTAAAATGACGGTCCGAATTAAGAGTTCTCGACAGGCTCCAGGGGAGAATCTGTAATGTGCCCAGTCCCGAAATGGCAGCTCGGCTCCAGTCACTTTCTCACCGACGAGACCTGGCTAAATTCTATCCTTTCTACAAATATTTTTATAGCTTCTGCTCCGACGAACTTCAGTCATTGGTGCCCCCTCCACAAGAATTTACTCAAGCAACCAGACTGGCAACAAGGTAGCACCATTTCAAAGTTAAATCAACCCAATGCAGCCGAAACTTTAACTCTAGCAACTTCCTTTCTCACATTTCTTGCCTGCGTAACTCCCTTTCGTATACTTGCTTCCCTGACGGCTACAATCTCCAAAAATTTAAATGCAATGTCAATTCCCATCGCTCATCCACGTGACTGCAGTCCTTCCCTTGTCTTTTCCCCATCATTCCGTCTATCTTGTCTTTTTTCCTTTCTTACTCTACTCTCGCAACTGTCTTCACACCGGTATTCCCTTTCTTCTCTTGCATTTTTCTCTGACACACCTGTAACCGGTTCGTCTCTCTCTTCCCTCTCTTCTTGCCTAAACTTTCATTCTTCTCTTATGTAGCCCCCACCTACGCACCAGTGGCAGTACCACTGTGTTTGGCGTGAAACGATTAAAAATATATATTGAAAATTAAAAAAGTATCGAATGAAAAATAAATTTATTAATTCTTTAAAAATTACTTTGATTACGTTTTGTTTCGGTCACGAAGCTAAGCAGAATCTGAAACAGGACGTCGAACCACGCAAAGCTGGTCGCTTTCTGTGGCGGACCGTTCTAAGATACACGCCAGATCAAAGGTTTCAACAAGGGAGGCAAGAGTGAAGCCAGTCGGAGGTTGCATTTTCTTTAAAATGTCTCAAGTACTCAGGCCGATAGAAGTAATATGCACGTTTTAAAATAAAAAAAACCGTACGTCAATTTCAAACATAGATATCGACAGGAAAAAACACCTTTGAACTTACAATTGTATCAGATTAAAATAAATGTATTAATATGTTAGAAATTGATGTTATAACATCTATATGTATATAAAATAATGTTCAAACAAATCATTTCAAATTGTCGGTTGTTTATAACCAAGTTTCGTTAATCTTCGTTAATTTCCGTAACATGTTTACATTTATTGACATAACGATACATTTCAGAGCAGATATGGCTATTGCGATGAATCGAAAATTGTGTTATATAGGCTTGATTAAAACCTCGTTTAGACTGATGGTCATTTGTTGTCGAGAGGTCTAAGTCGTGCAAGAACATATGTGGACAGGTGTCGCAGGTTTGAATCCTGCCGAATGACACACATTTTCGTAATAAAAATTTATTGTAAATAATTAGGCCGGTAGAAATAAATATAGAATGCTGTTTGTTTATGAACAGAATATCTACTTAAATATGAGTATCGATAAAAAATAATGTTCAAAACAATCATTTCATATACATATATATATGTTTGCTCTATTTTCGCGTTGGGTGCTTTGTGCACTCTGCTTTCGTATTGAGCTCTTTATTGTTAATGTTTTCGTCTGGGTTTTTTTTCTTTCTTACAAATGCTTGACTTTTTGTTCAGGTATTTCGTTTGTTTCTTTTTTCTTCCCCTTCTTTTTCTTCCGGGTTCGTTCCCGGTGGGTTTCAAGACGATCTCATTTGTAGTTTAATTATTGATAATCTTGACAGAATTGGTTCTGTTTTCTATTGGTATTATTTATAACTAGACATCCACTTGCTTCTGGCCGGGATAGAAACTCGATTTGATTTGTTGGTCAGTCACCGAAAGAATTCAATTAATTTCTGAAGAGTTATGCATAAATCGCAGAAGTGGTACTGTTTTTTTTTTTTTCCTCTCTAGAGAGCTCAATCGCAATGATAGCATAATATATATATATACTCTAAAATGCCTATAATAGGTAACAGAAGCGACTGGTTATCCCAATGGCTTTCCATGCATAATACTTCTCGCCTCCACTCTCGTGTGGTAATGTGTGACGTCATAAGCTGTAATGCGATTTTCGCTTCCAGTGCCCCGTACGCACGTGTTCGTCGTTGCTTTGAAAATCTTCCATGCAAACAAAGTAGACTACTATTATTGTTCGCCTGCGAACTCTTTAATACACTTTATATAATTATCATCTTTGATAAAGGCTGATGTAAGCTGAAAGCTCAGAAAAGATTAAAAAAAACATATATCAATATTTTGATTATCTTATTTCTTTCGACGATAACGCTTTTAAGCTTATCAGACGATATGAAAAGAATTTACATAAAATAGACGTAACTTACCTCTATTATTTAATGAAACATGCATCAACGAAAAAATGCTGCCTAAATACGAAAAATTTAATATAGTGATGATCATCCACGTATACTGTCTTAATATGTATAGGAAAGAATTACACCCACCAAACCTTACTTGTGATAGCAAAAACATCATCTATTTTCTCTTCTGCTCAATTTGCCCCAACAGTGGATATATCGGCGAATCCGGTAATAGTTTTAGACTTCGCTTCAATAATCACAAACTAAATATACGACAAAAAAATGTATACTCCCCAATTGCAGCCCATTTTAATCAACCTGATCATACTTTAGAAAATTGCAAATGTTTACTAATAGACTCCAATTTTAGTTCTACATACACACGCAGAAAGAAAGAAAAATACTGGATTTTAAAATTAAATACACACAAGCTAGGGTTAAATAGGGATTTAGGTGTGTTGAATCTCTACAAATATTTCAAGAGGTAAAAAAAATTTTCTTTTTTCAGATATTCCAAAGAATTTTTTATCTAAAACAAACAGACTTTCTCTACGGACGTGCCGCATGTTGATTGGTTTACCGAAAATGAACAAACGGACGTGCCGCATGTTGATTGGTTTATCGACATCACGTGATGTAAACAAAAAAATATTCGGACGCTATCGTGAAATACGTTTCTAATCCAAATTTAAAAATCACTTGTTTCTGATGAAGGACCGAGGACGGTCTGAAATATAAAATATAATAAAAATAAACAAATACTGTTTAAAAAAGTACATTTTTACATTCTAAACTTTTTATTAATATTCTTTCCTATAAAAATTTAATATATATATATATATATATATATATATATATATAAGGTGTAGTACAAACAAATTAGTTAACAATTCACTCTGCGTAGTATTTAGTTTTTTAAAGAGTGTTCAATAACTAGTAGAGCAATATTTAGTGTAATATTTTCTCATTGTAACTGTCTATAAGAAAAACAGAGTTTTCTTCAACACGAGAGTTGTCTACTTAGTAGTGCTTCATCAGGCAGGTATATTTTTTGTTAGAAATTTGAATATATAGAAATCTTAAAAAAATTAAAAATTAGAAACAACACATTTGTTCCCATAGCCACATAACTAACTGAGTTTGTGGAATTCAAAGCGTTGAATTAGGTTAACCAATGGAAAGTAAGTCAATGATGGGTAGGGGAATGAGATAAGAGGGTAGAGATGGGGGAGAGAATTAAGATGTCCTGAAAATCTAGATTTTTATTGTGTTGCAGTAAAATGTTTTCATTATAAACACTTACAACAGAAACATTACTATATATATATATATATATATATATATATATATGTGTGTGTGTGTGTGTGTGTGTGTGTGTGTGTGTGTGTGTGTACGTGTTTGTGTGTATGTGTCTGTGTTTGTGTGTGTGTGTAAGTGTCTGTGTTTGTGTGTGTATGTGTGTGTGTGTCCATATCTAAATATAATATAAGCCTTGGTAAGCTTCGATCTATCTGTGTATATAAAGTATTTTGCCGGAGACAATACGTTTGTGTGTTTATATACTTATATATATATATATATATATATATATATGTATATATGTGTGTGTGTGTGTGTGTGTGTGTGTGTGTGTGTGTGTGAATGACAGAAACAAGTAGAGTGCATTACTGACAATTCTCGTCCTGTTTATTTTTATTCATTTCCGACAGATGTCATTCAACAGCCCTGAAATGAAGCCGCGCCGACATCTAGACTTTGCATTAAGTTTTCATCTTCTTCTTCTTCTACTTCTTTTTGTTTTCTTTCCTACTTTATTAGTTCTTTTATTTCGTCCTGTTTGTTTATTCTTTTTTCCTTTCAACCTATTTTACTTCTTCTTTTGTTCTACTCTTTCTTTTTTTAGTTTCTTCTGCCCCTTTTCATTATACTTATTCTTCTTTTTCGTTCTTTTTTAACAGTTCTGCTATTTCTAATTTCTTTCTTTCTTCATACTTCGACTTCGTCTTTTTTCTTTTTTTCATAGTTTATTTCATTCTTCATCATCATTATTTTCTTCCTCTTGTTTGTTTTTTTTTGTCTTTCTTATTTCGGCTAGATTTTCATTTTTTTTTCTTTCTTTTTGTTTTTCTTACTTTTTTTTTAGTTCCTTTCATTTTAATTATTTATTAATATTGTTTTTCTTCTAATCAATATCAATATTGTTTTCTTCTTTCTATAATTCTTGCTTTTTTTGTTGGCAATTCTTTTATTTCTTCATCTTCCTTCTTCCGGCTTTTTCAACACCTTTCTTTCTTTCTTTCTTTCTTTCTTTCTTTCTTTCTTTCTTTCCCATTTCGCTTATCGTTCCATTGCAACGAGAAAGTCGCTCAGTTCTCGACAGATGCAACGGATATAGCCAAATGTACATTCGGTTCGTCACTTTTACAACGTTCTCATAATGTAGCTCTTTTCTCCCCTTGTTTTAGGCACAGGCGTATCATATAACAGCAACACCTCCGTCTTCGATATTGTCGATCGCTTTGCGCACACTCACACAAACACAAACACAAATCTACCTACTTAAAAACACCCAAACGTAACACTGACACACGTAGTGGCAAATGAATATATCTACATTTCAAAACAATATATTTCGAAAGAATTCCTTCATTTCAGCATGTTCCAGTCAAAAAAAAAGAGCAGAGAATGTTTGTTAAAACCTTTTTGAAAATTTCTCCTCATGATTTTTTTTTATGTCAGATGGAAATATTTAAAGGAACTTGCTGAAACCATGTATTTTTAAGAATCTATCTATAAGTTTTTACCATCATGCTGACGTAACCCATTCATTCATTCATTCATTCATTCATATCTATCTATCTATCTATCTATCTATCTATCTATCTATCTATCTATCTATCTATCTCCGTCTGTTCATCCAATCTGGTGATGTTTTAAACGTAGCTTAGATATGACAGAAGGCCAAAAGGTACCCACCTGTTCATGAAATAAGTCTATCTCTATAACTATCACGTTCTATCTATCTATCTATCTATCTATCTATCTATCTATCTATCTATAGACTAGCAGTATAGCTCGGCGTTGCTCGGGTGTAATGAAAGCTTTAAAATTAATCCATGGTCCTGGAGCTCAGACTCAGCCTAAAGAATATTTGTGTGAAGTTTGGTGAGAATCGGATAAAAATTGTGGATTTGTATAAAGGACATACAGACAGATAAACAGACACACACACACACACAAACATCTTGCTTTATATATATATATATATATATATATATATATATATATAATCGATTTTCTGCAGTATTGTAAGAACTGCAACATTGAAAATTCTGAATATCGTTTCTTATGTCTTTGCTTATGAGTGTATCAAATTTGATTAAAATCGGACCACTCCTTCTATAACCAGATTTTTTCGATTATCGATTTTCGATATTCATCGGGGGTACCTCGATACAAAACCTAGCTAAGAACACTCGCAGACACTTATAGTACAACTGTGTAAATTTTTAAGAAAATCGCTTCAGCCGTTTCGGAGTCTATAGGTAACGAATATATATACACTCCCCCCCACACACACACCGACAAAGTTCCATTTATAAATAAGTTTAGATATACATTGAGGCAGATAGATAGATAGATACTAAGTAGCCAAAAATTCTACTAACCATTATCCTATCTACCACATGTTACATTTATGCAGCAATCTTTCACTTAAACGTATTTTTCAATAGAAAAAATATTGAGAATATATCTTTGTCAATATTTCTAAGACGAGGTATCGTAATTAGTGAGATTATTTATATTGTTTGGACTCTTATCCTTATCTTCATTGTCATATTCACAACGTTTCAGTCGTTATACACTCCTGCCTTAGTCAGGCGATTTGAATTTTGAACTGAAACCTTTATTTCGTTCATTGCATTAGATTGTTCTATTTCCACGTATCATATCTCTTCCAGATGTCTCAGTATCAATTATTTTATTGTAACTTAACTCTCCAAGTTTTTGTAGCCAGGATTGAATTCACATTTCTTTTGGTCTAGTTACTGGATTCAACCAACGCTTTTATCAAGTGAGCAATGTGTTTTGAAGAGTGGAATTAATGGGAGATACTGTGACGTCTTAATGAGTGAGGCATGGCACGTAGAACTAGGACAATCCACCAGAAAATAAAGGTTTCAATTTGAAATTCTAATCACCCGAAGCTGACTTTGATAGGAAATTAAGAATTAAAAGCATTTGGGAAAACCCAACTAAAAACATATAAAGTAAAACTGCACACCCGCAAAAGTGGATTCAAACGACTAAAAACATTTTGGAAAAACCCAAACCATAGCAAATTTCTCAATTTAATGTTAAAAGCAAAATTCTGGATCCTGATAGCAAATACAGAATTCATATGTGATGTCAGTCAAAAGTTTTTTCACCCCTAAATGAGAATGCCCGCTGGAGCCGGTCACATGATCAGTTTAACTACTTAAGGACATTCAGTGACCGGTCAAGACACAGTCATATGGGAGCAGCGAGGCGAAACTACTAAAATGTAACTGGAGAAACTTCAACACAACTGGAGAAACTTCGCACATTGTTCTCCTTCTTTCTCGTGAGCTGATTTCTTTTAACTCGTCTTTCCCATTCAAAGACATTCACACCAAACAAACGCTCACATATACATACGTACATACGCATAAAATCTTTCAACTATTTACTAATACAAGAACATTTCTACGAACGTTTGATACCCTCAACTTTCTCATTGAACATTTATTTCTATTAATTCTTATTCTATTGCTTTAATAAATTTCTATTTTAACAGGCAAAATGTATATTTTTATTCGTATATTATTCCATATTATTCCACACATTCCAACCTGCCAACAACCAACCATCTGGTGATAATAACCTCCTGATAATACTAAAAATTTTGGATGAAACTTGAAAGATGTAGGGACTTCAGTTGTGTCTGACACAAGGCCAAATTAACAATCTCCCCATACAGTTTCAAGGCTGAAGTGTGTAATGATATATATCTAAGTTGTTTGGTGATGTGTTTTGCGTCGAATAACATCGGTTGGAAACTTTTAGAAAAGCAAAACAAAATATACCGTTTTTTTAAATTAGTTTAGCATTTGTGTTGGTTACTGTTTGTTTATAATTTGTAAGGAAATATATAAATAATTTATGAACGCAAAGATTGAAATATATTTTATTACTGTATGTTCCTTTTCTTTCATATTAGTTGAGTTTCATACGTAATACACGCTTTGGTCAATCATGTCTCGAAAGAGACATGTCTGACTGGGCAGAAATTTATCCCGCAGTAGGTTTCCATTTCTTTCTGCGGTAGACTGGTTGCCAAACAAGGCTATTGAAACCAATCTGTCCTGCTATTCAACCCATATCTGTAGGAAGAAGGGGTGGATTATATTATTATATTAATTAGTAATTAGTGGGGGATCAGTTTACTACTTCATGACAATAGAAAACTGATTCCCTACTTCATGCCCAGTAGAAACTTTGATTATGCTTCCAACTATTATATTCAGTAAGTTAAGTGCCATATGTGATACCCGCCTGGGCGATCATGTCTCAAAAGTGATAGGAATGACTGGGCGGAAGATGATTATCTCGCAGTATGTTGCCATTGGTTTTTGTGGTAGATTGGTTGCTAGCCAAGGCTATAGAACCCAATCTGTCTTATTATTTAATCCATAACTGGAGAGAAGAGACGGATTAATACCTTTTTCAAGGTAAGTGAATGCAAGAAATCCAATTGAAATTCAAACTCGGCTCCCTGATTTGTCGTTCCGAGTTGATATTCACTCCACCGCAAGGCACCATGTAACGTCCACTAAAATTTGTAATCGTGTTTTATACAATTCGACTGACAGAGTATTGCAGTATTTTCAATACAATTCGACTGACAGAGTATTGCAGTATTTTCAATACAATTCGACTGACAGAGTATTGCAGTATTTTCAATACAATTCGACTGACAGAGTATTGCAGTATTTACAAGCAAAATCTGATAAGAAATTAGAAAGGGCATCGTGTATTTGTGTTATACGTCTAAGTAGCGAATGGTGGACGATTCCCTCAATGATGAAAGAGTGACTCGAAGCTACAGACATGTGGTTTATACAGAAAGAGGCTCAATACTCCTCCCTTGCCGCCTGGTTTCGTGTGCAATTGTTTCTCATCAATTTAATCCCATAGACCGAATATGTGAGCAACAACGAAGTTTTGGAGAGAATAGAAACAAAACGGAAGCTTATACTTAACATCAGGAAAGAGACAGTTTCTATGACGCATAATGAGGAAAGAGGAGTTAGAGAATCTGATATTCACAAGGCAGATAGAAGGTGAGAAAGTGACATGGGAAAAAATATATTTGATGAGCTTAAACAAAAGAATGGCAGAGCAGGTTTTGGGAGAAATAAGAAGACAAAATATATTTAGAGCTACAATGGAAAAGGAGTGGAGGGCAGTGATCGCCTCCGTCTCAATAAGAAAAACGGTACATAAAAGAACATCAGACAGCTAAACCTCTGAGTGGAAGGTTTTGCGAAGCATGGAACCACCTCTTAATTGCTGTCGTTCACAGGTCCGTCCTGACTCGGGGTGGTAGCACCTGTTAGGTTCCCAGCTATGGGCAAATAGCTGACCTCTGAACTTTACTATGAAAGTAAAAAAATAGACTTTTATAGAAATATATACATAAAATAGACTCTTATAGAAAAAAGGAGGTGCGTTGTGGTGCAGTGGATATCGACTCGGAATGACAAATTGGGGTGCCGAGTTCGATTTCCAGTTGAATTCATCGCATTCACTTACGCACAAATACCCTTGGGAAAGGTAGTAATCCGTTTCTTCCTCCCAGTTATGGGTTAAACAATAAGACAGATTGGGTTCTATAGCCTTGGCTGGCAACCAGTCTACCGCAGAAAGCAATGGCAACTTTCTGCGGGATAAACTTCTGCCCAGTCAGTCATGTCTCTTTCGAGACATGATCGCCCAAGGCGTGTATCACATATGACACTTTACTGACTGATACATTTTTTAAGGAAAAATATTACCAACAAAACATTTTTGAAAAATAAAATTATTACCATAACACATTTTTGAAGGAAAAAAAATTACCAGCAATACATTTTTAAATACAAAACTAGAAGTTTTCTAAAATAAAAATATTTAAAAAAAATTAAATCAGAATCTGACTAAATCAACATTTTCACCATAACTGAAAATTAAAGAAACCCTTTAAAACCCATCTTTTTGGCATTAAATGACCAACTGGAGTTGATATGCCGTTAAACAAAATCCAAGCTAACTATCACCGAATATTAAAAAAAACCCCTTAAAACACACCTTTTTGGTATTAATTAACCCACTGTGGTTGATATGCCGTTAAACAAAACTCCAACTCACTATAACTAATATTAAAAAATACGTTAAAAACCACCTTTTTGACATTAATAACTCACTGGGGTTGATATGCAGTTATAGAAAACTCAAACTCACTATAACCAAACATTAAAAAATACCTTAAACCTCCCCACTTTTGGGCATTAAATAGCCCACTGGGTTTAATATGCCGTTAAACAAAACTCAAACTCACTGTAACCAAACATTAAAAAATACCTTAAAGCCCACCTTTTTGGCATTAAATAACTCACAGGGGTTGATATGCCGTTATACAAAACACAAACTCTAACATAAAATAAAGAAAATATCTCTTTCCTCTGAAATATAGAAGTAGACTCTTCTCGAGAGAAATTTTATGTTTTAACAGGTTGATGTTTTTTCATTATTAACAGAAATACAATCTGTATTAAAATAAAAAATATTGTTAAACAACATTTTGCTTCTGTAAAATATTTAACTTTATTTTGTGTAGAAGTGTTATTAGGTATTTGCACTGTATACATCTGGACTATTGTCCTAATCTTTGTTTTAATCACAATGTTTCGGTTGCTGTAACTTCCAGATTTCATCAGCTGAATATCAGTCTGAGTAACCTAGAAAGAAACTTAGAACGGAAGCCTTTATATTATCTACAAGAGTTGACTGTTCTCGTTTCCCTGTCCAAGTCTACAAATATCTCCTATGGTTCTTATTTTTAGTACGGCTCATTTATTTTTCACCCCTTTTCACTGAGTCAAAGTACACACCCAAGCGATTGATGAGAACCAATTGCGCGTACGATGTAAAGGACTAAGCCAGACTCCTAGAGAACTGGCAAAGAAATTGACAAGCTCTCATGCTACCGTTGTTCTTAATCTTCACTCAACAGGTAAAGTCCAGAATGACGGCTCATTGGGTGCCACACGCATTGACCAAGAGAAACAAGCTCAAGTACTCCTCCCTTGCTGCCAGTTTTTCTCAAACTGAACAAGAGATTCTGTGAGTCTGAGTTTCACATCCTTGAAACGGTTAAATTCTGCCGTAAATAGCACAGATGTCTTTGAGCAGGTTTGGCAACATTGTGACTTTGATTAAAAACAAAGTGAAGATGATGGACATGATCATTCTTTTCTATCTGACATTCCTTCTCAGAAGGGGATTTTTTCTTCTGAAATAAAATCACAATAAAGTTAGATAAAAAAGTTTCACAGGATGACTAGAGTTACTAAGAAGCCAGAAATGACGCGAAAGACTTTTAATGTTGTTTAAAATTCTTTTCTTTGGATTTTAAACAAACACGTAAACGCACTTACACACACAGAGACACACACAGCCATATATATATATATATATATATATATATATATATATATATAGATATATATATATGGCTCTATATATATACATATATATATATATATATAAACAGACAGACAGACAGACAGATAGATAAATAGATAGATAGATAGATATGAACCGTTTGAGTTAGATAGAAACTGAAGAAGACAAATTGACAGATAGACATGAACTGTTAGTGACATATATATATATATATATATATATATATATATATATATATATACACCGCTCATTCAGTAATGAATTAGAGCACTCTAACTACTGGCGTATGATACATCATACGTTAAAAAGTCTGCTTCCTTCTACCGAGCCCATATACCTCAGAGGTATAATTGCCGACTGCCGCCAATTCGGTCGGGTTTCAATTCTGGGTAAAAGCAATCGGATGTCTAACCGTACTAATGAGCTGCGATACATATATATATATATATATATATATATATATATATATATATATATTACTTAAATACGAACAATCTCTGATAGATAGATAGATAGATAGATAGATAGATAGAAACTAAGAAGCAAAAAATCCTTCGAAAGTTTATTCTTGGAGATCATTCGAATATATTTAACAATGTCATATTTAAAATTATATCTTTCCCATCAGATGTTCGTCGGCTTCTATCTATCTATCTATCTATCTATCTATCTATCTATGTCACTATATATATATATATATATATATATATATATATATATATATATATATATATATATATATACTCACC